>NDFG01000046.1:252938-265444 GCA_002167245.1 Sporophila hypoxantha | reverse complement strand
GTCTGCCGAAGAGCTGCCCGTCTGACCGCTCTGTTGTTGTGGCGCAGCTAATTTGTCAGATGCTGCCATACCATGTGCGGGCAGCTGCGCTGACCACCCGGCCACCCGGTTCCTGTTGACCTCACCAACGGCCAAATGAGCTATTGGCCCTACTGGGCCATATTCCCAATCCTATTGTCCAGCGCTGTACCGGACCCATCCACTGCACCACTGCATGAGTCAGATGCTCGCGTGTTTGAGAGCCACCTGCTGCCTGACCACTGGCCCAAGGCCCATGTCTGAACCGCTGCCACACGTGTTTTGGTGTGGCTGTCGGAGCCGCTCAGCGCTGACCACTTGCCACTGCCGTGTCCACTGCTCTGTGATTTAACGGCGTATTTGTCTTCTCCTTGGGAAAAAATAAGGGATGGTCTTATGTTTTGTGATTTCGTGGTCCGAGCTACAGATCGACTTGAGTGCGTTCGTCTCCACATGGCTTGTATGGTATTGACCTCGGTCGCACGTCTCAACTCTCGTGTCTCCGTATAGAGCCCCCGCCGCGCGGGGGCGTGGGTGAACGTACTGTTTTGTTAGCTGTAACTGAACGACCGGTTCACCCGATTGTCCCCGTCTGCGTATGTCCCACCCACAGCCATATACAAAACAATTTTATCTGCCCCCCGGTATATAACCTGGCAGCTATGAATCCCCCCATTGGGATTTACCCAAACATAAGCCGGTAATCCTGCTCCCCACAAGGAATCCACTGCTAGGAGGTTTTCATTGCTGTTGCACGTTTATCTTGCCCGGTGGAACCGCATTTACCCCAGAAACATACAGATCCCCAAAAGTCCCGCAAAATATCCTGTCCACTCCCATTCCTACTCCCCCCAAATTTTTCCCTTTCTCCCATTTTTCCCCAATGGAACCTGCCCGATCTCCAAGAAACTCACAAGAAAGTAAAAAACAAAAAAAACTCAATTTCAGACAGCCCATATGGGTTCCCTTATCCCATGGGAACATTCTTCCCATTACCTTTGGTCCACCTTCCCATCTCCCATTAAAAGTGACCCATTAAATCCCCCAACAATTCCCATTGTCCCATAAAATCCCATAAATCCCATCACCTCTTTTTCCCCCCCATTTTCCCAATGGATATTCATCCCAGATAAATACCACCATAAATCCCATACAATGCCCATATAAATGCCCATATGTATCCCCCACCCCCGGGATATTCCATTGAATCCCCATCTAAAAATTCCCAAAAATCCCATCACCCTCTTTGTCCCATATCTTCCCATGGATCCCATCCCAGAAATTCCGCAGATAAATCCCATAATGCCCCATCTATTCCCAAATGATGATATAACTGAGCGCATCGTGCCGGCGCTCTGTTGGGAAGATCGCTCCCTTTATCACTGCTTTTCCTTCAGAGCCCTTACTTCGTCAAGTCTAATAATTTTTTTTCTTACTATCTGCCCTATGTGAAAATCCTCATATCATCCCCCAAATCCGCACAAATCCATTGCTACCTCTATCCCATTAAAATTCCATAATAAGTCCCCAAAAATCCCATTATCCCCATCCGTAATCCCGTATGGATCCTTGTTCTCCCATTTTGCCCAATAAATCCCATCTCCATTAGACTCCCCAATTACCAATCAATCCCATGGATTCCATTATCCCATCCCACTCAAATCCCATCTAGGATCCCGTATGATTTCGTTTTACCCCTCTTGCCCCGCCACCGATGATCCCACAAATCACCAGACCATCCCAAAAATTCCCCACCTCCCAATTGTATCCATTCATATATTGCCTAGCTTGTGTCCACCTCAGTGGCTTCCCATCCTCCCTTGAGTTGCCTGTGTGCCAACTGCGATTTCCCCATTTTCCCATGACCCATTCCAGAAATCCCAAAAATCCCATTATCCATGGAATTTCCAATAAATCCCATCCCATAAATCCAAAAATCCCCATTATGCCATTTTCCCAAATGGATATCACTCCCATAAATCCCATATAATCACATCCTCAGCCAAAAAGTCCATATCCCCATCCAAAAGACAATCTCCATTTATCCCCAAATCCCCAAATCTCATAGAATTCCCATTATCCCATTAATTCCATAAATCCCAACGCCTGATCGCAAATCCCAGATCCCTACTCCATTTCCCCCATAAATTCCATATTTAAGATCCCCAAATCTCCATGTGTATTCCCGGTCTCCCTGTATCCCATGATCCCTGTGTTCGCCCGATTTTCCCATAAATTCCATCCAATACATCTCCAATTGGTCACTGATCCCATACCCCAGTCTCGCAATGGTTCCATTTATCCCAGTCCCTGGTCATCTCCCACTCTCCAGTCAAGTCCTCATCGCATCTTCTGTTTTTGGGCTCACATGTCCTTGCCCCATGGATCCCGGACATTCACTCAATCCAGCGAGGGTCACTACCATTAGTCCTCACCTCCCGTGCTAATCCCTATGAATGGATCCACTCCCCAGAAATGCGCTCGTACCAACAGTCCCATGCAGAATTCAAGAGACAGGAGCACATCCCGCGATTAACTCTCCCGCCGCTGATCAATTGCCATTGTACCACGTTTTGCTGCCTCCCTTTTCCGCATTATCGCCCAATGGTACTGATCCCCCGATCCCATTTCCAGAAAATCCCAAAATCCCATATATCCATGGATTCCATTAATCCCAGCATCTAAAATCCACATAAATCCCACATAATGCCATCTTTCCCAATGGAGTATCATCCCACTAAATCCATTTATCCCATAAATCCATTATCCATAAATTCCGATAAATCCGCCAAATCCCCAAAAATGCCCCATAAATCCCTAATTATCCCATATATAGTGGTCCCACCAAATCTCTCCCCATGAATCCCAGGATCCATAATCCCGTATCAATCTCAATAGAATTTTCCACCTACCCCAATCCCATAATATCCCTATAGAGAATGTCTCCCCCTATAAATCCCTAGTCCCAATACAATCCCATTCAAATCCCGATAAATCCCATCAAAATCCCACTTATTCCATAAATCCATAATCCCATAAATCCCTCAAATCCCCATAAATCCTTATTCCCATAAATTCCACTTAAATGCCCATAAATCCCATAAATTCCACTAAATCCAATAAAAATTCCATAAATCCCCAGAAATCCCATTAATCCCATCAATCCATGATCCCTCTTCCCCATTTTCCATAAATCCCATTCCATAGATCCCAATATCCCCATAAATCCCATTATCCATCGAAATCCCATGATTTCTTATTTCCCATTTGCCCATGGGAATCCCACAAATCCCCAGACAATCCCAGAAATCACCAGAAATCCCTTGTATCATCAATGCCCTGTCCCTTTGCCACTTTTTCCCATTTTTCGCCATGCGGATCCCCATTCCAGAAATCCTCTAAGTCCAATAAATCCCATCATCCCCTAATCCAATTTTACCCACTCATCCCATCTCATTTATTCCCATGAAAATCCCCATCTTTCCTATCAATCCCACAATTCCCATCCCATCATCCTTTCATTGAGAATTCTCTTTTTTCTCCTTTTGGGGATTTTTGGTTGGGGTTTGTTATTCCCACCTCTGCAGGAGCTGCCAGGGGCTCTTAACTGGGATTTTTTGCGGCGGGCCGTACACGCTTTGTTGGATGGAAATTTCTTTGGAGATTTCCTGGTCTCGGGTTTTCTTGGGAATTTTGGGGGGATTTCTTGCACGGGAATTTCTTTGGGGGGAATTTTTTTTGGGATGGAATTTTTTGGGCTTTTTGTTTTTGGCGGTTTTTTGGGAAATTTTGGGGGATTTTTGGGGGTTTTTTGTGCGGTGATTTTTGGATTTTAGACGGGATGTTTTGGGGGATTTTTTCTCTTGTCGCCCACCGTCGAGCGGGCTGTTGTTGAAGGGATTTTTTTTGGAGTGTTCAGGGGATTTTTGGTTTTTTTTTTTTTTTTAATTTCTTGGTGATAGTTTTTGGGGAAGATTTTTGGGGGACGCAGGGTTGTGTTTTCGCGTCTTGCTTTTTATGAGAGATTCTTGTTGAACTTTTTTATTTCTTTCATGGAATTTTTGGGGATATTTTATTTCAGATTTTTGGGCCGGGGGATTTTTTTCGGTGATTATTGGCCATCCTGTCCAGCCCCTTTTTGGGATTTTGGGGATATTTGTGCGTGATTAATTTTGGCCGTTATTTTCGATTTTTGGGGGATTTCTTGGGGGGGTATTTTTGAATTTTTTTGGGCAATTTTTTTTTAATCTTTTAGATGTTTTGGGGATATTTTGGGGCGTTTTTCCCCCTTGCCAGGAGCTGCAGGACTTTCGGATTTTTGGGAATTTTTGGCGATGATTTTTTGGGATTGTTTGGGGTTTTTTATTTGGCAAATTTGTTTGGAATTTTTTGGTGGGGTCCCTCTGTTTTTGGGGAGGGATTTTTTGTGCTGGGTTGGATTTAGAGGGGATTTTTGGGGATTTGTTTGCGGTCTTTGAGCGGAATTTTGGATTCAGGGAGGGATTGGATTTTTTGAGTTTATTGTATAACATTTTTCTTGTGTGATATTTTTTTTGAGGATTTTTTTAGGGAGTTTTTGGTTGATTTTTTGAGAATTCTTTGGAATATTTTAGGTTTTGGGGGATGATTTTTCAGAATTTTTTGGGATTTTTTTTCAGGATTTTTGCAGCCTTTTTTTGGAGATCTTTGGGGATATTTTTGGGGTTATTTGCAGTTTAGGTTTCGATTTTTTGGGGATTTTCTTGGGGAATTTTTTGGAATTTTTTTTGGCAATTTTTTTATATCTTCTTTGGAATTTTTTGGGGGATTCTCGGTTGGGATTGGACATTTTTGGAGATTTCTTGGGTTTTTTTCCGGAAGTTTTTGGCATTTTTGTGGGGGTTTTGGGCGATTTTTTGGGGATTTTTAGAGGATTTTTGGGAATTTTTGGGAATTTGGGGGGATTTTGGGAATTTTGGGCGGATTTTTTGTGATTTTTAGGAGGGATTTTTCGAGGGTTTTTTTGGGGCTGTTTTGAGGAATTTTTTGGATTTCAGGGGATTTTTTTCGGGATTTTTTGCGTAGTTCTTTTTTTAAATTTTCTATTGCGTGGATTTTTGGGGGATTTTCGGGAGTTTTTGTGTTGAAATTTTTTTTTGGAATTCTTTGGAATTTAGGAGCGAATGGGATTGATGGGATAATGGGATTTTGGGGATTTATGGAATTTATGGGATAATGGGATTTGTGGGATTTATGGGATTTATGGGATGATATCCATTGGGAAAATGGCATTATGGGATTTATGGGATTTCTGGGATGGGATCCATGGGAAAATGGGAAAAAGAGGTGATGGGATTTTTGGGATTTATTAGATGGGATTAATGGAATCCATGGGATAATGGGATTTATGGGATTTATGGGATTTATGGGATTTATGGGATGATATCCATTGGGAAAATGGGAAAAAGAGGTGATGGGATTTATGGGATTTATGGGACAATGGGATTTTGGGGATTTATGGGATTTATGGGATGGGATTAATGGAATCCATGGGATAATGGGATTTTTTTGGATTTCTGGAATGGGATCCATGGGAAAATGGGATAATGGGATAATGGGGTGGAATTTTGGGGATTTTGGGGATTTCTGGGATGGGTTCCATGAGCTAGATGGATTTGTGGGATTTTTGGGATCCATGGGATTTATGGGATTTGTGGGATCCACTCCCCACCCCTCCTTTTCCCAGGAATCCGCTCCCCAATCCCTCGGATCCCAAATCCCAAATGCAGACCCAGCAGAATTCCCACTTTTCCCACCATTCCCAAAGCTTTTCCTGGATCTCTCAGAATTCCCAAAATCCCAATTTTTGATTTTTTCCCCCAGAAAACACCGAGAGCTCCCTGGACCAGGAGCAGTGGGAGGAGAGGCTGCTCCAGGTGAGGAGAATCACGGAATTCCAGAGGGAATTTGGGGTGGGAAACCGGAATTCCAAAGGTTCCTGAGCATTCCATAGGGAAATTTGGGGTGGGAATGAGAATTCCAAAGGGATTTTGGGATGGAAAACTAAAATTCCAATGGGATTTTGGGATGGGAAATGGGAATTCCAAAGGGATTTTGGGAGAAGAAATCAGAATTCCAAAGGGAATTTGGGGTGGGAAAGGAGAATTCCAAAGGGATTTTGGGCTGGGAAGTCAGAATTCCAGAGAGTTCTTAAAATTCCATGGGATTTTGGGGTGAGAAACGAGAATTCCAGAGGGATTTTTGGGTGGAAAACCAGAATTCCAAAGGGATTTTCCAAGGAAATTTGGGGTGGGAAATGAGAATTCCAGAGGGATTTTGGGATGGAAAACCAGAATTCCAAAGGGATTTTGGGGTGGGAATCCAGAATTCCCAATGGTTCTTGGAATTCCGTGGGGATGTGGGGTGGGAAACCTGAATTCCAAAGGGTTCTTGGGATGGAAACTTAGAATTCCAGAGGGATTTAGGGATGGGAAACCAGAATTCCTTAGGGATTTTCCATGGGAATTTGGGGTGGAAAACCAGAATTCCAAAGGGATTTTGGGATGGGACATGAGAATTCCAAAGGGATTTGGGGATGGAAAGCCAGAATTCCAGAGAGTTCTTAAAATTCCATGGGATTTTGGGGTGAGAAACGAGAATTCCAGAGGGATTTCAGGATGGGAAAACCAAAATTCCAGAGGGTTCTTAGAATTCCAAATGGATTTTGGGATCGGAAATGGGAATTCCAAAGGGATTTTCCATGGGAATTTCAGATGGGGAATGAGAATTCCAAAGGGTTCTTGGAATTCCAAAGGGATTTTGGGATGGGAAACCGGAATTCCAAAGGGTTCTGAGCATTCCGTAGGGAAATTTGGGATAAGAAACCAGAATTCCAAAGGGATTTTGGGGTGGGAAATGGGAATTCCAAAGGGATTTTCCATGGGAATTTGGGATGGGAAGTCAGAATTCCAAAGGATCAGAAAGATTCCACAGGGAAATTTGGGATGGAAAAGCAGAACTCCAGAGGGATTTTTGGATGGAAAAACCAGAATTCCAAAGGGTCCTTAGAATTCCATGGGGATTTGGGATGGGAAACCAGAATTCCAAAGGGATTTTGGGAAGGAAAACTAAAATTCCAATGGGATTTTGGGATGGAAAATGGGAATTCCAAAGGGATTTGGGATGGGAAAGGAGAATTCTGAAGGGATTTTGGGCTGGGAAGTCAGAATTCCAAAGGATCAGAAAGATTCCACAGGGAAATTTGGGATGGAAAACTCAGAATTCCAAAGGGATTTTCCATGGGAATTTGGGATGGGAAATGAGAATTCCAAAGGGATTTTATGATGGGAAATGAGAATTCCAGAGGGCTTTTCCATGGGAATTTGGGATGGAAAACCAGAATTCCAGAGGGTTCTTAGAATTCCATGGGAATTCAGGGTGGGAATGAGAATTCCAGAGGGATTTTTGGGTGGAAAACCAGAATTCCAAAGGGATTTTCCAAGGAAATTTGGGATGGAAAACTCAGAATTCCAAAAGGATTTTGGGGTGGGAATCCAGAATTCCCAATGGTTCTTGGAATTCCATGGGGATGTGGGGTGGGAAACCAAAATTCCAAAGGGATTTTCCATGGGAATGTGGGATGAAAAATGAGAATTTCAAAGGGATTTGGGATGAGAAACCAGAATTCCAGAGGGATTTTGGGGTGGGAATCCAGAATTCCAAATGGTTCTTGGAATTCTGTGGGGATGTGGGATGGGAAACCAGAATTCCAAAGGGATTTTCCATGGGGATTTGGGATGGGAAATAAGAATTCCAAAGGGTTCTTGGGATGGAAACTTAGAATTTCAGAGGGATTTTGGGATGGAAAACCAGAATTCCGAAGGTTTTTTCCCATGGGAATTTGGGATTCCCGGCCGGAATTGCCGGAATTCCCATTTCCCCCCGTTCCCTGTGGCAGTTCCTGCAGGAATCCCTGGAATCCGTGCCGGAGGAATCCTGGATCTGCGCCGCCGTGGCCGAGAGCGCCCGGCAGCTGCGCGGCGCCGACGGGAGCCCGGGAGAGAAGGTGAGGGGATCCGGGAATTCTGGGAAAAATGGGAATGGGGAAATCCGGGAGTGGGGAAAAATGGGAATTTTGGGAAATGGGAATGGGGAAAAATGGGAATGGGAATGGGGAATGGGAAATGGGAATGGGGAAATGGAATAGGGAAATCTGGGAATGTGAAAATATGGGAATTTGGGGGAAAATGGGAATGAGAAAATATGGGAATGGGAAAATCCAGGAATTCTGGGAAAAATGGGAATGGGGAAATCCAGGAATTTAGGGAAAATGGGAATGGGGAAATCCGGGAATTTGGGGAAAATAGGAATGGGGAAATGTGGGAATTCTGGGGAAAATGGGAATGGGGAAATCCGGGAATTTTGGGAAAATATGGGAATGGGAAAATATGGGAATGGGGAAAATCTGGGATTGGGAAAATCTGGGAATGGGGAAATGGGATTGGGAAAATCTGGGAATGGGGAAATCTGGGAGTGGGGAAAAATGGGAATTTTGGGAAATGGGAATGGGGAAAAATGGGAATGGGGAATGGGGAATGGGAATGGGGAATTGGGGATTGGGGGAAATGGGATTGGAGAAAATCTGGGAATGGGAAAATCTGGGAATGAGAAAATATGGGAATTTGGGGGAATATGGGAATGAGAAAATATGGGAATGCGGAAATGGAATGGAGAAATGGGAATCGGGAAATCCAGGAATTCTGGGAAAATATGGGAATGGGAAAATCTGGGAATGGGGAAAATCTTCGAATGGGGAAATCCGGGAATTTTGGGGAAAATGGGAATGGGAAAATATGGGAATGGGGAAAATCTGGGATTGGGAAAATCTGGAAATGGGGAATAGGAATGGGAAAAATGGGAATGGGAAAATATGGGAATGGGGAAATCCGGGAATTCTGGGGAAAATGGGAATGGGGAAATCTGGGAATTTTGGGGAAAATGGGAATGGGGAAATCTGGGAATTCTGGGAAAAATGGGAATGGGGAAATATGGGAATTTTGGGAAAAATGGGAATGGGGAAATATGGGAATTTTGGGAAAAATGGGATTGGGGAAATCTGGGAATTTGGGGAAAATGGGAATGAGAAAATCCGGGAATTCTGGGAAAAATGGGAATGGGGAAATCCAGGAATTCTGGGAAAAATGGGAATGGGGAAATCCGGGAATTTTGGGGAAAATGGGAATGGGGAAAATCTGGGAATGGGGAAATGGGAATGGGGAAAATCTTGGAATGGGAAAATCTGGGAATTTTGGGAAAAATGGGAATGGGGAAATCTGGGCATGGGAAAAATGAGAATGGGGAAAATCCGGGAATGGGAAAATGGGATTGGAAAATGGGAATGGGGAAAATCTGGGATTGGGGAAATGGGAATGGGGAAATCTGGGAATTTTGGGGAAAATGGGAATGGGGAAATGGGAATGGAAAATGGGAATGGGAAAATCTGGGAATGGGGAAATCTGGGAATGGGAAAAATGAGAATGGGGAAAATCTGGGAATGGGGAAAATGGGATTGGAAAATGGGAATGGGGAAATGGGAATGGGAAATCTGGGAATGGGAAATGTGGGAATGGGGAAAATCTGGGATTGGGAACATTTATTGGATTGGGAAAATTTAAAATATTTTCATTTTTTAGAAAAGAAATAAACTCAAAAATTTCTCTTTGATTTCGATCCCAAAATTCCCAATCCCGAGGAATTCAACCCCAAATTTTCCCAAAATTCCAAATCCAAAGGAATTTCAATCCCAAAATTCCCAATCCTGAGGAATTTTTCCATCCCAAAATTGGGATTTTTTTTTCATTTTCCCTCCTCTTTTCCTCTGTTTTTCCTCAGTTTTTTCCCCCAGAATTCCCATTTTTCCCCCCCATATTTTTCCATGGTTTCTAAGGGGATTTCATCCCAAAAATTCCCAATCCTGGGGAGTTTTTATTCCCAAAACTCCCAAATCTGGGAGATTTCACCCCAAAAATTCCCAGTCCCGAGGGGTTTCCTGCTCCAGAAAACACCATGGGACTTTTCCTGGAAAAAATCCCCAAAAATTAAAATTCCCAAAATTCCCAAATTCCCATGGAAAGCTGGAAACCCTTTGGAATTCTTGTTTCCCACCCCAAAATCCCTTTGGAATTCTAAGAACCCTTTGGAATTCTCAGTTCCCACCCCAAAATCCCTCTGGAATTCTTGTTTTCCATCCGAAATTCCCTTTGGAATTCCGGTTTTCCATCCCAAAAATCCCTCTGGAATTCTGGTTTTCCATTTCCAAAATCCCTTTGGAATTCTGTGGTTTTTGACCCCAAATTCCCATGGAAAATCCCTTTGGAATCCTGGTTTCCCATCCCAAATTTCCCCATGGGATTCCAAGAACCGTTTGGAATTCTCCAAATCCCCACCCCCAAATTCCCTTTGGAATTCTGGTTTTCTCACCTCAAAATCCCTTTGGAATTCTCATTTCCCACCCCAAATTCCCATGGAATTCTGATGATCTTTTGGGAATTCTGGGGTTTCCCACCTTAAAATCCCTCTGGAATTCTGGTTTTCCATCCCAAATTGCCATGGAATTCAAAGAACCCTTTGGAATTCTGGATTCCCACTGGAAAATCCCATGGAAAATCCTCTGGAATTCTGGAATTTGGTTTCCCATCACCCCGAGCCTTTCCCCCGCTGACATTCCCGATGTTTTTGTTTTGTTCCAGAAGTTTCTGTTCGGTTTCCCATCCCAAATTTCCCCTGTGGAATTCTCATTTTCCCACCCCAATTCCCCACGGAAGTCCAGACCCTTTTGGAATTTTCTCCCAAATCCACCCAAAATTCCCTCTGAAATCCTCGTTATCCCAATCAATCCTTTGGATGTTGGTTTTCCCACTAAATCCCTTTGGAATTCTCATTCCCTATCCCCAAATTTCCCCATTGGATTGTTAGAAAACCCTTGAATTCTCCAAATCCCCTCCCCAAATTCCCTTCCGAAATCCTCTTTTCCCACCCCAAAATCCCTCGGAATTCTGGTTTTCGATCCCAAATTCCATGGAATTTCTGGGGTTTTTTTTTTTACCCCAAATCCCTGGAAAAAATCCCTTGAATTTCGGTTTTCCCACCTTCAAAATCCCTTTGAATTCTGGTTTTCCCATCCAAATCCCTTTTTGAAAATCTCATTTCCCACCCCCAAAATCCCTCTGGAATTCCAGTTTTCCACCCAAATCCCCTTTGAATCTAAGAACCCTCTGGAATTCTCATTTCCCACCCCCAAATTCCCCTCCGGAAATCCTTGTTTCACACCCCAAAATCCCTTCTGGAATTCGTGGAATTTGTTTCCCATCCCTGATGTTTATCCCTCTTGACCATCCAATATTTTGTTTGTTTCTGTTTGGCTGCTGGGCGCGGCTGGGGCCTTTTGATCCTGGCCTTTCCCCCCACCCGACGCCTTTTCCCCACTGAAATTCCCGATTTTATTGTTTTTGTTGTTCAAGAAGTTCTGTTCGGTTTCCCATCCCAATTCCCCATGGAATTCTCATTTCCCACCCCAAATTCCCACGGAAGTCCAAGAACCCTTTGGAATTCTCCAAATCCCCACCCCCAAATTCCCCTCTGAAATCCTCGTTTCCCATCATCCTTTTGGAAGTTTGGTTTTCCCATCTCAAAATCCCTTTGGAATTCTGGGTTTTCCATCCCAAAATCCCTGTGGAATTCTCATTTCCCATCCCAAATTCCCATTGGAATTCTGGTTTCTTTGACCCCAAATTCCCATGAAAAATCCCTTTGGAAATCTCATTTCCCACCCCAGAATCCCTCTGGAATCCTGATTTTCCATCTGAAATTCCCATTGGAATTCTGGGTTTTTTTGACCCCAGATTCCCATGGAAAAATCCCTTTGGAATTTTAGTTTTCCCAGCCCAAAATCCCTCTGGAACTCTGGTTTTCCATCCTAAATTTCCCTATGGATTGCTGAGAACCCTTTGGAATTCTCCAAATCCCCACCCCCAAATTCCCTTCCGAAATCCTCTTTTCCCACCCCAAAATCCTCTGGAATTCTGGAATTTGGTTTCCCATCCCCCTGAGGTTGTTTTTCCCCCGCTGACATTCCCAATGTTTTGTTGGTTTTGTTGTTCCAGAAGTTTCTGTTCAGTTTTCCATCCCAAATTTCCCCATGGAATTCTGGTTTCCCATGCCAGATTTCCCCATGGGATTCCAAGGACCCTTTGGAATTCTCATTTCCCACCCCAAATTCCCTTTGGAATTCTGTGGTTTTTGACCTCAAATTCCCATGGAAAATCCCTCTGGAATTCTCATTTCCCCCCCCAAATTTCCCCATGGAATTCCAAGAACCCTTTGGAATTCTCATTCTCCATCCCAAATTCCCATGGAAAATCCCTTTGGAATTCTCATTTCCCACCCCAAATTCCCTTTGGAATTCTGGTTTTCCCACCCCAAAATCCCTCTGGAATTCTGTGTTTTCCATC
>NDFG01000046.1:206131-217340 GCA_002167245.1 Sporophila hypoxantha | reverse complement strand
CCGCCACGAGCTCGCTGCCAGCGCATCCACCCCTGCACACGGGCCACTCAGCACAAACGTGGCAGCCACCAGAGGAATTCATTCGAATTTCTTCGGGATAATTTCATGGGGAATTTCATGGGAAGGAAATTTTTTCATGGGGAATTTCATGCGGAATTTACAAGGGAATTTTTTGAGGAAATGTTGGGGAAATTTTTAGGGAGTTTTTTTTTATTTTTATTGCGGATTTTTAATTTTTTTTTTTCTTTTTTAATTCTCTACGAGAATTATTGGGAATGTTCATCAGGGAATGATTACCAGGGAATTTTTAGGGAATTTTTTGGGATTGTGTTTGGCGGATTTTGATTTGGAATTTCATGAATTTTACAGAGGAATTTTTGGGGAAGTTTGCGGATTTTTGGATTTTTTTGGATGTTTTAAAAGATTTTTTTTTTTTTTTAATTTCTCTGAAGAAGAATTTTGCTGGGGAAATTTCATGGGGAACTTACACGGCGAATTTTGGGCCCTCGGGTGTTTTTTTTTTTGAGTTTTTAAAATTTTGGGGTCGCGGAATTTTGAAAAGAAATGTTTGTTGGAATTTCAATGAGCGGAAGTGGCGCCTGGAGCCGCAGCTGCGCAGCGCCCCCTGCAGCACGGCCACACAAGGCAGTGCTGGGATTTCATGAGGATGTATACTGGGAAGTTTATTGGGAATTTCACGGGAATTTATTGGGAATTTATTGGGGATTTCATCGGGATTTATTTGGGAATTTATTGGGAATTTCATCGGAATTTATTGGGAATTTTTTGGGGATTCATCGGATTTCATTTGGGAATTTTTTGTGGGATTTCCATCCGGATTCCTGGGGAATGTCATGGGGAGATTTTCAATAGGGATTATTGGGAATTTTGTTGGGGGAATTTATTGGGATTTGAGGGGATTTGTTTTGGGAATTTTTTTTGGAAATTATATTGGAATTTTGGGGATACTTTGAAGGATTTTTTTAAAGGGATCCTTTCTTTGGGAATTTTTGTGGGAGTTTTTTGATATTTTTTTAAATTCTCCTGGAGAATTGTTTATGGGGAGGGATTTTTTGCCGGATTTTTAAAAATGTTTTTGTGAAATAAAAAAAAAAAAAATTTTATTGGAATTTTCAATGACCAGCTGCAGCACCTCCAGCCAGCACGGGCCACAACAAGGGCGGCAGTCCTGATCAGAGAAGATGAGTTGCGCTACAGTTCCTGGGGATTTCCTGGGGAAATGTCATGGGAATTTTTAGGGATTGTTCATCTTGGGGGCCGATTTTTTAGTGCAATTGACAAGTGGGGAAATGTTTTTCTGGAATCTTTGGGATTTTGTTTAGGAATTGACAGGAATTTTTTGCGGAATTTTTTTGGATTGGGTTAAAAATTTTTTTTAAAATTTCTCTGAGAATTTTTGGGGAATTTCATGGGAATTTACAGGGAATTTTTGGGGAATTTTTGGGGATTGCTTTAGGAATTTACAGGGAATTTTTTGGGAATTTTTTTGATTTTTTAAAATTTTTTTTTTTAATTTCTCTGAGAATTTTGGGGGGAATTTACAGGGAATTTACAGGGATTTTTTGGGAATTTTTGGGGATTTTTTTTGGGATTTTTGGGGAATTTCATGGGAATTTACAGGGAATTTTTGGGGAAGTTTTGCGGATTTTTTGGGATTTTTTTGGATTTTCAAAATTTTTTTATTTTTAATTTCTCTGAGAATTTTCTGGGGAATTTCATGGGAATTTACAGGGAATTTTTGGGGTGGTTTTTTTTGATTTCTAAAATTTTGGGGGTATTTTGAAAGAAATGTTTATTGAATTTTCAATGAGCTGCAGTGGCACCTGGAGCCGCAGCTGCTGCAGCGCCTCCTGCAGCACGGCCACACCAAGGTCAGCGCCGGGAATTCATCGGGATTTACTGGGAATTTTATGGGAATTTATTGGGAATTTATTGGGAATTTATTGGGAATTTTTGAGGGTTTTTTTTATTTTTAAAAATTTTGGGGGGATTTTTAAAGAAATTGTTACTGAATTTTCAATGAGCGGCGGCAGCGCCTGGAGCCGCAGCTGCTGCAGCGCCTCCTGCAGCACGGCCACACCAAGGTCAGCGCCGGGAATTCATCAGGATTTACTGGGAATTTACTGGGAATTTACTGGGAATTTATTGGGAATTTATTGGGAATTTACAGGGAATTTACAGGGAATTTTGGGGGATTTTTTTAGGAATTTACAGGGAATTTATTGGGAATTTTTGGGGGATTTTTTGGGAATTTTTGGGGGATTTATTGGGAATTTTTTTGGATTTTTTAAATTTTTTTTTTTAATTTCTCTGAGAATTTTTGGGGAATTTCATGGGAATTTACAGGGATTTTTTTTTTGAATTTATTGGGAATTTTTGGGGTGGTTTTTTTTTGATTTTTTAAAATTTTGGGGGGAATTTTGAAAGAAATTTTTGTTGAATTTTCAATGAGCGGCAGTGGCGCCTGGAGCCGCAGCTGCTGCAGCGCCCCCTGCAGCACGGCCACACCAAGGGCAGCGCCGGGAATTCGTGGGGATTTACTAGGAATTTATTGGGAATTTCATCGGGATTTATTGCGAATTTATTGGGAAATTTACAGGGAATTTTTTGGGAATTTCATGGGAATTTTTTTGGAATTTTGGGGGATTTCTTTAGGGATTTACAGGGAATTTTCGGGTAATTTTTTTGATTTTTTAAATTTTTTTTTTTAATTTCTCTGAGAATTTTTTGGGGAATTTCATGGGAATTTACAGGGAATTTATAGGGAATTTATTGGGAATTTTGGGGGTTTTTTTTTGATTTTTTAAAATTTTTGGGGGGAATTTTGAAAGGAAGTTTTATTGAATTTTCAATGAGCGGCAGTGGCGCCTGGAGCCGCAGCTGCTGCAGCGCCTCCTGCAGCACGGCCACACCAAGGTCAGTGCTGGGAATTTCATGGGAATTTACTGGGAATTTTACGGGAATTTTTGTGGGATTTATTGGGAATTTACAGGGATTTTTGGGGATTTCTTTAGGAATTTACAGGGAATTTTGGGGGAATTTTTTTGGATTTTTTAATTTTTTTTTTTAAATTTCTCTGAGAATTTTTTGGGGGAATTTCATGGGAATTTACAGGGAATTTCATGGGAATTTATTGGGAATTTTGGGGGTTTTTTTTTGATTTTTTAAAATTTTGGGGGGAATTTGGAAAGGAAGTTTTATTGAATTTTCAATGAGCGGCAGTGGCGCCTGGAGCCGCAGCTGCTGCAGCGCCCCCTGCAGCACGGCCACACCAAGGGCAGCGCCGGGAATTCATCGGGATTTACTGGGAATTTACTGGGAATTTATTGGGAATTTTTGGGATTTTTTGGGATTTTTTTTGGGAATTATTGGGAATTTTTTGGGAATTTTTGGGGATTTCTTTGGGAATTTACAGGGAATTTTTGGGGAATTTACAGGGAATTTTTTGGGAATTTTTAGGGATTTTTGGGGGATTTTTTTTTTTATTTTTATTTCTCTGAGAATTTTTGGGGGAATTTCATGGGAATTTACAGGGAATATTTTGGGAATTTTTGGGGAATTTCATGGGTATTTCATGCATATTTCATATACAGGGAATTTTTGGGGAAGTTTTGGGATTTTTTTGGGGCTTTTTTTGAATTTTTTAAAGTTTTTTTTTATTTCTCTGAGAATTTTTTGGGGAATTTTTGGGGATTTACAGGGAATTTTACAGGGATTTTCTGAGAATTTTCTGGGAATTTTAGAGGAAGTTTCTGATAATTTTCTGGAAATTTTGGGGGAATTTACAGGGAATTTTTTGGGATTTTTTGGGATTTTTTTAAATTTTTGGGCGATTTTGGAGGGAATTTTTTTTTTAAATTTTTATTGAATTTTTAATGAGCAGCAGCACCCACACAGCTGCTGCAGCGCCACACCAAGGGCAGCACCGGGATTCCATGGGGAATTTTTGGGAATTTTTGGAGAATTTATTAAGAATTTCTTGGGAATTTACTGGAATTTTCTGGGAATATATTAGGAATTTTTGGGGGAATTTTCCAGAAATTATCTGGGAATTTTTAATGAATTTTTGGGTATTTACAGGGAATTTTTGGGAATTTTACGGGAAATATAGAGGATTTTGGGGGGAATTTTCTGGGAATTTGGGGAATTTTTCAGGAAGTTTATGGGAGTTTTTGGGGAATTTTAGGAGATTCTTTTGGGATTTGGGGGAAATTTGGGGGGAATTTTTTTTTTTATTTTTTAGATTTTTTTTTTCTGAGAATTTTTGGGGAATTTTTGGAGATTTACAGGGAATTTTACAGGAATTTTACAAGAATTTTCTGGGAATTTTACAAGACGTTTCCGAAAATTTTCTTGGATTTTTAATTTTTCAGGAAGTTCCTGAGAATTATCTGGGAATTTTTTGGGTACTCTTTTAAATTTTTTTTTTATTTTCCGGGAGTTATCTGGGAATTATCCGGGAATTTTCCAATAATTTTCCATGAATTTTCAAGGAATTTACAGGGAATATATGAGGAATTTTCCAGATTTTTCTGGGAATTTTCCTGGAATTTTCCAACAAATTCCTGGGAATTTCCTGTGAATTTTCAGTGAATTTTCCAGGAATTTTGCAGGAATTTTTTAGGAATTCTCTGGGAATTTTTTTTTTAATTTTCCAAGAATTTCCATGAATTTTTCAGATATTTCCCAGGAATTTCCTGGGAATTTTTTGGCATTTTCTGAGAATTTTCTGGGAATTTTTCCTTTTTTTTTTTTTTTTAATTTTCCAGCAATTTCCTGGGAATTTTCAATGAATTTTCCAGGATGTTATTCCAAGGGTTTTGGAAGTTTTGGGATGGGGTTTTCCCCCCTGGAATTTCATATTTTTCCTGATGGAATTTCATATTTTCCAATGGAATTTCATTATTCCTGGTGGGATTTGGTTTTTTCCAAGGGAATTTTGCTTTTCCCCCTGGAATTTCATTTTTTCCTGATGAGATTTAGGTTTTTTTCCCGCTGGAATTTCAATTTTTCCAATGGGATTTTGGCTTTTCCTGATTGGAATTTTATTTTTACCGCTGGAATTTTGTTCCTTCTCGGGGAAATTTGGGATTTTCCTGATGGGAATTTTTTGTTTTTTCCACTTTGTTCAGGTTCTGGGAATAAAAGTAGAGACCAAGGTAGGGAATTTTGGGATTGGCCTTGGAATTTTTTCCTCTTTCTGCTTTTTCTTCTCATTCCGGGCTGGAAGCGCTTCCTGAGAAAACAATGGAATTCCGGGAAAATTCCCAGGAAAATTCCCGGGAAAAGGGAGGGGAAAAGGCCTTTCCTGGCAGAGGGGCCTGGGAATTCCAGCCCAGAATTCCATGATCCCATCATTCCCTAATTTCATTGTTCTGGAATTCCAGAATTTCAGTCATACGGTCACAATTCCATGATCCCAGAATATTCCGTCATTTTTGGAATTCCATCCATTTCATCGGTCCCATTGATACTGAAATTCAATCCTTCCCTGTTTCTGTGCGAATTCCGTGGTATTCCCAGAAGGACAATTCCATTCAGTCTGGGAATTCCATATCCCAAGAATTTCCACAATTCCCTGAATTCCACGATCCCAAAAATTCCACAATTCCGCATTCTGAATTTCCAGCAATTCCCATAATCCATAAATTTTCCACCAATTCCGCAGTTCTGGAATCCCAGAATTTCCGATAAATTCCACAATTCCACCATTCTGGAATTCCACAATTCCAGAATTCCATTCTTTTTGAATTCCATTTATCCAGAATTCCCCACAAGTCTGGAATTCCATTGATTTCATAATTTCCACAATTCCATAGAAATCTGGAATTCCACAATTTTATATTTACACAAATCCCAGAATTCCATAATTCCACAATCCCAGAATTCGTAAATTCCATTGATCCACAAGTCCACGTCTGAATTCCCAACATTCCAGTAATTCCATGGAATTCCATAGATTCCATGTATCCAAAATTCAATTAATTCCCTGATTCTAATTCCATATTTCCCTGAATTTCCATTAAATTCCACAATCCCAAAATTCAGGAATTCCACAATCTGGAATTCAACAATTCCATAAATTCCACAATCCCAAAATTCAATAATTCCCTGATTCTGGAATCCAGAATTTCCTGAATTCCCATAATTCCATAGATTCCCACCAAGCCCAAAATTCAATAATTCCCTGATTCTGGAATCCATAATTCCCTGAATTCCATAATTCCACAATCCCAAAGTTCAGTAATTCTCTGATTCTGCGAAATTCCATAATTCTCTGGAATTCCATAAATTTCCCACAGTTTCCAAAATTTAATAATTACCATTCAGTCTGGATATTCCACCAATCCCAGAATTCCATGAATTCCATAAATTCCACAGATTCCATTAAATTGCCACCAATCCCAATTCCCTGTTCTGAGATTTCCATCATTCCCTGAATTCCATAAATTCCATAAATTCCATGATCCCAAAAATTCAATCATTCCATTATTCTGGAATTTCTCTAATTCCCGGAATTCTATAAATTCCATCATTCAACGATCACAGAATTCCAGGATTCCATAAATTCCATGATCCTAGAATTCCGTGATTTTCTCATTCTGGAATTCCATGAATTCCATCAATTCCAGGATCCCAAAATTCAATTCATTCCATAAATTCCACAATTCCGTGATCCCGTAATTCCATAAATTCCACAATCCCAAAATTCAATAATTCCTTGATTCTGGAATTCCACGATCCCAGAAGTCTGTGAATTCCATGATTTCCATGATCCCAAAAGTCCGTAATTCCGATTCTGGAATTCTGTGAATTCCATAAATTGCACAATCCCAAAATTCAGTAACTCCCTGATTCTGGAATTCCGGAATTCCCTGAATTCCATGAATTCCAGAAAATCCCCTGAATTCCATAAATTCTGAAAAATTCCACAATTCCCAGAATTCCAACAATCCCATAATTCAGTAATTCAGTGATTCTGGAATTCCACAATCCCAGAATTCCAGAAAATCCCGTGAAATTCCCAAATTTCCCAAAATCCCCCAAATCCTCCCCCAGGATTTTCCCTTGGGATCAATCCCGAGGTTTTCCCCATCCCGGAATTCCGAGGGTTCGGATTGGGGCATTCCCAGGTTTTCCTTGGAATTTTCCCCTCTGGAATTCCCTCCTTATGCTCTGCTCACGCCTCTCTCTCGCTGTCGCTGCCACTAACGGCTTCTGCAAGAATTCCCGGATTTTTCTGGAATACCTGGATTTTTCCTGGATTTTTCTGGAATTTTCAGGTTTTGCTGGGACTCTTGGAATTTTTTTTTCTGGATTTTTTAAAAAATTATTCTCTTCCAGTTTATTTTTAGGGTTGATCCCGGTTTCTGGGATTATTCCAATCCAATAATCCCAATCCAAGTAATCCAAATAATCCCAATCCAAGTAATCCAAATAATCCCAATCCAAGTAATCCCAATCCCAATCCCAATGATCCCAATCCCAATGATCCCAATCCCAATGATCCCAATCCCACTGATCCCAGTGTCTGAGCTGATCCTGACCCTGATGATCCCGGTTCTGGGCTGATCCCAATCCCAATCCCAGGCTGATCCCAATCCAAATCCCAGGCTGATCCCAGTTCCAAGCTGATCCCAATCCTGGTTCCGGGTTGATCCCAGTTCTGGGCTGATCCCAATCCCAGTTCTGGGTTGATCCCAATCCCAGTCCCAGGCTGATCCCGGTTCCGGGCTGATCCCAATCCCAGTTCTGGGTTGATCCCAATCCCAGTTCCAGGCTGATCCCAATCCCAGTCCCAGGTTGATCCCAGTTCCAGGCCTATCCCAATCCCAGTTCCAGTTCTGGGCTGATCCCAGTTCCAGGTTGATCCCAGTTCCAGGCTGATCCCAATCCCAGTCTGAGGCTGATCCCAATCCCAGTTCTGGGCTGATCCCAGTTCTGGGCTGATCCCAGTTCTGGGCTGATCCCAGTTCTGAGATGATCCCGATCCCGCTGATCCCAATCCCGGTCCTGGGCTGATCCCAATCCTGGATCTGGTCTGATCCCACTGATCCCGATCCCAATCCTGCTGATCCCAATCCCGGTTCTGGTCCGATCCCGCTGATCCCGATCCTGCTGATCTTATTGATCCCGCTGATCCTGGTTGTGGGCTGATCCCAGTTCTGAGATGATCCTGATCCCACTGATCCCAATCCCACTGATCTTGATCCTGGTTCTGGTCCGATCCCACTGATCCTGATCCCGATCCCACTGATCCCACTGATCCTGGTTCTGAGATGATCCCAGTTCTGAGATGATCCTGATCCTGATCCCGGTTCTGGTCCGATCCCGCTGATCCCGATCCCGATCCCACTGATCCCAATCCCGGTTCTGGTCTGATACCACTGATCCCGATCCCGCTGATCCTGGTTCTGAGATGATCCCGATCCCGCCGATCCCACTGATCCCGCTGATCCTGGTTCTCGGCTGATCCCGGTTCTGGGCTGATCCCAATCCCGCTGATCCCGATCCCGCTGATCCTGGTGCCGATCCCCCTGATCCCAATCCCAATCCTGCTGATCCCGATCCCGATCCCGCTGATCCTGGTTCTGAGATGATCCCGATCCTGCTGATCCCGGTGCCGATCCTGCCGATCCCACTGATCCCGCTGATCCTGGTTCTGGGCTGATCCCGGTTCTGAGATGATCCCGATCCCGCTGATCCCAATCCCACTGATCCCAATCCCGGTTCTGGTCCAATCCCGCTGATCCCGATCCCAATCCCGCTGATCCTGATTCTGGGCTGATCCTGATCCCGCTGATCCCGATCCTAATCCCACTGATCCTGATCCCACTGATCCTGGTTCTGGGCTGATCCCGGTTCTGAGATGATCCTGATCCCGATCCCGGTCCTGGGCTGATCCCAATCCCGGTCCTGGGCTGATCCCAATCCCGGTTCTGGTCCGATCCTACTGATCCCGACCCCACTGATCCCACTGATCCTGATCCTGATCCCACTGATCCTGGTTCTGGGCTGATCCCGGTTCTGAGATGATCCTGATCCCACTGATCCCGATCCCAGTTCTGAGATGATCCCGATCCCGCTGATCCCGATCCTGATCCCGCTGATCCCAATCCCACTGATCCCAATCCCAATCCCACTGATCCCAATCCCGATCCCGCTGATCCCGATCCTGATCCCGCTGATCCCAATCCCACTGATCCCAATCCCAATCCCACTGATCCCAATCCCGATCCCGCTGATTCCGCTCCCGCTGATTCCGCTCCCGCTGATCCCGATCCCGCTGATCCCGGTGCCAATCCCGCTGATCTCGATCCCAATCCCGCTGATCCCAATCCTGATCCTGCTGATCCTGGTTCTGAGATGATCCCGATCCCGCTGATCCTGATCCCTCTGATCCCAGTGCCAATCCCCCTGATCCCAATCCCAATCCCGCTGATCCCGATCCCGATCCCACTGATCCCGCTCCCGCTGATCCTGGTTCTGAGATGATCCCAATCCCGCTGATCCCGATCCCACTGATCCCGATCCCACTGATCCTGCTGATCCCAATCCTGCTGATCCCGCTGATCCCGCTCCCGCTGATCCCAATCCCCCTGATCCCAATCCCGGTTCTGATCCCGCTCCCGCTGATCCCGGTTCTGAGATGATCCCAATCCCGCTGATCCTGCTCCCGCTGATCCCGATCCTGCTGATCCCGCTGATCCCGCTGATCCCAATCCCACTGATCCCAATCCCCCTGATCCCAATCCCGGTTCTAATCCCGATCCCACTGATCCCGCTGATCCCGCTGATCCCGGTGCCGTTGCCACCGCGCAGGACCCGGTGCTGAAGCTGAGCCTGGCCCGCAGCATCTCCATGATCTGCCAGGCCCTGGCCTGCGGCAATTCCGGCAATAAGAATTCCGGGAATTTCGGGAATTACCCCGGGAACGGCCCCGGCGGCTCCGGCAGCATCGCCCACAAGGCCGAGCTGGTGGCGCTCATGGTGGTGAGACTGGGACGGACTGGGATGGGATACTGGGATGGGATAATGGGATACTGGGATGGACTGGGAGGGACTGGGATGGGATAATGGGATACTGGGACGGACTGGGAGGGACTGGGATGGGATAATGGGATACTGGGAGGGACTGGGATAGGATAATGGGATACGGGGAGGAACTGGGATGGACTGGGACGGACTGGGAGGGACTGGGAATGGGATAATGGGACAGACTGGGAGGGACTGGGAATGGGATAATGGGATACCGGGATGGACTGGGAATGAGATAGTGGGATACTGGGATGGACTGGAAGAGACTGTGAGGAACTGGAATGGGATTGGGAGAGACTGGGATGGGATAATGGGATACTGGGAGGGACTGGGATGAACTGGGATGGGCTAGGATGGGATAATGGGATACTGGGATGGAGTGGGAGGGACTGGGATGGAATGGGAATGGGATAATGGGGTATTGGGATGGACTGGGTAGGACTGGGAATGGACTGGGATGGGACTGGGAGGAACTGGGAGGGAGCTGGCATGAAATGGAATGGGATAATGGGATACTGGGAGAGACTGGGATTAACTGGGATGAGATTGGGGTGGGATAATGGGATATGGGGATGGACTGGGAGGGTATAACAGGATACTGGGATGGACTGGGATGGGATAATGGGATACTGGGATGGACTGGGATATACTGGGATGGGATAATGGGAGAGACTGGGATGGACTGGAAGGAGCTGGGAGAGACTGGGATGGGATAATGGGATACTGGGATGGACTGGGATCAACTGGGATGGGGCCATGGGATATGGGGAGGGACTGGAATGGGATAATGGTATACTGGGATAGGATACTGGGAATGGACTGGGATGGGAAAATGGGATACTGAGATGGACTGGGATGGACTGGGAATGCACTGGAATTAACTGGGATGGACTGGGATGGGATAACGGGATACTGGGATGGACTGGGATTAACTGGGATGGGGCAATGGGATAATGGGAGAGACTGGAATGGACTGGGAGGAACTGGGATGGATTGGGATGGGATAATGGGATGGACTGGGACAGGACTGGGATGGGGCCATGGGATACTGGGAGTGGACTGGATGGGATACTGGGATACTGGGATGGGCTGGGAGGGGATTGGAATGGACTGGTAAGAACTGGGATGGGATAATGGGATACTGGGAGGA
>NDFG01000046.1:170161-180161 GCA_002167245.1 Sporophila hypoxantha | reverse complement strand
ATAAACATAACAATTATATATATATATATATAAAAAATATACAAATTCCTGTGCCACCTGTGCGTCTGCATGAGTCACCAATTAATTAATTAATTTAAATGAAATTAATTGAAATTAAATTAACAAAATAAATAAATATATAAACATAACAATTATATATATATATATATAAAAAATATACAAATTCCTGTGCCACCTGTGCGTCTGCATGAGTCACCAATTAATTAATTAATTTAAATGAAATTAATTGAAATTAAATTAACAAAATAAATAAATATATAAACATAACAATTATATATATATATATATAAAAAATATACAAATTCCTGTGCCACCTGTGCGTCTGCATGAGTCACCAATTAATTAATTAATTTAAATGAAATTAATTGAAATTAAATTAACAAAATAAATAAATATATAAACATAACAATTATATATATATATATATAAAAAATATACAAATTCCTGTGCCACCTGTGCGTCTGCATGAGTCACCAATTAATTAATTAATTTAAATGAAATTAATTGAAATTAAATTAACAAAATAAATAAATATATAAACATAACAATTATATATATATATATATAAAAAATATACAAATTCCTGTGCCACCTGTGCGTCTGCATGAGTCACCAATTAATTAATTAATTTAAATGAAATTAATTGAAATTAAATTAACAAAATAAATAAATATATAAACATAACAATTATATATATATATATATAAAAAATATACAAATTCCTGTGCCACCTGTGCGTCTGCATGAGTCACCAATTAATTAATTAATTTAAATGAAATTAATTGAAATTAAATTAACAAAATAAATAAATATATAAACATAACAATTATATATATATATATATAAAAAATATACAAATTCCTGTGCCACCTGTGCGTCTGCATGAGTCACCAATTAATTAATTAATTTAAATGAAATTAATTGAAATTAAATTAACAAAATAAATAAATATATAAACATAACAATTATATATATATATATATAAAAAATATACAAATTCCTGTGCCACCTGTGCGTCTGCATGAGTCACCAATTAATTAATTAATTTAAATGAAATTAATTGAAATTAAATTAACAAAATAAATAAATATATAAACATAACAATTATATATATATATATATAAAAAATATACAAATTCCTGTGCCACCTGTGCGTCTGCATGAGTCACCAATTAATTAATTAATTTAAATGAAATTAATTGAAATTAAATTAACAAAATAAATAAATATATAAACATAACAATTATATATATATATATATAAAAAATATACAAATTCCTGTGCCACCTGTGCGTCTGCATGAGTCACCAATTAATTAATTAATTTAAATGAAATTAATTGAAATTAAATTAACAAAATAAATAAATATATAAACATAACAATTATATATATATATATATAAAAAATATACAAATTCCTGTGCCACCTGTGCGTCTGCATGAGTCACCAATTAATTAATTAATTTAAATGAAATTAATTGAAATTAAATTAACAAAATAAATAAATATATAAACATAACAATTATATATATATATATATAAAAAATATACAAATTCCTGTGCCACCTGTGCGTCTGCATGAGTCACCAATTAATTAATTAATTTAAATGAAATTAATTGAAATTAAATTAACAAAATAAATAAATATATAAACATAACAATTATATATATATATATATAAAAAATATACAAATTCCTGTGCCACCTGTGCGTCTGCATGAGTCACCAATTAATTAATTAATTTAAATGAAATTAATTGAAATTAAATTAACAAAATAAATAAATATATAAACATAACAATTATATATATATATATATAAAAAATATACAAATTCCTGTGCCACCTGTGCGTCTGCATGAGTCACCAATTAATTAATTAATTTAAATGAAATTAATTGAAATTAAATTAACAAAATAAATAAATATATAAACATAACAATTATATATATATATATATAAAAAATATACAAATTCCTGTGCCACCTGTGCGTCTGCATGAGTCACCAATTAATTAATTAATTTAAATGAAATTAATTGAAATTAAATTAACAAAATAAATAAATATATAAACATAACAATTATATATATATATATATAAAAAATATACAAATTCCTGTGCCACCTGTGCGTCTGCATGAGTCACCAATTAATTAATTAATTTAAATGAAATTAATTGAAATTAAATTAACAAAATAAATAAATATATAAACATAACAATTATATATATATATATATAAAAAATATACAAATTCCTGTGCCACCTGTGCGTCTGCATGAGTCACCAATTAATTAATTAATTTAAATGAAATTAATTGAAATTAAATTAACAAAATAAATAAATATATAAACATAACAATTATATATATATATATATAAAAAATATACAAATTCCTGTGCCACCTGTGCGTCTGCATGAGTCACCAATTAATTAATTAATTTAAATGAAATTAATTGAAATTAAATTAACAAAATAAATAAATATATAAACATAACAATTATATATATATATATATAAAAAATATACAAATTCCTGTGCCACCTGTGCGTCTGCATGAGTCACCAATTAATTAATTAATTTAAATGAAATTAATTGAAATTAAATTAACAAAATAAATAAATATATAAACATAACAATTATATATATATATATATAAAAAATATACAAATTCCTGTGCCACCTGTGCGTCTGCATGAGTCACCAATTAATTAATTAATTTAAATGAAATTAATTGAAATTAAATTAACAAAATAAATAAATATATAAACATAACAATTATATATATATATATATAAAAAATATACAAATTCCTGTGCCACCTGTGCGTCTGCATGAGTCACCAATTAATTAATTAATTTAAATGAAATTAATTGAAATTAAATTAACAAAATAAATAAATATATAAACATAACAATTATATATATATATATATAAAAAATATACAAATTCCTGTGCCACCTGTGCGTCTGCATGAGTCACCAATTAATTAATTAATTTAAATGAAATTAATTGAAATTAAATTAACAAAATAAATAAATATATAAACATAACAATTATATATATATATATATAAAAAATATACAAATTCCTGTGCCACCTGTGCGTCTGCATGAGTCACCAATTAATTAATTAATTTAAATGAAATTAATTGAAATTAAATTAACAAAATAAATAAATATATAAACATAACAATTATATATATATATATATAAAAAATATACAAATTCCTGTGCCACCTGTGCGTCTGCATGAGTCACCAATTAATTAATTAATTTAAATGAAATTAATTGAAATTAAATTAACAAAATAAATAAATATATAAACATAACAATTATATATATATATATATAAAAAATATACAAATTCCTGTGCCACCTGTGCGTCTGCATGAGTCACCAATTAATTAATTAATTTAAATGAAATTAATTGAAATTAAATTAACAAAATAAATAAATATATAAACATAACAATTATATATATATATATATAAAAAATATACAAATTCCTGTGCCACCTGTGCGTCTGCATGAGTCACCAATTAATTAATTAATTTAAATGAAATTAATTGAAATTAAATTAACAAAATAAATAAATATATAAACATAACAATTATATATATATATATATAAAAAATATACAAATTCCTGTGCCACCTGTGCGTCTGCATGAGTCACCAATTAATTAATTAATTTAAATGAAATTAATTGAAATTAAATTAACAAAATAAATAAATATATAAACATAACAATTATATATATATATATATAAAAAATATACAAATTCCTGTGCCACCTGTGCGTCTGCATGAGTCACCAATTAATTAATTAATTTAAATGAAATTAATTGAAATTAAATTAACAAAATAAATAAATATATAAACATAACAATTATATATATATATATATAAAAAATATACAAATTCCTGTGCCACCTGTGCGTCTGCATGAGTCACCAATTAATTAATTAATTTAAATGAAATTAATTGAAATTAAATTAACAAAATAAATAAATATATAAACATAACAATTATATATATATATATATAAAAAATATACAAATTCCTGTGCCACCTGTGCGTCTGCATGAGTCACCAATTAATTAATTAATTTAAATGAAATTAATTGAAATTAAATTAACAAAATAAATAAATATATAAACATAACAATTATATATATATATATATAAAAAATATACAAATTCCTGTGCCACCTGTGCGTCTGCATGAGTCACCAATTAATTAATTAATTTAAATGAAATTAATTGAAATTAAATTAACAAAATAAATAAATATATAAACATAACAATTATATATATATATATATAAAAAATATACAAATTCCTGTGCCACCTGTGCGTCTGCATGAGTCACCAATTAATTAATTAATTTAAATGAAATTAATTGAAATTAAATTAACAAAATAAATAAATATATAAACATAACAATTATATATATATATATATAAAAAATATACAAATTCCTGTGCCACCTGTGCGTCTGCATGAGTCACCAATTAATTAATTAATTTAAATGAAATTAATTGAAATTAAATTAACAAAATAAATAAATATATAAACATAACAATTATATATATATATATATAAAAAATATACAAATTCCTGTGCCACCTGTGCGTCTGCATGAGTCACCAATTAATTAATTAATTTAAATGAAATTAATTGAAATTAAATTAACAAAATAAATAAATATATAAACATAACAATTATATATATATATATATAAAAAATATACAAATTCCTGTGCCACCTGTGCGTCTGCATGAGTCACCAATTAATTAATTAATTTAAATGAAATTAATTGAAATTAAATTAACAAAATAAATAAATATATAAACATAACAATTATATATATATATATATAAAAAATATACAAATTCCTGTGCCACCTGTGCGTCTGCATGAGTCACCAATTAATTAATTAATTTAAATGAAATTAATTGAAATTAAATTAACAAAATAAATAAATATATAAACATAACAATTATATATATATATATATAAAAAATATACAAATTCCTGTGCCACCTGTGCGTCTGCATGAGTCACCAATTAATTAATTAATTTAAATGAAATTAATTGAAATTAAATTAACAAAATAAATAAATATATAAACATAACAATTATATATATATATATATAAAAAATATACAAATTCCTGTGCCACCTGTGCGTCTGCATGAGTCACCAATTAATTAATTAATTTAAATGAAATTAATTGAAATTAAATTAACAAAATAAATAAATATATAAACATAACAATTATATATATATATATATAAAAAATATACAAATTCCTGTGCCACCTGTGCGTCTGCATGAGTCACCAATTAATTAATTAATTTAAATGAAATTAATTGAAATTAAATTAACAAAATAAATAAATATATAAACATAACAATTATATATATATATATATAAAAAATATACAAATTCCTGTGCCACCTGTGCGTCTGCATGAGTCACCAATTAATTAATTAATTTAAATGAAATTAATTGAAATTAAATTAACAAAATAAATAAATATATAAACATAACAATTATATATATATATATATAAAAAATATACAAATTCCTGTGCCACCTGTGCGTCTGCATGAGTCACCAATTAATTAATTAATTTAAATGAAATTAATTGAAATTAAATTAACAAAATAAATAAATATATAAACATAACAATTATATATATATATATATAAAAAATATACAAATTCCTGTGCCACCTGTGCGTCTGCATGAGTCACCAATTAATTAATTAATTTAAATGAAATTAATTGAAATTAAATTAACAAAATAAATAAATATATAAACATAACAATTATATATATATGTATACAAAATATACAAATTCCTGCGGCACCTGCGCGTCTGCGTGAGTCACCAATCAATTAAATTCATTAATTAAAATGAATAAAAGAAATAACATATAAACAATAAATTCAATTAATAAAATAAATAATCAATGCTGCTATATATATAGATATAAAACAAATTCCTGCGGCACCTGCGCATCAGCGTGAGTCACCAATCAGATCAATTAAACTAATTTCAATTAAATTAAATAAATAAAATAATAAATTTATAGAATATAGTTAAAATAATTAATTATTTAATAATAATAATAATAATAAATAAGAATTTGTGCGGCAGCTCCTCATCAGCATGAGTCACACCAGCCTCCAAAATATATAAAATAAAATAAAATAAAATAAAAATAAAAATAAAAATAAAAATAAAATAAAATAAAATAAAATAAAATAAAATAATAAGTAAGATTAATCAAATAATAAATATAGAAAATATGGAAAATATATAAATAATCACATGAGAATTCCTCCATCAGCTGCACGTCAGCGTGAGTCACAAAGCAATTAAATTAAATCAAATTAATTGAAATTAAATTAATAAATAAATAATATATAAATTATAAATTAAATTAATAAAATAAATAATAGATGCTCTATATGTATAGATAACTATAAAATACAAATTCCTGCAGCAGCTGCACGTCAGCCTGTCACCAGTCAAATCAATTACATTAAATTAATTGAAATTAAATTAATAAAATAATAACTAGAATAGATTTAAAAGAATTAATTAATAAATAATAATGATAATACATAAGAATTCCTGCAGCACCTGCATGTCAGCGTGAGTCACAAAGAAAAATAATTAAAATAAATTAATGAACGATAATATTAATAAATTTATATTAATAAATTAAATTTAAATTAATAAAATCAATAATAGATGCTATATATATATATATTTGTATATATAACAATAATATACAAATTTCTGCAGCACCTCCACGTCAGTGTGAGTCAGCAGCCTTAGAAATAAAATAAAATAAAATAAAATAAAATAAATAAAATATTAAATATGCATTCTATATGAAAAACAAAGCAATCAATTATAATAACAATTAAACAATAATTGCTGCAGAATCTCCACATCAGCGAGAGTCAGCCCAGCCTTGGGAATAGAAATAAAATAAATTAAATTAAATTAAAATAAATTGAATTGTATTAAATTAATAAAATAATGAATATGTGCAATATATGTCACCAGCCTTATAAAATAAAATAAAATAAAATAAAATAAAATAAAATAAAATAAAATAAAATAAAATAAAATAAAATAAAATGAAATTTAAAAAAAAATATTATATCAATATGAAAAATAAAGAAATAAATAATTAATAAACAATTTAAAAAATAATTCCTGCCAGCACCTGCCACAATCAGCGTGAGTCACCAGGGACTCGTGGCAATTCCATTCCCAGATTTTATTCCCAAAATTTCATTCTGGATTCCCATTCCCGGTTTCATTCTTCCGAATTCCGTTCGTGGATTCCCTTTCCGGAATCTCATTTTGTTCGTTTTCATTCCCCAATTCCATTCCCAGTTTCCATTCCCAAATTCATTCCTGAGTTGTTTCATTCCCGCATGCCATTTCCCAAATTTTCCATTCCTGGTTTTCATTTCCTGCATTCCATTCCCAGGTGCCATTCCCGGATTTCAACTCCTGGTTTTCATTCCACATTTTCATCCCACTTTTATTCTTGAATTTCATTCCCCAGGGGGTTTTTTTTTTTCCCAAAATTCATTCCCAGATTCCATTCCCCAAATTTCATTCCGCGATTCCATTCCTGGATTTCAATTCCAGTTTTCATTCCCAAGTTCCATTTTCCAAATTCCATTCCTGCGTTTCATTCTGGTTTTAGTCCCAGTTTTCTTCCCAGATTCCTGGGTATTTTTATTCCTGGTTTTTATTCCTGAATTCCATTCCCAGATTCTATTCCTGGTTTTCATTCCGGAATTCTATTCCCAGTTTTCATTCCCAAATTCCATTCCCAAATTCTATTCCCAAATTGCATTCTGGGATTCCATTCCCAGGTTTTATTCCCGAATTCTATTCCCAAATTCCATTCCTGGTTTTCATTCCCGCATTGCACTCCCAGATTCCATTCCTGGTTTTTATTCCCGATTTTTATTCCCAGTTTTCATTCCCAAATTCCATTCCCAGATTCCATTCCCGATTTTTATTCCCTGTTTTTATTCCCAGATTCCATTCCTGGATTCCACCCCTGGTTTATCTTCCTGAATTCCATTCCCAAATTTCATTCCCCTTTTTTTTCCCCCAAATTCCATTCCCAGATTTAATTCCCAATTTTTCCCTCCCCGGCAGTCGCTGACTCCATTCCCGGCCCTGGGCCTGCTCCTGGCACTGTTCCCACGGAATTCCCGGGCTTTATTCCCAAATTCCATTCCCAAATTCCATCCCTGAATGTTATTCCCAGTTCATATTCCTGGTTTTTATTCCCAAATTTTATTCCTGATTCCATTCCCCAATTCCATTCCAAAACTTCATTCCCAACTTTTTTTCCCCCCAAATTTCATTCCAGGTTTTTATTCCTGGATTCCATTCCCAGTTTTCATTTCCACATTTTATTCCTGAATTTTATTCCTGGTTTTCATTCCCACATTCCATTCCCAGATTCCATTCCCTTATTTCATTCCCAGTTTTTATTCCCGAATTCTACTCCCAAATTTCATTCCCCTTTTTTTCCCCCCAGATTCCATTCCCAGATGCCATTCCTGGTTTTTATTCCCAAATTCCATTCCCAGATTCCATTCCTGGTTTTTATTCCGATTTTTATTCCCAGTTTTTATTCCCAAATTCCATCCCCAAACTCCATTCCTGGATTCCACCCCTGGTTTTTCTTCCTGAATCCATTCCCAAATTCCATTCCCCTTTTTTTCCCCCAAATTCCATTCCCAGATTCCATTCCTGGTTTTCATTCCCAGATTCCATTCCCATTTTTCATTCCCATTTTTCCCCGGCAGTCGCTGACTCCATTCCCAGCCCTGGGCCCGCTCCTGGCCCTGCTCCCATGGAATTCCCGGGGTTTATTCCCAGATTCCATCTCCAAATTCCATTCCTGGTTTTCATTCCCAGTTTTCATTCCCAAATTCCATTTCTGGTTTTTATTCCCGGATTCCATTCCCAAATTCCATTCCCAAATTGCATTCTGGGATTTCATTCCCAGGTTTTATTCCCAAATTCCATTCTCAAACTTCATTCCCAGATCCCATTCCTGGATTCCATTCCTGGTTTTCATTCCTGGTTTTTATTCCCATTTTTCATTCCCATTCCCCCAACCCCCCCCCCCGGCAGTCACTGACTCCATTCCCGGCCCTGGGCCCCTCCTGGCGCTGCTCCGACGGAATTCCCGGGGTTCATTCCCAAATTCCATCCCCAAATTCCATTCCTGGATTTCATTCCTGGTTTTCATTCCCAGATTCCATTCTTAAATTCCATTCCCGGACTCCATTCCCAGTTTTTATTCCCAAATTCTCATTCCCAAATTCCACTCCCAGTTTTCATCTCCAGATTCCATTCCTGAATTTCATTCCCAGGGTTTTTTTTCCCAAATTCCATTCCCAAATTCCATTTCCTTTTTCCCCCCCCAGACTCCATTCCCAGTTTTCATTCCCAAATTCCATTCCTGGTTTTTATTCCCAAATTCCATTCCCAAATTCCATTCCCAAATTCTATTCCCAAATTGCATTCTGGGATTCCATTCCCAGGTTTCATTCCCGAATTCTATTCCCAAATTCCATTCCTGGTTTTCATTCCCACACTCCACTCCCAGATTCCATTCCTGGTTTTTATTCCCGAATTTTATTCCTGAACTTCATTCCTGGATTTCATTCCGAGGTTTTTTTTCCCAAATTGCATCTCCAAATTCCATTCCTGGTTTTCATTCCCAGTTTTCATTCCCAAATTCCATTCCTGGTTTTCATTCCCGCACTCCACTCCCAGATTCCATTCCTGGTTTTTATTCCCGAATTTTATTCCCAAATCCCATTCCCAGATTTAATTCCCACTTTTAATTCCCAATTTTTCCCCGGCAGTCTCTGACTCCGTTCCCGGCGCTGGGCGCGCTCCTGGCGCTGCTGGC
>NDFG01000046.1:105341-115426 GCA_002167245.1 Sporophila hypoxantha | reverse complement strand
TGAATCCGGAAGGGATATTGGATCTCGGAATTGATTGGTCAACTCCCGAAATACATCCTGACCCCGTGAATCACCACTGTGAGCACATGGAATCTCCCCTGTGACTGTAGCCATGTCACATCTGATGTCAGCGGTCTGGAAATGGGCAATGGGATTGGATGGCACTGGGTGTGGTTCGGTAACGGATCTGGGTGAGAGCCCGAAATCCCGACGCCTGGTTCGTGGGGGATCCACCGATGGAGGCCCGGAGAATCGGCCTGACGTGCCACTCACGTGGAGTCACACCAAGCTGGGGGGAATAGAATGGGGAATGGAATTGGTGCGAGATCCCGAAAAAATCCCGACCTCTGGATTCACATGGAGACCCGGAGAATCAGCCCTGAGCGGTGTCCACGGTAACCTGATCACCATCTGCAACGAGCGGAAAGCGATCGGGATTGGAAACGGATCTGGAGTCAATCCTGAAATCCCGACCCTGTGGGGATCACCATGGACCAGGGAATCACCCTGACTGTCCACGTCACCTAGTCACGCTGCAACATGTGTGGGAATCTTGGGAGATGTGGTCGGGTTTTTTTTTTGTTGAGAACGGGATCTGGGGTGGAGGTTGAGAGTGGCGGCCGAGAAGATGGGCCGCCACAGGGGCCTGTGCTGGGGAATACCGGGAAGTGGAAGGACCCAGGAAGTCGCGGGCCTGGCTGTGTGAAGGCCAGCAGTCGACCAGAAGCCTGGGTGGAATGGAATGTGGAAGGATGGAATTGTCAATCCGACAATCCCACCCTCCGACACCATGGGCCCTGGCCATGTCATTGTTCACCTCGACCAACATAGGCATAGAATAAGGGTTAGAATAAAAGATCTAGATCTGATCACCGGAAATCCACCCTACTAGGTCTCATTGCAAGCACGCCCAGAATCCTGCTTGCAGCATCACCAGCTGGAATGGAATGGATTGGATCTGGGTGAGATCTGAGATTCTGACCCTGGACGCATCCAGAGATCATCTAAGAATTACGGGAAAGGTCGAATCGGGTTGAAAATCCTAAAAAATCAAAACACACCTACATGGAAAAAAAAACACAGAGGCCAAGAAAACAAAAAAAAAAAAAACGGCTGCCCACGTCACCTGAGTCACCGGTGGGAATGGAATGGGAATGGGGAATTGGGGTCAGATTCCTAAATTCCCGACCCTGGGACACCATGGGGCACAGAATCGCCTGACTGTGCATGTCACCTGCATCAACGGCTAGAAATGGATGGAATTGGAATTGGAATGGGATATGGTCAAATCCTGAAATCCCGACCCTCTGATCACCATGGAGCCCTGGCCGTGCCAGGTCACCGCTGTTCACTGCGCTGGGAATGGCATGGAATGGATTGGGAGCCGCGGTGAATCCTGAGATCCCACCTCTGGATCATCCAGAGATCCTCAAGGTGGACTGGGAAAGGATCTGCTCTGCACCCAGATCCCAGGATCGATTCCACCCAGATCCTGGGAACACCAATCCACCGTGATCCTTGGAAAATGCCAATCCCATCCAGATCCTGAATGCTGATCCCATATGGATCTTGGAATGCTGATCCCACCCCAGATCCAAGAAACACCCAAGCCCACAGATCCCGGAATGCTGATCTCACCTGGATCCCAGAATGCCCATCCTGCCAGATCCAAGAACAAATATCCCACCTGAACCTTGGGAAGCCAATTCCAGCCGGATCCCAAGAACACCATCCCCAGTGGATCCCAGGAATGCATCCACCCTGAACCAGAGGAATCCCAATCCCAACCCGGATCCGAAACGCCGATCCCACATGGATCCCGGGAATGCTGATCCCACCCAGATCCCAAGAACACCAATCCCACATGATCCGGAATGTTGATGCCACCTGATTCCCGGAAATGCCATCCACCCAGATCCCAGGAATGCCAATCCCCGGATGCCATAACCCACACGATCCAGGAAGCTGATGCGCTGATCCCGGGAATGCTTATCCCAGCTGAACCCCAGAATGCCAATCCCACCATATCCAGAAGTCAATCCTAACCGGATTCCCAAGAACACCATCCCACCTTGATCCTGGAATTGCCACCCACCCCAATCCTGGAACACCATCCACCGGATCCTGGATGCCAATCCATCCAATCCTTGGATGCTGATCCCAGTGTATGCTGAAATGCCGATCCCACCCCAGATCCGAAGCCGATCCCATATGATCCCGGCAATGCCGACCCATCCAGATCCTGGAATGCTGACCCCACCTGGATCCCGGAATGCCAATCCCACCTGGATCCAGGAATGCTGATCCCTCCCAGATCCTGGGAATGCCAACCCAGACAGATCCTGGGAATTCTGATCCCAGTGCTGATCCCGGGAATGCTGATCCCAGCTGGATCCCGGGAATGCTGTCCCACCTGGGATCCCAGGGAACGCCGATCCAGTGGATCCTGGAACACCGATCCCACCTTGCTGTGCGCACCAGCAGCCGATTCCCCTTGCCGCGCTCCTCAGGGTTGGCCGCGGAACCCACCGACCCGGCTGGATCCGCTCCTCTCCGGAGCTTCCCAGGAATCCAGGAGCTGATCCGTGGCTGCCACCAGCAGCCGGTCCCCAGAGCCCGATTTCACCAGGAGCACCTGCTCATCCCTGGGAACGGAAATCCGGATCAGGGGAAAATCTGGGATCAAAGGAATCCTCCCCATTCCCTGAGGAATGGGAATCTGGATCAGGGAAATCTGGATCGAGGGAATCCTCCCCATTCCCTTAGGAATGGAAATTTGCGATCGGGGGAAATCTGGATTGAGGGAATTCTCCCCAGGAAGCACCTGCTCATCCCTAAGGGAATGGGAAATCCGGGATCAGGGAAATCTGGGATCAAGGAAATCCTCCCCATTCCCTGGAATGGGAAATCTTGGATCAGGGAAATCTGGGGATCGAGAATTCTCCCCAGGAGCAGCTGCTCATCCCTAGGGAATGGAAACGGGATCAGGGAATCTGGGATCAAGGCAATCCCCCCCAAAGCAGCTGCTCATCCCTAGGGAAGGGGAAATCTTGGATCAGGGAATCCCCTGGACCAAGGAAATCTGGAATAACCCGGACGCACACAGCCATAGCAGATGGAGGGCCTGATTTCCAGAAATCTGGATATCCCTGGATTGATCCCAGGAATGATCCCCGGAATATCCCTGGGAAGGAATTCCTTGGAAAGGATCCCTGGATAATCCCAAAGGGAATGATCCCTGGGAAAGATTCCTTGGAATGCATCCCAGGGAATATTCCAGGGCACTCACAAGGCCACGGCCACCAGGCAGTATGCTGGGGTTGGGGTTCCAGGAAAATGTGGGGAATTTGGGAATCTGAATGCTCCCAGGCACTCACACGGCCACCGGCCACCAGGCAGATGCTGGGTTGGGGTTCCAGGAAATGTGGGAATGTGGGAATACTGGAATGCTCCCAGGAGCATCTTCACACAGCCACGCCACCAGCAGATGTGGTGGTTCAAGGAAATCTGGGAATTTGGGAATGTTCCCAGGGGCACTCACACAGCCACGGCCACCAGCAGATGCTGGCGGTTGGGTTCCAGTGGAAATTGTTGAATGTGGGAATCTGCCAGGGAAATTCTGGAATTGTGGGATGCTGCCAGTGGCACTCACACGGCCACGGCCACCAGGCAGAATCTGGGGTTGTGTTCCAGAGATTATGTCGGAATTTGGATATTCTGTGAATGCTCCAGGGCGTAGCTCACACGGCCTACGGCCACATAGCATGATGCTGGGGTTGGTCGTTCCAGGGAAATGTGGAATCTTGGAATTGTGGGTTTTTTGCTTCAGGTCACTTCACACGTCCACGGCCACCAGGCCAGATGCTTGGTTGGGTGTTTTCCAGAAATCTGTATATATGTGGTAATCTGGGAATGCCTCCCCAGGTATATATATCTATATGCAAGATGCTGGTGGATTGCCAGGAATGGTGGGAATTGCTCCCAGGAAATGTCGGGAGATGCTCGCAGGGCACTCACGGAGCGGGCCACGGCCACCAGGCAGATGCTGGGTTGGGTTCCAGCGCCACCTCTTGACACGCGCTCCCACGGCAGCGTGCGCAGGCCGAAGCGCCGGATGGCTCACCTCCCAGGAACCGCACCGTGCCGTCGTCCGAGCCTGTGCGGGGTGAACAGACACGGCGACAGGAGAAAACAACGGATGAACAACGCTGGAGAACAACGCGGATATCAACAGAGTAGTGGTGATGGGGGGAGGATGGGGTTGGGAGGAGTAACAACGGATAACAACGGGGCTGGGATAACAACGGGATATCAACGGCATAAACAAGCGGGATATCAAGCGGGATATCAACAGGATAACACGGATTCAACGGGGGATTAAACAATGATATCAATGGGATAACAACGGAGATAACGCAATGGGATAATGACGGGAGAGAGCGTAGATGGGATGGATTATATGGGAATGGGGAATGGATTGGGACAATGGGAGTAATGGAGGAGGATAATGAGGAGATGGGATAACGGGATAACGGATTAATGGGATATGGGGGATGATAATGGCGATATTGGATAGTGGAATGTATGGATAATGGGAATGGGATGCTATAATGGGTAATGCGGACAATGAGGGTGGACGTATAATGGAATGAGGACGGGGGATAATGGAATGGGGATGGGGATGGCATAAGGGATAATGGGATTGGAATGGGATAGATGGGATGGGATGAATGGGAGATAGATTGTGAATGGATAACTGCAATGGGATAATCGAATGGATAAATGGGATAATGGAATGGGATGGCATAATGGGAATGGGACAATGAGGACGGGATAATGGGAATGAGGACGGGATAATGGGAATGGGGATGGGGATGGCATAAGGGGATAATAGGATTGGGAATGGGATAATGGGAAGGGGATAATGGGAATGGGAATGGGGATGGGAATGGGGAATGGGATAATGGCAATGGGGATGGGGATGGATAATGGGAATGGAGATGGGATAATGGGAATTGGAGATGAGATAATGGGAATGGGGACGGGATAATGGGAATGGGAGAATGGGACAATGGGAATGGGATAATGGGAATGGAGACGGGATAATGGGAATGGAGATGGGATAATGGGAATGGGGATGGGATAATCAGAATGGGATAATGGGATAACGGGAATGGGGAAGGGATTGGGACAATGGGATAATGAAGATGGGTTAAAGGGAATGGGAATGGGATAATGGGAATGGGGATGGGATAACGGGATAATGAGGATGGGATAATGGGGATGGGATAATGGGGATGGGATAATGGGGATGGGATAATGGGGATGGGTATGGGGATGGGATTGGGACAATGGGATAATGGGAATGGAAAAATGGGAATGGGGATGGGATAATAGGAATGGAATTGGGATAATGAGATTGGGAATGGGGATGGGATAATGGGAATGGGATTGGGGATGGGATTGGGACAATGGGATAATGAGGATTCGATAATGGGAATGAAATGATGGGAATGGAATTGGGATTGGGATAAGGGGATAATGGGATTGGGTATGGGAGAATGGGGATGGGATATTGGAAATGGGGATGGGATAATAGGAATGGGGATGGGATAATGGGAATGGGGAATGGGGATGGCAAAATGGAAATGAGAATGGGATAATGGGAATGGGATAACGGGATGGGAATGGAAAAGGGAATGGGGATGGGAAAAAAGGGATAAAGGGAATGGGATGGGATAATGAGAATGGGATTGGGACAATGGGAACAGGCATGGGAATGAGAATGGGAATGGAGATGGGAACCAGATGGGAACATTATGGGAATGGGATGGAAATGGGAATGTGATAATGGGAATGGGATTGGGAATGGGATAATGGGAATGGGATTGGAACCCCAGAGCAGCTGGAAAAGCTCCAGAGTTTTCCGGAGGCACCGCAGGACAGGGCCAATCCTGGGATCCTCCTCCGGAGCCGAGGTTGGGATTTTCCAGGGGGAAAAGCCCCGATCCCAAAGCTGGCCCCGGAGCAGCTCCGGGTGGAGCTGGGCTGTGGATCCATGGGATTTATCGTGGGAATTCCTGATCCAGGGGCAGATCCTTACCCGACACCAACCACTGCCCGCTGGGGGAGACGCTCAGGGTCCGCACCAGGCTGGAATGGCCGCGGTAAATCTGGGAAAAAAACGGGAATGAGAGAGAATCCCAAATCCCAGGAGCTCCCAGGGAACCTCCGGGAGCTGCTCCGCAATCCTCGGGAAGGGAGGAGGAATTTGGGATTTTGGGAAGGGAGGAGGAATTTGGGATCTGGAAGGAGCACGGCCAAGGCCACCCCATCCCACATCCATAGGGATGGGAGATCCAAGGAATGGGGATTCCAGCCCGGAATTTCAGCCCTTTCCAGGGGAATATTCCCAAAAATCCCAACCTGAGGCTGTTCCCTGGGAGCAGATCCCACCTTGGATCACCCTGGATCCTTTCAATCCCAGTTTTCTCTGGGTTGAGGCCCCTCACCCCTCAGCTGCTCCTGGGAATTCCCCCATTCCCATCCCAACCACAAACTCACCAAATCCCTGTTTGCCCTAAATTCCAAGGGAATATTCCCAAAAACCCCAACCCGAGGCCATTCCTCAGGTCCTGTCTGTGTTCCCTGGGAGCAGATCCCGCCCTGGATCCCGCTGGATCCCTTCAATCCCACTTTTCTCCGGGATGATCCCCCCCAGCTCCCTCAGCTGCTCCCGGGAAGTTTTCCACAGCCATTCCCGAAAATCCTGGGAAATGGGGATTCTCCCCAGCCCCATTTTCCAGGAAATCCCCACAGGAATCCACAGGAATTCCAGCTGGGATCAGCCCCTTTTCCCAGCTTCTCCTGGGAATCCTCAGCCTCAGTTCCCACCTGCTTCCCGAGGCCCCAAATCTCAGAATCCCACCAAATTCCAGGTGGAATATCCCCAAAAAAATCCCTCACCAGAGCCTGGGTGGTGGGGAATGGCTGCAGATCCCTCGGCCTGGGCAGTTTGGGAATGAGATCCTCGGGATCCACGTTGACCTGCGGGACGGACACCACACCGATCCCAGCTGCTCCCGGGATGGGCGGGGACGCCAGGCCGGCGTTCCCGGCCCCGCATTCCCGGTTTTTTGTGGGATCTGGGGGGCGCACGCACCCGCATCTTGCGCTGCCGGGGGCAGAGGTAGAGGTCGAGGCAGCGCTCGAAGCGCTCGTGGATGAAGCGCGGGTAGGCGGGCACGGCGCGCAGGCTCGCGAAGCGCCGCGGCAGGAAAGGCAGGCGCCGCTCCGAGGGCTCCTGCTGCTGCCAGGCCAGCTCCTAAACAACGATAAACACTGGGATAACGGGATCATGGGGAATGGGGATNCGGGATAACAACGGGATATCAACGGGATAACAACGGGATAACAACGGGATAACAACGGGATAACAACGGGATAACAACGGGATAACAACGGGATAACGGCAATGGGGATAATGGGATAACGGGATAATGGGAATGGGGATGGGATAACGGGATAATGGGGATGGGGATGGGATAATGGGAATGGGGATGGGATTGGGACAATGGGATAATGAGGACGGGATAATGGGAATGGGGATGGGACAATGGGAATGGGGATGGGATTGGGATAATGGGAATGGGGATGGGATAATGGGATAATGGGGAATGGGATAATGGGGAATGGGATAACGGCAATGGGGATGGGATAACGAGATAATGGGAATGGGGATGGGATTGGGATAATGGGAATGGGGATGGGACAATGGGAATGGGGATGGCATTGGTATTGGGATAATGGGAATGGCATAACGGGAATGGGAATGGGATGGGATCATGGGAATGGAGATGGGATTGGAATTGGGATAATGGGAATGGCATAATGGGAATGGGAATGGGATGGGAAAATGGGAATGGGGATTAGATTGGGACAGTGGGATAATGAGGATGGGATAATGGGAATGGGGAAGGGGATGGCATAAGGGGATAGCAGGATTGGGAATGGGATAATGGGAATGGGAATGGAGATGGGGATGGAAATGGGATAATGGGGATGGGATAATGGGAATGGAATTGGGGCTGGGATAAGGGGATAATGGGATTGGGAATGGGGATGGGATTGGGATAATGGGAATGGGGATGGGATAATGGGGATGGGGATGGGATTTGGAATGGGATAATGGGAATGGCATAATGGGAATGGGATGGGATAATGGGAATGGGATAATGGGAATGAGAATGGGAATGGGGATGGGCATGGGATAACGGGAATGGGATCACGGGAATGGGAAAATGGGAATGGGGATGGGATAATGGGGATGAGGATGGGATTGGGAATGGGATAATGGGAATGGGATCATGAGAATGGGAATGGGGATGGGAATGGGGATGGGATTGGGACAATGGGATAATAAAGATGGGATAATGGGAATGGGGATAGGATAATGGGAATGCGATAATGGGAATGGGAAAATGGGAATGGGAATGGAGATGGGATAATGGGAATGGAAATGGATAATGGTAATGGGATAATGGGGATGGGAATGGCATAATGGAATAATGGGAATGGGATTAGGAATGGGAGGATGGGAATGGAGATGGGATAACGGCAATGGGATTGGGACCCCAGAGCAGTTGGGACATTTCCAAAGTTTTCCAGAGGCACCACAGGACGGGGCCAATCCCGGGATCCTCCCCTGGAGCCGAGGTTGGGATTTTCCAGGGGGAAAAGCCCCGATCCCAAAGCTGGCCCCGGAGCAGCTCCGGGTGGAGCTGGGCTGTGGATCCATGGGATTTATCGTGGGAATTCCTGATCCAGGGGCAGATCCTTACCCGACACCAACCACTGCCCGCTGGGGGAGACGCTCAGGGTCCGCACCAGGCTGGAATGGCCGCGGTAAATCTGGGAAAAAAACGGGAATGAGAGAGAATCCCAAATCCCAGGAGCTCCCTGGGAACCTCCGGGAGCTGCTCCGCAATCCTCGGGAAGGGAGGAGGAATTTGGGATTTTGGGAAGGGAGCACAGCCAAGGCCACCCCATCCCACATCCATAGGGATGGGAATTCCAAGGAATGGGGATTCCAGCCCAGAATTCCAGGCCTTTCCAGGGGAATATGCCCAAAAATCCCAACCTGAGGCTGTTCCCTGGGAGCAGATCCCACCTTGGATCACCCTGGATCCTTTCAATCCCAGTTTTCTCTGGGTTGAGGCCCCTCACCCCTCAGCTGCTCCTGGGAATTCCCCCATTCCCATCCCAACCACAAACTCACCAAATCCCTGTTTGCCCTAAATTCCAAGGGAATATTCCCAAAAACCCCAACCCGAGGCCATTCCTCAGGTCCTGTCTGTGTTCCCTGGGAGCAGATCCCGCCCTGGATCCCGCTGGATCCCTTCAATCCCACTTTTCTCCGGGATGATCCCCCCCAGCTCCCTCAGCTGCTCCCGGGAAGTTTTCCACAGCCATTCCCGAAAATCCTGGGAAATGGGGATTCTCCCCAGCCCCATTTTCCAGGAAATCCCCACAGGAATCCACAGGAATTCCAGCTGGGATCAGCCCCTTTTCCCAGCTTCTCCTGGGAATCCTCAGCCTCAGTTCCCACCTGCTTCCCGAGGCCCCAAATCTCAGAATCCCACCAAATTCCAGGTGGAATATCCCCAAAAAAATCCCTCACCAGAGCCTGGGTGGTGGGGAATGGCTGCAGATCCCTCGGCCTGGGCAGTTTGGGAATGAGATCCTCGGGATCCACGTTGACCTGCGGGACGGACACCACACCGATCCCAGCTGCTCCCGGGATGGGCGGGGACGCCAGGCCGGCGTTCCCGGCCCCGCATTCCCGGTTTTTTGTGGGATCTGGGGGGCGCACGCACCCGCATCTTGCGCTGCCGGGGGCAGAGGTAGAGGTCGAGGCAGCGCTCGAAGCGCTCGTGGATGAAGCGCGGGTAGGCGGGCACGGCGCGCAGGCTCGCGAAGCGCCGCGGCAGGAAAGGCAGGCGCCGCTCCGAGGGCTCCTGCTGCTGCCAGGCCAGCTCCTAAACAACGATAAACACTGGGATAACGGGATCATGGGGAATGGGGAT
>NDFG01000046.1:83546-101558 GCA_002167245.1 Sporophila hypoxantha | reverse complement strand
ATTCCCTTTGGGAATTCCATCCCTGGGGCCTCCCCACGGTCATTCTCAGCAGGAATTTTGCCCTATTCCCTTTGGGAATTCCCTCCCCACGAGCATTCTCAGCAGGAATTTTGCCCTATTACCTTTGGGAATTCCCTCCCCACGGGTATCCTCAGCAGGAATCCCACCCCAATTTCCTTTGGGAATTCCCATCCCGATCCCACCTCCCTGGGGCCGGGCAGGTGTCTGTCCCACCCACCTCGTAGGGGTCGAAGTTGACGTCGCCGAAGTGGCCGCGCTGCAGGCGCCGCACCAGCTCCAGCTGCTCCTCCGACAGAGCCACCTCCGCGCCCGTCTGGCGGTCCTGGACCGTGCGCCTGGCCCGGACACACGGACACATGGACACACGGACATGCGAGGGACACCCGGATACGGACACCGGGATGGGGAACACCGGGACAGACATAGGGATGTAACACACCGGGATGGACACTGGGATGGACATTGGAGTGTGGGACAGGAATGGACACTGGGATGGACACCGGGACGGACATCGGGATGGACACAGGGATGTGGGACATGGGGATGGACACCAGGATGGACATTGGAGTGTGGGACAGGGATGGGCACTGGGATGGACACAGGATGGACACCAGGATGTGGGACATGGGGATGGACACCAGGACAGACATCAGGATGTGGGTCCCAATGGATGGACACCGGGATGGACATTGGAGTGTGGGACAGGGATGGGCACTGGGATGGACACTGGGATGTGGGACACCGGGATGGACACAGGGATGGACATCGGGATGGATACCGGGATGGACACCGGGATGGACAAAGGGATGTGGGACGTGGGGACGGACACTGGGATGGACAATGACATGGGGGACACCGGGATGGACATGGGGGTATAGGACACTGGGATATGGACACCACAATCTGGGGATGGACGTGGGGATGGACACCAGAGTATGGACTCCAGAATCCCAGGATGGACACTGGGATGTGGGACAGGGATGGACACGGGGATGGACAGCAGGGTATGGACACCAGAATGCCAGGATGGACACTGGGATGGACACTGGGATGTGGGACAGGGATGGACAGAGGGATGGACACCAGGATATGGACACTGGGATGGGGGACACTGGGATATGGACACCAGAATCCTGGGATGGACGTGGGGATGGACACCAGGATATGGACACTGGAATCCTGGGATGGACATGGGGATGGACATGGGGATGGACATGGGGATGGACACCAGGATGAACATGGGGATGGACAGCAGGGTATGGACACCAGAATGCCAGGATGGACACTGGGATGGACAGCAGGATGTGGGACAGGGATGGACAGAGGGATGGACACCAGGATATGGACATCAGAATCCTGGGATGGACCCAGGGATATGGACACTGGAATCCCAGGATGGACACAGGGACGGACACCAGGATGGGGGACACCGGGATGGACACCAGGATGTGGGACAACGGGACGGACACCAGGATGTGGGACACTGGGATGGACACCAGGACAGACATCAGGATGTGGGTGCCAATGGATGGACACTGGGATGGACACCGGGATGGACACCAGGATGGACACCAGGATGGACACAGGGATGTGGGACATGGGGATGGACACCGGGACGGACACCAGGATTTGGGACATGGGGATGGACACCAGGACAGACATGGGGATGTGGGTCCCAGTGGATGGACACCGGGATGGACACTGGGATGGACACTGGAATGTGGGACAGGGATGGACACCGGGATGGACACAGGATGGACACAGGGAGGGACACAGGATGGACACAGGGATGTGGGACATGGGGATGGACACCGGGATGGACACCGGGATGGACACAGGGATGTGGAACACAGGAATCCCAGGATGGATGTGGGGATGGACACCAGGATACGGGACACCGGGATGGACTCAGGGATATGGGACACCAGGATGGACACGGGGCTGGACACCGGGATATGGACACCGGGACAGACATAGGGATGTAACACACCGGGATGGACACTGGGATGGACATTGGGATGGACACCAGGATGTGGGTCCCAATGGATGGACACCAGGATGAACACCGGGATGGACACCGGGATGGACACCGGGATGGACACCGGGATGGACACCAGGATGGACACTGGGATGGACACTGGGATTCCGGGATATGGGACAGGATTCCCGGGATATGGGACAGGGATTTCCAGGATCAGGACAGGAATGGACAGGGAGTCCTGGGATGGACATGGATTCCCGGGATGCAGAGGGAATTTCCCAGGATGCAGCTGAGGATGGATGAGAGGGAGGGAGGCTCCGCGCCCAATCCCAAATCCACATATCCAGAATCACCCTGGAAAACCTCAGGAAGACTCCAGAGCCCTGAATTCCGGGAATTTTGGGAGCTCCAATCCCACACAAACCCCATGTGCCGAGCACATCCACGGAATCACGGAATTCTCTGGGATTTTAAGGCTCATCCCCATCCCATGGGACACCTCCCGCTATCCCAAGGTTTTTCCAGGCCCTTTCCYGGGAATTCCTCACCAGTATTCCGGGTTTTCCATCTTCTCCAGGAACAGGTCCAGCTCGTCCTTGCTCCTCAGGGGTTTGTAGATCTTCTTCCCGTCCAGGTCGTAGCCTATGTGCGGGAAATCCTGGTACCATTCCATGGGAATGTTCCCCACCGTGTTCCGGATGTCCTGCGGGGGAAAAACACCGGGAAAAGGGTGAGGGGAGGGCAGGGAATTCCAGGGAATCCTTGGGGGAAAGGGTGAGGGAATTCCAGGGAATCTCTGAAGGAAAGGGTGAGGGAATTCCAAGGAATCCTTGGAGAAAGGGGTGAGGGAATTCCAGGGAATCCTTGGGGGAAAGGGTGAGGGAATTCCAGGGACTCCCTGCAGAAAAAGGTGAGGGAATTCCAGGGAATTCTTGGAGGAAAGGGTGAGGGAATTCCAAGGAATTCTTGGAGGAAAAGGTGAGGGAATTCCAGGGAATCCTTGGGGAAAGGGAGAGGGAATTCCAGGGAATCTCTGAAGGAAAAGGTGAGGGAATTCCAGAGAATTCTTGGAGGAAATGGTAAGGGGATTCCAGGGAATCCTTGGAGAAAAGGGTGAGGGAATTCCCTGGATTCTGGCTGCATTTCCATGGATTCTGGCTGCGATTCCATGGATTTTGCCTGCAATTCCATGGATTTTGGGACTCCCTGTGCCCCCAGCCTCTGCTCACAATCATCTCCACATCCCTGGCTGCAATTCCATGGATTTTGGCCACGATCCCATGGATTTTGGCTGCAATTCCATGGATTTTGGGACTCCCTGTGCCCCCAGCCTCTGCCCAAAATCATCTCCACATCCCTGGCTGCAATTCCATGGATTTTGGGACTCCTGTGCCCCTGATCATCTCCTTCTCCCTGGTTGTGATTCCCTGGATTTTGCCTGCAATTCCATAGATTTTGGCTGCAATTCCCTGGATTTTGGCTGCAATTCCATGGATTTTGCCTGCAATTCCACGGATTCTGGCTGTGATCCCATGGATTTTGGCTGTGATTTCATGGATTTTGGGAATCCCTGTGCCCCCAGCCTCTGCCCACAATCATCTCCACATCCCTGGCTGTAATTCCATGGATTTTGGGACTCCCCGTCCCCCAAATCATCTCTGTGTCCCTGGTTGTGATTTCCTGGATTTTGCCTGCAATTCCATGGATTTTGGCTGCAATTCCCTGGATTTTGGCTGCAATTCCATGGATTTTGGCTGCAATTCCATGGATTCTGGCTGCAATTCCATGGATTTTGGGACTCCCTGTGCCCCCAGCCTCTGCCCACAATCATCTCCACATCCCTGGCTGCATTTCCATGGATTTTGGCCATGATCCCACGGATTCTGGCTGTGATTCCATGGATTTTGGGACTCCTGTGTCCCTAATCTTTGCCCATGACCATCTCCACATCCCTGGCTGCATTTCCACAGCTTCTGGCTGCAACTCCACGGATTTTGGCCGCGACTCCACAGACTTTGGCCGCAACCCCACGGATTTTGGCCGCGATCCCGCAGATTTTGGCCGTGATCCCGCAGATTTTGGCCGCGATCCCGCGGATTTCGGGACTCCCTGCACCCCCAGCTCAGCTCGCACCCCCGCTCTGCCCCCGTGGGATCATCCCCCACCCGGAGCCGGGCCGGGCTCGGCGGGATCCGGCCTTTTCCCGGGAATGCTGCCGGCTGGAAGGTGCCGGGGCAGGATCGCTCCCGGCGCTAAACGAAAGCAGATGGCTCCGGGAGCTTCCAGAGGGCCGGCGAGGGGATGACAGAGGTTGGGTTTCGGAAGCTGCCGAGACGGGGATTAAGTGCGGGAGCGCACGGAAGGTGCCGCGCTCCGGCCGGGAATGAACCTCCCGCGCGGAGCTCCTGGGAGGCGCCGCTGGAAAAGCGGGGGGAGCTCAGGAAAAGCTCAGGGAAAACGGCCGCTCCTGGCGTTGTTTTTCCAGGTGGAAATGCTGGATTTCCTCGGGGATTCATGGAGTTTGGGGGGAGGGTGGGGTAAGGCAGCTTGGAGCTGGGGGAATTCCCCCGGAGATTCCGTGGGGTGGATCCCGGGAATCCTGGCTGGGGAAGCAGGGAAATCCCGGGGGATCCCGGAGCCTTTTCCAGGGTTTTTCTGGGAGAGCTGGAGAGRGGTTTGGGATGCAGCTGGAGGGACAGCACCCAGGGAATAATGGGATTTTGGGATGGAATTCCCAGAGAATCCAGRGCTGCTCCATCCCYGAATATCGGGAATGGGACAGGGAATGACACCTGACACCTCTGGAATTCCCGAGCCCCGATTCCCTCCCGGCTCTCCCCGGGCAGGGAATTCCGGCAGATCCCAGCGGCGGCTCCTCAAGGGTTAATTCCCAATTCCCTGCCGCCCCGGGAATGGGAAGGAGCCGGGATTAATCCCAATTCCCAACCGGAATCCCGCGGGAATGGGAAGGAGGGGGTTACAGGGACGGGGACAGCGCCAGCGGTGCCATCCCGGCATGGAAAATCCTCCGGGAATCCTCGGGATGGGATCACCGGGACACCGAGAATGTCGTGGGCAGTGAATTCCCTCGGCTCCAGGCGCTCCTGGAATTCCAGAGGGATCCCAGAGTCCCCCCCCCCCGGGAGTTCCGGTGAACTTCGGGACTGGGACAAGGGAATTTATCGGGAAAACCGGGAAAGGAGCGGCGAATTCCCCGGGAATGCGGCGAATCCCGGGTGGGGGGAAAATTCCAGAGGGATCCCAGAGCCCCCCCCGGCAGCTCCGGTGAACTTTGGGATTGGGATAAGGGGAATTTACGGGGAAAACAGGTTGGGGTCAGAAGGAAAACCGGGAAAGGAGCGGCGGGCTGCCCGGGAATGCGGCGAAGGGGTTAAAGGCGGCCGGGAGGGTGAGCTCAGGTAGGCCGGGCCTGGGGCTCCCCTTTCCAAAGGCTCCTTTTCCAAGGAAGCCGGGCCCGGAGGAGGGGCCGGGCCGCCCATTCCCGCCGCTATAAAATCCCGCAATTCCAGCCCGCGGCTCCCGGAGGATGCGCACGTGCGCCGGGAGCGGCGGCGAGCCCGAAAACCGGGAATAAACCGGGATAAACCCCCCCCGAAAACCGGGATAAAAACCCCTCAAACCCGGGATAAACCCGCGATCAAACCCCGCGGCCACCGGGATAAAACCCGGACTAGCAGCGCGATAAAACCCCTAAAAAGCGGGATAAAAGCGGCATAAAAACCCCAAAACCCGGGATAGAAGCGGGATAAAAACCCCCAGAGCGGACCGGCGAGAGCCATGAGCGGCCGGAGCTGAGCATTCCCGGTTTCGCAGCGGCATTCCCGCGGCTTTTCCAGCCATGTCCTTCGCCATGCTGCGCTCGGCGCCGGGGCGCTTCCTGTACCCCGAGATCAGCGCGCTGTCCGAGGACGAGGAGAACAGCGAGAGCTCGGGCTCGGAGGAGAAGCCCTTCCACATGGAGGCCGACGCGTTCGGCATCAAGGGCGGCAAGCGGCGGCCCGGCAAGAGCCGCGGCAGGCTGGCGCGGGAGCCGCGGCAGCGGCACACGGCGAACGCCCGCGAGCGGGACCGCACCAACTCGGTGAACACGGCGTTCACGGCGCTGCGCACGCTGATCCCCACCGAGCCGGCCGACAGGAAACTCTCCAAGATCGAGACGCTGCGCCTCGCCTCCAGCTACATCTCGCACCTGGGCAACGTGCTGCTGCTGGGCGACGCGGGCGGCGGCGGGCAGCCGTGCCACGGCGCGGCGGCGGCGGCGGCGGCGGCGCCCGCAGCGGCGTTCTGCCCCGCCGGGGCCGCGTCCCCGCCCGGCCGGGAGAGCGAGAGCGGCCAGCCGCGGCAGATCTGCACCTTCTGCCTCAGCAACCAGCGCAAAATGGTGAGTGCGGCAACAGGGATGGGGTCCGGGATAGCGGGAATGGGGTCCGGGATAGCGGGAATGGGGTCCGGGATAGAGGGAATAGGGGATTTGGGAATCCCGGGATGCCCAGCCCCGGCAGATCTGCACCTTCTGCCTCAGCAACCAGCGCAAAATGCTGAGTGATGCTGGGAATAACGGGGTCCGGGATAGCGGGAATGGGGGATTTGGGAATCCCGGGATGCCCAGCCCCGGCAGATCTGCACTTTCTGCCTCAGCAACCAGCGGGAAATGGTGAGTGATGTCGGGAATACCGGGGTCCGGGATAGCGGGAATGGGGTCCGGGATAGCGGGAATGCCGCGGGGATAGAGGGGTAGGGACCGGGATGCCCGGCCCCGGCAGATCTGCACCTTCTGCCTCAGCAACCAGCGCAAAATGCTGAGTGATGATGCTGGGGATAATGGGGATAATGGGAATAATGGGGTCCGGGATAGCGGGAATGCCGCAGGGATAAAGAGAATACGGAGCAGGATACCGGGAATGCACCTTCTGCCTCAGCAACCAGGGGAAAATGGTGAGTGCGATAACAGGGATGGGGTCCGGGATAGCGGGAATGGGGTCCGGGATAGTGGGAATGCCGCAGGGATAGAGGGAATAGGGAGCAGGACCGGGGTGCCCAGCCCCGGCAGATCTGCACCTTCTGCCTCAGCAACCAGCGCAGAATGGTGAGTGATGTCAGGAATACCAGGGTCCGGGATAGCGGGGATAAAGGGAATAGGGACCGGGATACCGGGAATGCACCTTCTGCCTCAGCAACCAGCGGAAAATGGTGAGTGATGCTGGGAATAATGGGATTACTGGGAATAGTGGGGTCTGGGATAGAGGGAATGGGAATTGGGAATGGGGGCTGCCGGGATGCCCAGCCCCGGCAGATCTGCACCTTCTGCCTCCGCAACCAGTGGAAAATTGTGAGTGATGCCGGGAATACCGGGAATACCGGGAATAATAGGAATACCGGGGTCTGGGATAGCGGGAATGGGGATTTGGGAATCCCGGGATTCCCAGCCCCGGCAGATCTGCACCTTCTGCCTCAGCAACCAGTGCAAAATGGTGAGTGGTGCTGCTGGGAATATCGGGAATACTGGGGATACTGGGAATGCTGTGGAGAGTGGGACACCGGGAATACTGGGGAGCCGGATACTGGGATTTGGGATTTGGGAATCCCGGGATTCCCAGCCCCGGCAGATCTGCAGCCTCTGCCTCAGCAACCAGCGGGAAATGGTGAGTTTGGGAGGGTTTGGGATGCAGGGAATGGGGACCGGGATCCAGGGAAAGGTGGCCTGGGATTCGGGAATGAATCCCTCAGGGATGTGGGGAATTGTGTCCCGGGATTTGGGAATGTCRTGGGGATGAAGGGAATAGGGACCAGGATACAGGGAATGGGGAGCCGGGATTCTGGAATGAATCCCGCAGGGAATGATGGCCCGAGATTTGGGCTGGGATGGAGGGAATGCTGTCCCGGGATTTGGGATTCGGGCTGGGAATGACGAGCTCCCATGCGAGGCTTCCCAAAAAAAAAAAACCAGATTTATCCCAGTGAAAACTTCCCGGGTTTATCCCAGTGAAAACTTGCCGGGTTTATCCCAGTGAAAACTCCGTCGATCCGCTCCAAGGGGCGGCAGGAGGCAGAGAATTGTGCTCTGGGAATTCGGGAATGAATCCTGTGGGGATGCAGGGAACGGGGACCGGGATTTGGGAATGCCGTGGGGATAAAGGAGATGGGGACCGGGATTTGGGATCGGCGCTGGGAACGAGGAGCTCCCGGCTTCCCAAAAAACAGGCAGCTCCCAGGTTTATCCCGGCAATTCCCAGGTGTTTATCCCACTGATTCCCAGGTGTTTATCCCACTGATTCCCAGTTTATCCCAGCGATTCCCAGGGGTTTATCCCACTGATTCCCAGTTTATCCCAGCAATTCCCAGTTTATCCCAGTGATTCCTAGGTTTATCCCAGTGATTTTCTGATTTATCCCAGTGATTTCCTGATTTATCCCAGTGATTCCCAGTTTATCCCAGTGACTTCCTGATTTATCCCACTGATTCCCAGTTTATCCCAGCAATTCCCAGGTGTTTATCCCACTCATTCCTGGGTTTATCCCAGCAATTCCCTGGGTTTATCCCAGCGATTCCCAGTTTATCCCAGTGATTTCCTGATTTATCCCACTGATTCCCAGGTGTTTATCCCACTCATTCCTGGGTTTATCCCAGCAATTCCCTGGGTTTATCCCAGCGATTCCCAGTTTATCCCAGTGACTTCCTGATTTATCCCAGTGATTCCCAGGTATATCCCAGTGTTTGCCCACTCCTGGGATCAGAGGCCAGAGGCGGCTCCAAAATCCATGAAAAATCCATGGAAAAATCCATGAAAAATCCATGGAAAAATCAATGAAAAATCCACAAAAAATCCATGGAAAATCCTCGGAAAATCCACGAAAAATCCATGGAAAATCCTCTCTGGAGCCACGGGAAAAGGGACGGGAGAGGAGCCGGGAATGGGCACCGGGAAGGGCCCTGGAAAAGGGAGCGGAGACCGGGACAGGGACTGGGATTTGGGATCTCTCCCAGTGCTCCCAGTAACTCCATAACGGGGATCCCAGTATTCCCAGTAACTCCGTAGTGGGATTCCCAGTATTCCCAGTAACTCCGTAGTGGGGTTCCCAGTGCTCCCAGTAACTCCATAACGGGGATCCCAGTGCTCCCAGTAACTCCATAACGGGGATCCCAGTGCTCCCAGTAACTCCATAACGGGGATCCCAGTGCTCCCAGTAACTCCATAACAGGGTTCCCAGTGCTCCCAGTAACTCCGTAACGGGGTTCCCAGAATTCCCAGTAACTCCATAACAGGGTTCCCAGTGCTCCCAGTAACTCCATAGTGGGAATCTCAGTATTCCCAGTAACTCTGTACTGGGGTTCCCAGTATTCCCAGTAACTCCATAACAGGGTTCCCAGTATTCCCAGTAACTCCGTACTGGGGATCCCAGTGCTCCCAGTAACTCCTTAGTGGGAATCTCAGTATTCCCAGTAACTCTGTACTGGAGTTCCCAGTGCTCCCAGTAACTCCGTACTGGGGATCCCAGTGCTCCCAGTAACTCCATAATGGGGATCCCAGTATTCCCAGTAACTCCATAACAGGGTTCCCAGTATTCCCAGTAACTCCGTACTGGGGTTCCCAGTGCTCCCAGTAACTCCGTACTGGGGATCCCAGTGCTCCCAGTAACTCCATAACAGGGATCCCAGTACTCCCAGTAACTCCATAACAGGGTTCCCAGTGCTCCCAGTAACTCCATAACAGGGTTCCCAGTATTCCCAGTAACTCCATAATGGGGATCCCAGTGCTCCCAGTAACTCCATAACGGGGTTCCCAGTATTCCCAGTAACTCCATAACGGGGATCCCAGTGCTCCCAGTAACTCCCATAAGGGGTTTCCAGGTATTCCCAGCTACGAACTCCATAATGGGGATCCCAAGTAATTCCCAGCTAACTCCATAACAGGGTTCCCAGTGCTCCCAGTAAGCTCCGTACTGGGGCTTCCCAGTTATTCCCAGTAACTCCATAAGGGGACCAGTATTCCCAGTAATTCGCATAATGGGATCCCAAGTGCTCCTCAGTAAAACTCCGTATTGGGGTTCCCAAGTATTCCCAGTAACCTATCGTGGGAATCTCAGCTATTCCAGTAACTCCATAAGTGGGTGATCCCAGTATTGCCCAGTAACTCCCAATAATGGGGAATCCCATGCTCCCAGTAACTCCATCAACGGGGGTTCCCAGTATCCCCGTAACTCCGTACTGGCGATCCAGTGCTCCAGTAAGCTCCCATAACGGGGATCCAGTATTCCCTATAACTGCTCCATAATGGGGATCACCAGTGCCTCCCGTATCTCCATTAACAGGGATGCCCAGTATTCCCAGTAACTCCATAAACGGATCCCAGTATTTCAGTAACTACGTACTGGGGTTCCCAAACGTATTCCAGTAACGCAACTCATAACAGGACGTTCCCAAGTGCTCCCAGTAAACTCCCGTACTGGGCGTTAACCAGTGCTTCCCAGTAAAACTGGCATAATGGGGATCCCAGTATTCCCAGTAATCTCCATATACAGGGAATCCAGTGCTCCCAGTTATACTCCATAATGGGGAATCCCAGTCCCTGAGTGCCAGCATTCCCATGTCCCTAATCCTCAGTGCCCAGTTCTTCCTCCAGTGCCCCTGGAATTCGGATCCCTGTCCCTCTTCCTAATTCCCGGATTCCTGGATCCCTCTCCCAGTTCTCCTGATTTTTGGGAATTCCCTGGATTTTAGATTCCCCCTGGATTTGGGATTCCCTCTCCTCTCCCGATTCCTGGATTTTGGGATTCCCTTTCCCCAATTTTCCTGGATTTTTGGGATTTCCCTGATTAATGGGATTGTCCGCTGCAGGTGGAGCAAAGGGAAAACCGCAGCGGGAATTTCTTGCCGCACGTCCCTAAACTCCCAAATTCCCCATATATTCCCCCCATTTCCATAGGGCGGGATTTGGGAATCCAGGGCTGATCCAGATAACCCAGAGGGGATGGAAAAAATTCCCTCATGAAGGATCTGGGTAATTCACCAAATCCAGAGTTTTCCACTCCAAAGCCATTCAAAGCCCGACAGCTCTTTCGGGAGAAAGGGAATTTGGAAAAGAGGGGAATTTGGGAAAAAGGGGATAATTTGGGGAAGAAAGGGATTAGAAAAAAAGGCCAAATTTGTGAAAAATGGGAATTGTGGGAACAGCCCAGATCCTGTGGAAGCCGGAAGAGTCCAGGAATGGGATCCCAGCTCAATTCTGGCCTTGTCCAACTTCAGGAATCGGGAATGCTCCAGCCAGGAAGGGACCCCTAAATTCTTGAATCCATCCCAAGCCATTCCCATGGGATTTCTCCAGCTCCTGATTTCCTCTGTGAATTCCTATCCCTGAGCCTGCAGTCATCCCCACAGGGGAGAATTCCTTCCCAATATCCCAAGGAATCCATGGGAAGCCACTCCTGGAAGTGAGGGGTGCAGGGAAAAGGGGGAAACAATTCCTATAAATCCCCATCCCTAACTTTCCATCAATCCCAGTAATTCCCATCCCTCATTTTCCATCCATCCCAATAAACCCCCATCCCTAATTTTCCATCAATCCCAATAAATCCCCATCCCTCATTTTCCATCCATCCCAAGAATTCCCATCCCTAATTTGCCATCCATCCCAATAAATCCCCATCCCTAATTTTCCATCAATCCCAAGAATCCCCATCCCTCATTTTCCATCCATCCCAAGAATTCCCACCCTCAATTTTGGATCAATTCCTATCAAATCCCATCACCAATTTCCCATCAATCCCAATAAATCCTCATCATTGATTTTCCATTAATCCCCAAAATTTCCATCACTACTTTGGGATCAATCCCAATAAATCCCCATCCTGAATTTTAAAAATTCCTATAAATTCCCAGGGTCAGTTTGCCATCAATCCCAATCAATCCTCATCCCTAATTTTCCATCAATCCCAGCAATTCCCATCCTTAATTTTGGATCAATTCCTGTAAAATAAATCCCATCACAACTGGAATTGGAGCTGGGATTAGAACTGGAACTGGGGCTGGAATCAGGGTTGGAATTTGGATGGGAATTAGGGCTGGAATTAGAACTGGAATTCGGACTGGATTTGGGGCTGGAATTGGGGCTGGGAATAGAATGAGAACTGGAATTTTAGAACTGGAATTAGGGCTGGAATTAGAACTGGAATTCTAATTCCATTTCATTCTAATGGAATTAGAGCTGGAATTGAAGCTGGGATCAGAACAGGAATTGGGGCTGGAATTGGAACTGGAATCAGAACTGGAGTTGGAATTAGAACTGAGATCAGGGCTGGAATTGGGACTAGGATTAGAACTGGAATTGGGGCTGGAATCAGGGTTGGAATTAGAACTGGAATCAGAATTGAAATTAGAACTGGAATTAGAACTGGAATTGGGGCTGCAGTCAGGGCTGGAATTAGAACTGGAGTTAGAAATGGAATTAGAACTGGAATCAGGGGTGGAATTAGAGCTGGAATTGGGGCTGGAATTAGAAGTGGAATTGGAACTGGAATTAGGGCTGGAATTGGGGCTGGAATTAGAATTAGAACTGGAATTAGGGCTGGAATTAGAACTGGAGTTAGAACTGGAATCGGGGCTGGAATTAGGGCTTGAATTAAAACTGGAATTGGGGCTGAATTTGGATCTGGAATTGGGGCTGGAATCAGGACTGGAATTAGGGCTGGAGTTGGGGCTGGAATTAGAATTAGAACTGGAATTAGGGCTGGAATTAGAACTGGATTTGGGGATGGAATTAGAAATGGAATTAGAACTGGAGTTAGAACTGGAATTGGGGCTGGAATAAGAACTGGAATTGGGGCTGGAATCGGAGCTGGAATCAGAACTGGATTTAGGGCTGGAATCGGAGCTGGAATTGCCGCTCCCGATCCGTGCCGGGTTTTTCGGATGCATTCCCTGTGGATTTTGGGGTTTTTGGGGTGGTGAAGGGAATCCCATCTCCGCTCCTCATGATCTCCAGGGTTCGGATCAAGGCCGAGGAATATGAGATCCGACCGTCGGGAATTTTGGGCAAATGCCGTGAATGGAATGGCCTCCCGGGCTCCCCATTCCCCACCGTCAAATTCCCTTTGGGACATCATCACCCAAATTTCTCACTTCCCTATCCCAATGACAACGCCAACTTGGGACTCATCCAGGCGCTGCCCATTCTCCACCCCAAACCTCTTGGGATGCATCCCAGAATTTCCTTCCAACCAAACCCTTTGGGAATCATCTCAAAAATTTCCATTCCAACTCCCCAAATCCGCTTGGGATATCCCAGAATTTCCATTCCCACCCCAAATCCTTTTGGGGATGCAATCCAGTGCTCCCATTCCCATCCCCAAATTCCCTTGGGACTCAATCCCAAAAAGCTTTCATTACCCACCCCAATATTCCCTTGGGAATACAACCGCCCAGAATTTCCCATTCCTCATCCCCAAAACCCTCGGGATCCTATCCCAGTGGCTCCCATTCCCACCCCAAATCCCTTTGGGATCATCCCGGGCTGCCATTCCCACCCCAAATCCTTGGGATTCTCCAAGTTTCAGTTCCTGCCTCAAAACCCTGGATTATCCAAAATTTCCCATTCCCACCCTAAATCCTTGGGATTATCCCAGGTGCTTCCCATTCCCATCCCAAAACCTTCGGATCTCCCAGGGTGCCATTCCCACCCCAAACTCGGCTTTTCACGGATGGGAGCACCTGATCCCGTGGAATGGGTGGGATTTAGGGCCTTCCAACCCAACATTCCAGGATTCCAGGTGTCAGCAGAGGACTTCCCAGAGCCTGGGATCGGCTCCCTAAAATCCATCCTGCCGAAATAGCTCGCCTAAAATCCTCTTCCATCCAAAATCCCTAAAAATCTCCTTCTGTCCCAAAAATCCTGAAAAATCCTTCTCCTGTCCCAAAAAAAAAAAACAAAAAAAAAAAAAACTCCCAAAAATCCGTGTTCCTTCCAAAAATATCTTCCTGTCCTTCGAAAATCTCCCTAAATATCCTCTCCGGTGTCCCAAAATCCTCCCTCAAATCCTTTCCCATCCAATAAAAACCCTAAAAAATCCTCTTCCTGTCCCAAAAAATCTTCTCCTGCCCCACACATCCCAAAAAATCCTCCTAAAATCCTTTTCCTTGTCCCAGAATCCCAAAAAATCCTCCCAAAAATCTCTCTTTCCCATCCCAAAAAATCCCTAAATTCTCCTTCTGTCCCAAAAGATCCCAAAAAAATCCTCCCTAAAATCCTCTTCCCATCCCCAAATCCCAAACTGTGGCTTGCCAAGGAGTCTGATATCCCGCCCCATCCCATTCCCAGGAAAAGCATGGAAAAGAACAGGAAAATCGGGACGGGCTGAGCTGAGAGGGATTTCCGGGGGGAATTTGGGATTTGGAACACATCCCGGATTTTATGGGCTGAGCCTAAGATCCTGTGGAAACTTAGCAGAAAACCAATCCAGTGCGGAATTCCCAGCTTGGAATTCGAGGTTAATTGGGAAAATCTCTGGGATAATTTGGGATAATCTGGGTGGGGATTGTGGCAGGATTCCTTGGAATTCCCAAATGGGGAGAGAGGCCCTGTGTGTTCCCGAGCTCCCATCCCGGATCCTGAGGAAGGGCTGAGCTTTCCGCGGGATTTCCATCTTTTGGGATCCTGCTCAGATCCCAAAAATTCCAATCCAGGCAGAGAATTCTGGCTGGGGGAGCTCCAGGACTGGAAAATTGGGATTTGGGGGATAAAGGGATTCTCGAGCGGTGCAAGGGGATTCCAGGCTGGAATATTTCGGGAAGCCAGCATAAGACCTGGGATGCAGAGAGGTTTTTCTGGGATCAGGGAGAGACCAAAGTGGGGAAATGGGAGAGGTGGGAAAGATCCTTGGGATCTATGGGATCTTTGGGATCCTCGGGATCTTTGGGATCCTTGGGATCCCGGCCCCTTCCTGGAGAGGGAAGGGATGGGAGAGGGAATTGGGATAAAGGAATTCCTGTCTGGAATCTCAGGATCCAGGGGGGAATTGGGATCCAGGATATTGGGATCCAGAGGGGATTTGGGATAAAGGGATTCCCATCTGGAATCTCAGGATCCAAGGGGGAATTGGGATATGGAGGGAATTGGGATCCAGAGGGGATTCAGGAGAGAATTGGGATCCGGGGGAAAACTGGGATCCAGAGAGGATTTGGGAAATCCCAGGAAGTGGGAAATCCCGGGAAATGGGAAATCCTGGGAAGTGGGAAACCACAGGAAACACAAAATCCTGGGAAATGGGAAATGCTGGGAAAGGGGAAATCCCAGGAATCGCAGGGAAAATCCCAGCACAGCTTCCCAAGGGAAGGATTTTCATTGAAAAATCCTGGATTTAGGTGCAGGGAGCAGGAATTCCATGAGATTTCCGAATCACCCCGGAGCCGGGAGTTTCCCCGAGCCATTCCCCCTTTTCCCCCTTCAGGGCTGCACCCCAATCCAGGTTTTCCATGGGAAAATCCCAGATTTAGCGCAGGGAGCAGGAATTCCACGGGATTCCCAAACGATCCAGAGCCAGGAGTTTCCCTCAGCCATTCCCGCTTTTCCCCTTTCAGAGCTGGATCCAAATCCAGGTTTTCCATGGAAAAATCCCAGATTTAGGTGCAGGGAGCAGGAATTCCACGGGATTCCTGAACCATCCAGAGCTGGGAGTTTCCCCGAGCCGTTCCCGCTTTTCCCCCTTCAGGGCTGCACCCCAATCCAGGTTGTTCATGGAAAAATCACGGATTTAGTCACAAGGAGCAGGAATTCCACGGGATTCCCAAACCACCCTGGAGCCGTTCCTGCTTTTCCCCAGGGCGGGACCACCCCAATCCAGGTTTTCCATGGAAAAACCCCAGATTTAGCGCAGGGAGCGGGAATTCCACAGGATTCCCAAACCACGCCGGAGCCGGGAGCTTCCCCAAGCCGTTCCCGCTTTTCCCCAGGATGAGATCACTCAAATCCAGGTTTTCCATGGAAAAATCCCGGATTTATGCACAGGGAGCGGGAATTCCATGGGATTCCCGAACCACCCCGGAGCTGTTCCCGCTTTTCCCCTTTCAGAGCTGGACCCCAATCCAGGTTTTCCATGGAAAAATCCCGGATTTAGTGCAGGGAGCAGGAATTCCCCGGGATTCCCGAACCACCCCGGCGCCGTTCCCGCTTTTCCCCCTTTCCCGAATTSCTGCCGGAGGGAGGGAGGGAAGGAGGCGGGAGAGGGAAAAGCTGCGGCTGCGGCTGCTGCTGCTGCGGGATTTTCCCAATCCCCGTTTCCGCTCCAGACGGCCCCGAGCTCCCGGGGATTGAACATCTGGGAAATTGGAGCAGAATTCCCCCTTTTCCCTCCCCTTCCCCACCCTCGGGAACAAAGGGAGAGCCGGAGCCGCACGTGCGGGGATGGAAAACGGGGGAGGGCCCTGGGATGGGGATGGAAAACGGGAATGGGGTCCCAAAAAACGGGGATGGAAAATAGGAATTGGATCCCAAAAAATGGGGATGGAAAATGGGAATTGAGTCCCAAAAAATGGGGATGGAAAATGGGAATGGGGTCCCAAAAAATGGGGATGGAAAATGGGAATTGGGTCCTAAAAACTGGGGATGGAAAACAGGAATTGGATCCCAAAAACTGGGAATGGGGAAAAGGAGAGGATGGGATGGGGATGGAAAACGGGAATGGGATCCCAAAAAATGGGGATGGAAAATGGGAATGGGGTCCCAAAAAATGGGGATGGAAAATGGGAATTGGGTCCCAAAAACCCAGGGATGGAAAACGGGAATTGGGTCCCAAAAACGGGGATGGAAAGTGGGAATGGGGTCACAAAAAACGGGGATGGAAAATGGGAATTGAGTCCCAAAAAATGGGGATGGAAAATGGGAATGGGGTCCCGAAAAATGGGGATGGAAAATGGGAATGGGGTCCCAAAAAATGGGATAGGGATAAGAGAGAGGATGGGATGGGGATGGAAAACGGGAATGGGATCCCAAAAAACGGGGATGGAAAATGGGAATGGGGTCCCAAAAAATGGGAATGGAAAATGGGAATGGGATCCCAAAAAATGGGGATGGAAAATGGGAATTGGATCCCAAAAACTGGGAATGGGGAAGAGGGGAAAGGTTTGGGATGGGGATGGAAAACAGGAATTGGATCCCAAAAACTGGGAATGGGGAAAAGGAGAGGATGGGATGGGGATGGAAAACGGGAATGGGATCCCAAAAACTGGGACAGAGAAAAGAGAGAGATCTGGGATGGGGCAAAGAGTGGGAATTGGATCCCAAAAAATGGGAATGGGGAAAAGGGAGAGATCTGGATTGGGGCAGGGAGTGGGAATTGGATCCCAAAAACCGGGGATGGAAAATGGGAATTGGATCCCAAAACTTGGGAATGGGGGAAAAGGAGAGGCTGGGATGGGGATGGAAAATGGGAATTGGGAACGGGAGAATCCTGGAAAATGGGGAGGGGAAGCAGGGGTAGGGGAGAGTGGGGTTATACTGGGAGTGGTACTGGGTGGTACTGGTTATACTGGGAGTCGTACTGGGAATAGTACTGGTTATACTGGGGTGGTACTGGGGGTGGTACTTGTTATACTGGGAATACTGGGAGTGGTACTGGTTATACTGGGGGTGGTACTGGGGTGGTACTGGTTATACTGGGAGTGGTACTGGTTATACTGGGAGTGGTACCGGTTATACTGGGAGTGGTACTGATTATACTGGGAGTGGTACTGGTTATACTGGGAATGGTACTGGGAGTGGTACTGGGAGTGGTACTGGGAATGGTACTGGTTATACTGGGAGTGGTACTGGGGTGGTACTGGTTATACTGAGGTGGTACTGGGAGTGGTACTGGTTATACTGGGGTGATACTGGTTATACTGGGGTGGTACTGGTTATACTGGGAATGGTACTGGTTATACTGGGATGGTACTGGTTATACTGGGAGTGGTACTGGTTATACTGGGATGGTACTGGTTATACTGGGAGTGGTACTGGTTAT
>NDFG01000046.1:44056-63791 GCA_002167245.1 Sporophila hypoxantha | reverse complement strand
ATCCACCATAGGAAATGGGATGTGGGAAATGGGATATGGGGAACTGGGAAATGGGAACTGGGAAATCGGAAAATGGGAAAAGGGATGTGGGAAAGAATATGGGAATGGGAAATGGGAACGGGATGTTGGGAACTGGCACACAGGGACAACTGGGAAATGAGAAAAGGGATGTGATGGAAAGGATATGCGGCAGCTGGGTAGGGGGAACTGGAAGAAGAGAAGATGGAGATAATTTGGGCGATCATGGGAAAGTGATGTGGAGAACTGGGAAACGGGATGGATATATGGAGAAATGCGGATGTGGGAGGATGGGGAAATGGGCATGGGGAAATGGGAAACATGAAATATGAGGAACTGGGGGGAAATGGGATATGGGAAACTGGGAAATTGGGGAAAATGGGATATGGCGGAATGGGATATGGGGAATTGGGCTTATGGAGATTATAGATATAGCGGAAATGTTGATATGGGGAAGATGGGATATGGGGAATGGGATGTGGGGAATGGGATGTGGGCAAATGGAGATGGGGAATGGCATGTTTGGGAATGGAGATGTGAGGAAATGGCGATATGGGGACAATGGGAGTGGGGGAAAGGGACTGTGGGAATGGCGATATGGGGAATGGGATGTGGGAAAGGATCATGAGGAAGGGATATGGGAAAACAGGGTGTGGGATTAGGTATGGGGAAAAGGATGTGGAGAAAGGATATGGGAATGGGATATGTTGGGTTGGGCATATGGAAGATATGGATATGGGCAATGGGATATGGGAAAAATGCGATGTGGGGAAATGGGATTATGGGAAATGGGATATGGGAATGGATATGGGAGAAATGGGCGGATGGTTATGTGTATGGTATTGGGGGGAACTGAGGGAAAGGGGACTGGGAAATTGGATATGGGGAAAATGGATGTGGGGATGTGTGGGGAATGGCGATATGGGGAAAGGGAGTATGAGGAAGGAGTTATGGGAAACAGGAGTGTGCGGGATATGGATATGGCGGAAGGATGTGGCAGAAGGGATATGGGAATGGGAGGTATGGCGATTGGGCACTTACGAGATAGAGGATATGGGGATATGGATATGGGACGAATGGGATATGGGGAATGGGCGATGGTTGGGAAAGGGGATATGCGGAATGGGTATGGGAAATGGGATAGGGGAAATGGGATATGGGAATGGGATATAGGGGAATGGGATATGGAGATATGGGATATGGGCTCGCGGTATCGGGAAATGGGCATATGGGAATGCGGATTATGGGAATGGATATGGGGAACTGGAAATGGGAGAACTGGGAAATCAGGAAATGGGAAAAGGATATGGAAAAGGAATATCGAAATGGAAATGAGGAAACTCGGAAATGGGATTGCGGGAACTGGCGATATAGGGATATGGGACTGGAATGGGTGGGAAAATGGATATGGGAATGGGATATGGAGGAATGGGATATGGTTGGGAAGACTGTGGGCGCTGAGTGAGAGAGAGGTGATATAGCTCTCTAGGCGCGCGCACGCGGCTCTGTAGAGAGATGAGGAAATATGGGAAATGGAAATGGAAACTGGAAATGGATGTGGTGGGGAACTGGGAAACAGGGAACTGGGAAAATGAGAAAGGAGCTCGCAGAAGAGGAGTGGGCGGGCACTGGGATGGGCACTGGAAAACAGGGGATGGAGAAATGGATATGGGGAATGGGGAAACGGGGGCTGGGAAACTGGAACTGGAATATGGAGAAATGGATGTGGGATATGGGGAAATGGAAATGGGAAATGGGAACAGAAATATGAGGAACTGGAAATGGGATATGGGGAATAGAGATGGGAAAGGGAAAATGGGATATGGGAACTGGGATATGTGAGATCTGGGATGTGGGATATTGGGGAATGGGATATGGGGAAATGGGAAATGGGGAAATGGGTAAGAGAAGGGAAATGGGAGTGGGAAATGGGAGATGGGGAACTGGGAAATGGGAACTGGGATATGGGCTGGCGAGCTGGGAGAAGGCTGGGAATGGTGCGTCCAGGAGCCGAGATTCCATGGGATGAGCCAAGCCTGGGAGGATGCAGGGCTTGGAATGCCGGAGCCGCTCTCCCTGTGCCTCAGTTTCCTCTGGAACAGAGCTTTTCCAGGGATTGCCCAGCTCCACACGGCATTTTCACGGACAGGGACATTCCGTGATCCCAGAGTGCTCCAGCCTGGCTGGACATCCAGGGATTCCCATGGGATTCCAGATTGGTTTGGATGATCCCATTTCCATGGGAGCTTCCCGATATCCCGGAATGCTCCTGGATGTCAAGCCAGATTCTCTGAATTCACCCCAAAATCCCACTATTCCATGGGAAGCCATTCCCTGTTTCCCATCCCAAACCCCTCTGCGGCTCTCCCAGAAATCCCCTGGAAAAGGCTCTGGGATTCTCCTCTGGAATTTCCCTTTTCTTCCCAGAAATTGGGGCAGAACGAGGGAATTTTGGCAAGTTTGGGCTCCCAGGAATGGGGAGGATTCTCCTCAATCCCAAACCTTGGGAATCCCGGGATGAGAGGGGAAAATCCGGGATAAGGGGGGTGGGAATGTGGGAATGTGACCGGGGTGGGATTCCCTGGGAATTCCCTCCTGGAAAGGCCAGGAATGCTGGGAATGGGGTGGGAATGGAGGGGATTTCAGGGATGATCCCACTCCCTGCTATTCCAGGGCTGCACCAGCCCCGGATTCTCTGGGAATTCCATCCCAAAATTCCCAATTTTCCACAGGAAGCCATTCCCTGTTTCCCATCCCTCCAGCTGCATCCCAAACCTCTCTCCTGCTCCCCCACAAAAACCCCGGGAAAACACTCTGGGATCTCCTGGAATTCCCTGCTCCCCCTGCACATTCCCAACTTTTCCCTCCATCCCGGGGAGGTTCCAGGTGGAATTCCTGGCTCCTCCTACACATTCCCAGTTTTCCCTCCATCCCAGGAAGGTTCCAGGTGGAATTCCCGGCTCCCAGCCCCGGAACTCCCGGGGTGAATGAGGAGGAACCGCTCCGGCTCCCCCGCGGAATTCCAGCCGGGAATTCCAGCCGGGAATTCCAGCCCGAGCTGGGATTTACGAGGGGCTCCTGGAAAAACGTCCCCAATCCCACAATCCCAGCAGCTGCTGCAGCTTTTCCTGCACCTGGAAAAGCGGGACAGACCCGGGACAGACCCGGGACAGACCCGGGACAGACCCGGGGGGCTCCAGGATCCCGGTGGGAAAAGCGGGAACGGCACCGAGCCCGGGGGGACTCGGGAATTCCCTTGGAATTCCGCCTGAGCCCGGGAATACTTGGTTTTCCTGGGAATTCCTGTTTTTCCCTGGAATGCTTGGTTTTCCCTGGTATTCTCGTTTTCTGGTATTCTCGTTTTTCCCTGGGAATTCTCATTTTTCCTGGGAATTCTTGGGGTTTTTTGGGGAATTCTCATTTTTTCCAGGAATACCCATTTTTCCCTGGAATACTCATTTCTCCTGGGAATACCCCATTTTTCCTGGGAATTCTTGTTTTTCACGGGAATACCTCATTTTTCCTGGGAATTCCCCGTTTCTCCCTGAAATTCTCATTTTTCCAGGGAATTCTCATTTTTTGTGGGAATTCTCATTTTTCCCTGGAATACTCGGTTTTCCCTGGAATTCCTGTTTTTCCTGGGAATTCTCATTTTTACTGGGAATACCCATTTTTCCCTGGAATACCTGTTTTTCTTGGGAATACTCAGTTTTCCTGGGAATTCTTGTTTTTCCTGAGAATACCCTGATTTCCTTGGGAATACCCTGTTTTTCCTAGGAGTACCCCATTTTTCCTGTAAATCCCCATTTTTTCTGGGAATTCTTTTTTTTTCCCCTGGGAATACTCTGGTTTTTCCTGGGAATCCCCCATTTTTCCTGGGAATTCTTGTTTTTCCTGGGAATCCCCCATTTTTCCTGGGAGGCTGCTTTGCCTTGGGATGGAGTCCCAGTGATCCCTCTTGGAAAATTTCAGGATTCCTCTCCCCAGAACTGCAGGATTTGGGATGAGATCCCAGCCCAGGACAGCTCTGGGTGCTCATCCTTAGGTTCAGGAATCACCACGGATTTCTGGGATAACGCCTGGCTGGGAATCAGCACCACCCACCATGGAAAAGCCTTTCAAATTCCTGAAAAAAACCACCGTCAAATGCCCAAAAAAATCACCCACCTTAAATTCCCCCCAAAAATCTCAAATTCCTGAAAAAACATCCAAATTCCCAAAGAAAGGACTCCTCAAATTCCCCTAATCAAAAAGCTCAAACTCCAAAAAAAAAACCACCTCAGAATTCCCTAAAAAAGACTTCAAATTCCATTAAGAAGACCTCCAAATTCACAAAAAACCACCGCAACATTCCCCAGAAAAAGCGACCTCAAAATCCCCTACAGAACATCTTAGAATTCCAAGAAAAAAACCCCTGAAATTCCCTAAAAAATCACCTCAAAAATCCTCTAAAAACATGCCCAAATTCCCTAAAACACACCTGAAAATTCCCTAAAAAGACACTTCAAATTCCTTAAAAACACCTACAAACTCCCCGAAAAACACCTCAAAATCCCTACAAAACACCTCTAAAATTCCCCAAAGACACCTCAAAAAACCCTAAGAAAACTCTTCAAAACCCCTTAAAAACTCCTCAAAAATTCCCTTAAAAGCACCCCGAAAATTCCCTAAAATGACCTTGAAACTCCTGAAAAAAGCCCCTGAAAATCCTTTAAAAAAACCCTCAAAATTTCCCCTTTTTAAAAGCCACCTAAATTCCCTAAAAAAAGCCACCTCAAAATTCCCTAAAAAACACCCCCAAATTCCCTAAAAAACACCCCAAAAATCAATTTTTAAAACCCCTGAAAATTCCCTTTAAAAACATCCAAAACTCCCTAAAAACAGCCCCAAAATTCCCTTAAAGAGCCCCTCAAATTTTCCTTAAAGAACACCCCGAAATTCCCTAAAAAACACCTCAAAAATCCATTTATAAAAACCCTGAAAATTCCCTTAGAACTCCCTCAAAATTCCCTAAAAAAAAACCCAAATCGCCTAAAAAACCACCTCAACATTGCCTAAAAAAACCCCTCCAAATCCCTTAAAAGACACCTCAAAAATCCATTTTAAAATCCCTCAAAATTCCCTTAAAGAACCCTCAAAATTCCCCAAAAAACTCTCAAAACTTCTGAAAAAACACCTGCAATTTCCCTGAAAAACACCCACAAATCCCCTAAAAAAACACCTCAAAAATCCATTTTTAAAACCCCTGAAAATTCCCTTAAAAAAACCTCCAAAATCCATTTAAAAAATCCTGAAAATTCCCTACAAGAAACCCCAAATCCCCTAAAAAACACCTCAAAAATCCATCTTTAAATCCCTGAAAATTCCCTCTTAAAACCCCTCAAAAATCCATTAAAAATCCCTCAAAAATCTATTAAAAATCCCTCAAAATTCTCCTAAAAACCCCTCAACCCCCCCTAAAACCCCCTCAAAATTCCCAAAAAAATCCAGGATGTCCCCCCAGGTTTGGCTCCGGCTCCCTCCGCCCCTCTTTGGGAATATCCCGGGATAAATTCGGAATTTTTTTTTTCCAAACCCCCCCTCTCCCTCCATCTTTCCGTGCTGCTTTTCCTGCCCGTGGAAAGAAAACGTTTCCCCGTCCCAATCCAAGATTCCTGGCGTGCTCCTGGCTCGGGCAGGACCAATCCCGACCCGGCCTCAGCTTTGGCAAATCCGACTTTTCCATTCCCTTTTTTTCCTTGGAATTCTGCCCTTACCGGCCTGGGAGGAACCTGCTGCTGCCTTGGGAGGATTCCCAGTATCCTGGGGGGCTCCAAACTGGGAATTCCTGGGAGCAGGGGTTGTCTGGGAATTCCAGCCTGGGCAGGGRTTCCAGCCCAAAATCCCAATTTTCCATGGGAAGCCATTCCGGTCATTCCCTGAACCCTGATCCTGCTTTTCCAATCATTCCCAGAATCCTGACCCCAATCCCACTTTTCCAACCATTCCCTGAATCCCAATCCCCCTTTGGCAGCCCTGGATTCCCTGGGAATTCCACCCCAAAATCCCACTATTCCATGGGAAGCCATTCCCTGTTTCCCATCCCAAACCCCTCTGCGGCTCTCCCAGAAATCCCCTGGAAAAGGCTCTGGAATTCTCCTCTGGAATTTCCCTTTTCTTCCCAGAAATTGGGGCAGAACGAGGGAATTTTGGCAAGTTTGGGCTCCCAGGAATGGGGATGATTCTCCTCAATCCCAAACCTTGGGAATTCTGGGATGAGAGGGGAAATCTGGGATAAGGGGGGTGGGAATGTGGCCGGGGTGAGATTCCCTGGGAATTCCCTTCTGGAAAGGCCAGGAATGCTGGGAATGGGGTGGGAATGGAGGGGATTTCAGGGATGATCCCATTCCCAAGGAACACCTCCTGATATTCCACGGATCCCCGTTTGGCAGCCCCGGATTCTCTGGGAATTCCATCCCAAAAATCCCAGTTTTCCATGGGAAGCCATTCCCTGCTTCCCATCCCTACACCTGCATCCCAAACCCCCACTGCAGCTCTCCCAGAAAAACCCCTGGAAAACACTCTGGAATTCTCCTGGAATTCCCTGCTCCCCCTGCCCATTCCCAGCTCCATTCCCGAGGAATTTTCCAGGACAGGGTCCGAACTGGAATCCCAAGGATCCSAGGGCTCCGTGGCCACCCGGGTTTGGGACCGGGGCCCCCGCAGCCGCCGCCGCTTCCGGAGGAGCCGCCGGAATTCCAGACCCCCCTTCCCGAGGCCCTCGGGAAGAGCCTCCCACAAAAGCAGCAGCAGCAGCAGCGCTGCTCCCGTTCGGAGCAGGCTCCGCTCGTTAAAGTTATGGATGGAAAAGGGAAAAAGAAAAAAAACCCCAAAAAACTGGGAAAAGCTCCGGCGGGAGCGGGGGGAGGGGAGGATGAACAATGGGATGAGCGGGATAACAACACCCGGGATAACACCCGGGATAACTGGGATGGGGTAACGGGACCGGGACAGGCGGGGCCGGCTCTCGGGCTTTTCCCAGCTGGTTCCAATCGCGGGATCACCGGCCAGCTGGGATCGGGATCAAAGGAGCCGTTCCCGGCGGGATCGGGGGGCGGAGCGGCCCCCGCGGCCCCTGGGGCTGCACCTGCGTCCCTCAGCCCACGGATCCAGGGATATCCCTCACCCCACAGCCATGGATCCATCCCTCAGCCCACAGATCCATGGATTCACCCCTCATGCACGGATCCATCCCTCACCCCACAGGCACGGATCCATCCCATATCCCACAGCCACGGAGCCATGGATCCATCCGTCAGCCCACGGATCCATGGATCCATCCCTCACCCCACAGCCATGGATCCATCCCTCATCCCACAGATCCATCCCTCATCCCACAGATCCATGGATCCATCCCTCAGCCCTCACCCCACAGCCATGGATCAATCCCACAGCCACGGGTCCATGGATCCATCCCTCATCCCACAGATCCAGGGATTCATCCCACAGTCACGGAGCCATGGATCCATCCCTCACCCCACAGATCCATGGATCCATCCCTCACCCCACAGATCCATGGATATCCCTCACCCCACAGGTCCATGGATCCATCCCATATCCCACAGCCACGGAGCCATGGATCCATCCCTCACCCCACGGATCCATGGATCCATCCCTCACCCCACAGGTCCATGGATCCATCCCACAGCCACGGAGCCATGCAGCCATCCCTCAGCCCACAGACATGGGTCCATCCCACAGATCCGTGGATCCATCCCTCACCCCACAGCTCCATGGATCCATCCCACAGTCACGGGTCCATCCCACAACCATGGATTCACCCCACAGCCACGGGTCCATCCCTCACCCCACAGCCATGGAGCCATCCCAACAGCCACGGGTCCATGGATCCATCCCTCACCCCACAGCCACAGATCCATCTATCACCCCACAGATCCATGGGTCCATCCCTCACCCCACAGATCCATCCCTCACCCCACAGCCACGGATCCATCTATCACCCCACAGATCCATGGATCCATCCCTCACCCCACAGATCCACGGATCCATCCCTCAGCCCTCACCCCACTGAGCCACGGATCCATCCCTCACCCCACAGATGCATGCAGCCATCCCTCATCCCTCACCCCACAGCCATGGATCCATCCCTCATCCCACAGATCCATGGATCCATCCCTCATCCCTCCTCCCTCATCTATGGATCCATCCCTCACCCCACAGATCCATGGATCCATCCCTCACCCCACAGCCACAGATCCATCCCTCACCCCACAGATCCATGAGTCCATCCCTCATCCCTCCTCCCTCATCTATGGAGCCATCCCTCATCACTCATTCCTCATCCATGGATCCATCCCTCATCTCTCATTCCTCATCCATGNATCCCTGGATCCATCCCTAATCCATGGATCCACCCCCTTCTCCCGCTCTCCATCATGGCCTCGGGAAGGATTTTTCTGGAGTTTCCCTGCCAGCATTCCAAGGGTTTAGGAAAACGGAGCCTCGCTGCCCTCCAGGAGCCAATCCAAGGGGGATTTTTGGGATCTGGCGGATGCCAGGATCATGGAGTGCCCTGGCTGGGAAGGGAAGGGCCACGGGAACAGCTTTTCCAAGGAAAAGAGCCCAGGGAAGCTGAGCTCCAGCCAGGGGGGAGCCGGGAGCAGCTGGCATGGGATAATGGGATTGGGATGGGATAATGGGATAGGGGTTGGGATGGGATGGGATCCATGGGATAGGATGAGATACATAGGATAAGATGGGATCCATACAATGACATGGGATGGGATGGGATCCATGGAATAGAATCCATGGGATGGGATGGGATGAGATCCATAGGATGGGATGGGATTTATAAGATGGTTGGGATCCATGGGACAGGATGGGATCCACAGGATGGGATCCATGGGCTGAGATGGAATCCATAGGATGGGATGGGATGGGATTTATAAGATGGGATGGGATCCATGGGATGAGATCCATAGGATGGGATGGGATGCAATCCATAGGATGGGATAGGATCCATAGGATGGGATGGGATCTATGGGATCCATGGGATGGGATCCATAGGATGGGTCCATAGCATGGGATCCATAGGATGAAATGGGATCCATAGGATGAAATGGGATCCATGGGATAGGATCCATAGGATGGGATGGGATCCATAGAATGGGATGGGATGGTATCCATGGGATGGGATCCATGGGATGGGATGAGACCCATGGGATGGGATGGGATCCATGGGATGAGATGGGATCCATAGGATGGGATGGGATGGGATCCATGGGATGGGATGGGATGGGATCCATGGGATGGGATGGGATGGGATCCATAGGATGGGATGGGACCATGGAATGGGATGGGATCCATGGGATGCATGGGATAATGGGATGGAGGGAGGGAGGGAAGCAGGGCCGGGAGCGGGGCCGTGGCCTCTGGCAGCCACTGGAGCAGCAGCGGGAGCCGGGAAAARCCATTCCAGGGATTTGGCTCCGGAGCAAAGCCACGGCCACGCTCCGGGAGCTGGACACGCTCCAGGGATCTGGACAAATTCCAGGGATCTGGAGACGTTCCAGGGATCCGACCCTTGGCTCCAGACACGCTCCAAAGATCCGGCCCTTTATTCCCAAACTCTCCAGGGATCTGGACACGCTCCAGAGGTCCGGCCCTTTGCTCCCAGCACGCTCCAAAGGCCCAAACTGCAGCTCCCAGCGTGTCCCAGGGATCTGCCCTTTGCTCCCAAACACATTCCAGGGATTTGGATCTCTCCAGAGATCCGGCCCTTGACTCCGGAATTCCAGCCCTGTATTCCCAAACCCACTCCAGAATCCCAGCCCTGTATTCCCAAACACACTCCAGGATCCCAGCCCTGTATTCCCAAACCCACTCCAGAATTCCAGCCCTGTATTCCCAAACCCACTCCAGAATTCCAGCCGTGCATTCCCAAACCCACTCCAGGATCCCAGCCCTGTATTCCCAAACACATTCCAGGATCCCAGCCCAGTATTCCCAAACCCACTCCAGAATTCCAGCCCTGTATTCCCAAACCCACTCCAGAATTCCAGCCCTGTATTCCCAAACCCACTCCAGAATTCCAGCCCTGTATTCCCAAACCCACTCCAGAATTCCAGACCTGTATTCCCAAACACATTCCAGGCATCCAGCCCTGTATTCCCAAACACATTCCAGGGATTTGGATCACTCCAGAGATCCGGCCCTTGACTCCAGAATTCCAGGCCTGTATTCCCAAACACATTCCAGAATTCCAGCTCTGTATTCCCAAACACATTCCAGAATTCCAGCCCTGTATTCCCAAACACATTCCAGGATCCCAGCCTTGTATTCCCAAATATGGAATCCTGGCCTTGGTATCCTGGAGAGGGATCCTGTCCATGGAATCCTGACCATGGGATCCTGGCCTTGGAATTCTGGCCATGGGATCCTGGCCATGGAATTCTGCCTTGGAATTCTGTCCTTGGGATCCTGGCCACGGAATTCTGGACTTGGGATCCTGAAGAAGGACCCTGGCCATGGAATTCTGCCACGGGATCCCGGCCCTGGAATCCTGTCCATGGAATCATATCCATGGAATGCTGTCCATGGAATCATACCCATGGAACGCTGTCCATGGAATCCTGGAATGCTTTGGCCGGGAAGGGATTTTAGTGGGACCGTCCCATTCCAACCATTCCACGGGCAGGGAACTTCCCAATATCCCGGGCTTGATCCAAGCTGTCCCAGGCCAGTGCCAGGGCTGGATCCCAGCCCCAGGAATGCTGGGAATTGCTGGGAATTGCCAGGAATTGTTTGGGAATTGCTGGGAATTGCCAGGAATTGTTTGGGAATTGCTGGGACGGCCGCGTTGCGCCGGCAGCTCCGAGCCCTCGCTATCTCCCGGCCTTTGCCAGGGATTGTTTTGTTCCAGAGTTTTTCCAGGAATCCCAGCTCAGGCCGGAGCTGTTTTTTTGGGACGAGCTGTGCTCCTGGATGAGGAGAGAGGAATCCGAACTGTCCTGAAATCCGGGAGGCCTGGGAGGGAGCAGGGAGTGGGACTGGACTCGGAGATTCCCAAAGTTTCTCTGGGAAGAGGCAGAGCCCCAGGATATGGAAAAGGAGGGTGGAATTCCCACAGGGAAGCCCCTTCCCGAGGGAAAATCCATGATTTTCCAGCTCTAGCTCCTTCCCAGGATGATCCTTGACCTCCTCCTGCCTTTTCCCTGGAATTCCCAAACCTTCCTGGCTGGATTTGAACCCCTGGGATTTCCTGCTGGAGCTGGAATCCCAGGGATTATCCCACTGGGAATGGGATGAATCCCGCAGCTCCTTCCCTCCTCCAAATCCCACCAAATCACGCTTCCACTTCCGGTTTTCCCAGATAAATCCATCCCAAGGGAATGGGACCAGCCAGGATCTGGATTTGGGATTATCTGGGGCTTTTTTTTCCTGCGGATTTGATCCCATTKTGCCAAAGTTTGGGAACGGCTCAGCAGCTCCTTCTGTTTTCCCTAGGAAAACCTTTYGGGAGCAGAACCCCATGGATGGAATCCTGGAATTCCAGAGGCTGGAAAAGCCCCGGGAACCGCCCAATCCCAAGCCCTGGCCAAGCCCTGGCCACATTCCCAAGTGCCACATCCACAGGGAACCCAATCCCCGGGGACGAGGGGTTTGTGCCAGGCMGGGAATCATTCCCAAAAACCCAACCTCGGGATAACGAATTCCACGCCCAGCTCACCCTGCCACCTCCACATCCCAGAAAAGCCGGGAAAAGCGGGGAAATGAGGGTGGCGGGGCAGTTTTCCAGTGGAATTTGGGGCTGTTTTCCACTGGAATTTCCGGGCAGCTCCCGCTGGTGTCGGACCCACCCCCATGACGAGAGCTCCGAGGAATCCGAGCGGGCACCGGCGCCTCCGGAGCTCCCTCGGGATCCGGGCCTGGCACCGGCACATCCCTGGGCACGAGTTCTCCGCATGGATTCCAGTCAAGGCAGCGCTAAGAAATTCCATCAAAATCCATTAAAAAAAAAAATCCATAAAAATCCACCCAAACAGAGGAACCCCCCCCTCCTCGTTCCCGAGCTCTAAATCCGGACTCGGCCGTCGCCACAGCAAAACCAGGAATCTTCCCAAAATATCTGCGGGATCATCCGAGCCAAAGCCACTGCTGGGTGGGATCCACATCCCAAAGTTTCCCCTCTGGATGCTCCCTGCTGGGCAGCAGGAGGAAATTCGGGATCGAGGAGTGGAAAAGAGATTTCCCCAAAGTTTTCTGGCTGGGAATATTCCCGGGAATCGGGGCAGCAAATCCCGGAGTTTGTGGGGAACGATCCCAAGGACCGGAACAGGCTCCGGCTGCCTCCGCACATTCCCAGAATCCGGAGCCTGATGAGGTGGGAGCTTGGAAAAGCAGCCAGGGATTCCGGCCGGGAGCGGCTCCAGGGCCCCCCGGATTGGGGTGGGAATGGGGTGAAAATCCTGGGAATGTGGAGTTTGGGATGGGATGGGAATGGGGTGAAAATCCTGGGAATGTGGAGCTTGGGATGGGATGGGAATGGGGTAAAAAACCTGGGAATGTGGAGTTTGGGGTGAGATGGGAATGGGGTGAAAATCCCAAGAATTTTCCCCCTAAATTGGGATGGGAATGGGGTGAAAATCCCAGGAATTTCCCCCCTCATTTGGGATGGGAATGGGGTGAAAATCCTGGGAATGTGGAGTTTGGGGCAGGATAGGAAAGGGAGTGACAATCTTGGGAATGTGGAGTTTGGGGTGGGATGGGAATGGGGTGAAAATCCTGGGAATTGTCCCCCGAATTTGGGATGGCAATGGTGGTGAAAATCCTGGGAATGTGGAGTTTGGAATAGGATGGGAATGGGGTGAAAATTCTGGGAATGTGGAGTTTGGGGTGGGATGGGAATGGGGTGAAAATTCCAGGAATTTCCCCCCTAATTTGGGATGGGAATGGGGTAACAATCCCGGAGTTTGAGGTGGGATGGGAATGTGGGAAAGTGGGAATGGAGAATGGGAATGGGGATGGGAATGGGACTAGGGGAATGGGAATGGGGGATGGGAATGGGAATGGGAATGGAGTTGCCGGGATGGGAATGCGGTGATGGTGGATGGGGATGGGGATGGGGAGTGGGGGCAATGGGAATGAATGGGAATGGGGAATGGGAATGGAATCGGGGATGGGGATGGGAATGGGCAATGTGGTGTAGAGTGGGAATGGGGATGGGGGGGGGGAAAAATTTTGGGGTGAAATGGGGGGGAAGGGGAAAATGGGGAGTGGGAATGGGATGGGAAGTGGGGAATGGGAATGGTGGTGAATGGGATGAGGAAATGGGAATGGGAATGGGGATATGGGGAATGGGGAATGGGGAATGGGAATGGGGAATGGGGGAATGTGGGCATGGGAAATGTTGGGAATGGAAATGGATGGGAATGGAATGGGATGGGAATGGGAATGGGGAATGTGGAAATGGGGAATGGGAATGGGGATGGGGAACTGTGGGAACTGGGGGAATGAGGGGAATGGTGGATGGATGGGGATGGGAATGGGAATGGGAATGGGGCGAGATGGGAATGGGGATGAATGGATGGAATGAGGATGGGAATGGGAACTCGGAATGGGTATGGCATGGGATGGGAATGGTGAATGGGGAATGGGATCGGGATGGGGATGGAATGGGAATGGGGAATTGGGATATGGGAATGCGATGGGAATGGGAATGGGAATGGTGGGATGGGAATGGGGATGGGGATGGGGAAAATGGGGAATGGAGAAGGGATGGATTGGGGATGGGAATGGGAATGGGGAGATTGGGAATGGGGATGGGCGGGATGGGATGGAGATGGGATGGAATGAGGGATGGGATGGGAAATAGGAGAATGGGAAATGGAGATATGGGAATGGGGAATGGGGATCGGGAATGGATGGAATGATAATGGAAGGGGATGAATGGGATGGCAGTATGGGAATGGCGGATGGGGTGGGAATGAGAAGCGATGGGAATGAATGGGGAATGGGATGTGGGTATCGGGGATGATGGAGAAATGGGAATGGGAATTGGAGAATGGGGAATGGGAATAATGGGAGAATGCGGGATGGGTGATGGGAGATGGGAATGGGTGATGGAATTGGGAATGGTAGATGGGGAATGTGGAATGGGAATGGGAAGGGATTATGGGAATGGGATATGGGGAATGGGGAGGGAATGGTGAGATGGGAATGGGAATGGGGATGGGAATGGGAATGGGAAGGGGGAATGGATGGGAATGGGAATGGGGATGAGGGGAATGGGGAATGGGGGATGGGGAATGGGGAAATGGGAATGGAATGGGAATGTGGGTAATGGGATGGGAATGGGAATGGGAATGGGGATGGGATGGGGATGGGATGGGAATGGGGATGGGAGATGGGGATGGAATGGAATGGGAATGCGGGAATGGGGAATGGGAATGGGGATGGGGAATGGGGAATGGGGATGGGGATGGGGGATGGGATGGGGATGGGAATGGGAATGGGAATGGGAATGGGGATGGGAATGGGAATGGAAGGGAGGGAATGGGGGAATGGGGAATGGGGATGGGGAATGGGAGATGGGAATGGGGATGGGTGGGAAAATGGGGATGGGAACGGGAATGGGGGGAATTAATGTGGGAATTTAATGCAGGGATGACAATATCCCCGGACCCTCTGGAGCTCCCTATTCCCGAATTTCAGATGCAGAATTTGGGATAAATCTCCCCCCATAACTCCGAATTTTTGGGAAGACAATCCAAACCCGGCCAGCAGCACGGAGCGGAAAAATTTCCAGGAGGGAGTGAAAAAAGCAGGAATATTTAAAAAAAAAAAAAGCAGGAATATATTCAAAAAAGCAGGAATATAAAAAAAGGAGGAATAAAAAAAAGCTGGAATATGAAAGAGCAGAAATATTTTAAAAAGCAAGACAAAAAAGTTGGAATATTTAAAAAACAGGAATATGAAAGAAGCAGGAATATACAAAAAAAAAAGCAGGAATAGAAAAAAATCAAGAATCTTAAAAAAACAGGAATAAAACCCACATGAGGAATAGGAAAAAAGCAGGAATATAACAAAACAAAGCAGAAATAAAAAAGGTGGAATAAAAAAAAGCAGAAATAAGAAAGAAGCAGGAAAAAAGAAAAGTTGGATCATAAGAAAAAGCAGGAATATAAAAAAGCAGGAATTTAACCATAAGAAGGAATACAAAAAAAGCAGGAATAAAAAAAAAGCTGGAATATAACAAAAGCAGGAATAAAGAAAAGTTGGGATAAAAGAAGGCTGGAATGTAAATAAAAGCAGGAATACTTTAAAAAACCCAGGAATACATAAAAAAGCAGGGATATAACAAAAAGCAGGAATTTAAAAAAGGTGGAATATTAAAAAAAAGCAGGAATAATTTGAAAAAGCAGGAATAGCAAAGATCAGGAATATAACAAATAGCAAGAATATAAAAAAGCAGGAATTAAAAAGCCCCAGGAATATAAAAAAGAATCTAGAATAAATTTTAAAAGATCAGGAATATAACAAAGAGCGGGAGCATAAAAAAACAGGAATTAAAAAAAAGCAGGAATATAAAAAAATCAGGAATATTTTTATAAAGCAGGAATGTAACAAAAAGCAGGAATGAAAAAAAGCAGGAATACAAAAATTAGCAGGGATACCAAAAGGTGGAATACAAAAAAAAATAAAGGAGGAATTAAAAAAAGGTGGAATATTAAGAAAAAGCAGGAATACAGAAAAAGCTGGAGTATAAAAAAGCAGGAATATTAAAAAAAGGTGGAATACAAAAAAAAAAGTAAGGATATAAAAAAATCAGGGAAAGTTTCCGCTCGCTCCGGGTCATTCCAATGTTTTGGGTGATGTCATTCCTTCCACACGGAAAAAGCTTTTCCTGCTGAAATTCGGGAATTTAACCCTTGCTGGGCTGGAGCGGCCCAAGCCCGGCTCCTTTAACCCTTGCTGGGCTGGCTGAGCCCGGGATAATCCAAATTTTCCACCTCCCAGACTCAATTTTCCCAAATTCCAGCCCTTTTATCCCACTTTTCAGCCTTGGGTTTCCCAAATTTCAGCCCCTTTCTTCCCGAATTCCAGCCCCACTTCTCCCAATTTCCAGCCCTTTTATCCCAAATTTCCAGCTCAGTTTTTCCTGAATTCCAGCCCCACTTTTTCCTAATTCCAGCCTTGTTTTTCCCCAAATTCCAGCCCCATTTTTCCCAAATTCCAGCCTCAATTTTCCCAAATTCCAACCCTTTTATCCCACTTTTCTGCCTTGGTTTTCCAAACTTTCAGCCCCCTTTTTACCTATTTCTAGCTCCTTTTTTCCCAAATTTCCAGCTCCTTTTTTCCCAAATTTCCAGCTCCTTTTTTCCCAAATTCCAGCTCCTTTTTTCCCAAATTCCAGCCCTTTTATCCCATCTTTCAGCCTTGGTTTTCCCAACTTTCAGCCCCTTTTCCCCCTATTTCCAGCCTTGGTTTTTCCAAATTATCAGCCCCACTTCTCCCAATTTCCAGCCCCACTTTTTCCTAATTCCAGCCTTGTTTTTAAAGAGAAAGAGATTCCACTCCAATTTCCACTTTCCGAGCCCATTTTTCCATTCAGCCCATTTCCCCCAGTATTCATGCATTTTACCACTTCCATCCCCATTTTTTTCCACGTTCCCATCCATTTTTCACTTCCCACCCATTTTTTCCATTTCAGTCCATTTTCACCGCTTTCCCAGGCTCATTTCCACTTCCAGCCCATTTTCCATTCAGCCCCATTTTCATTCCCCCATTTCCCCATTTCAGCCCATTTTCCCAACTTCACCTCATGTCCCAGTTCATCCTGTCCCACTTTCCATTCCCATTTTTTCCCGACTTCCAGCCTCATTTTTCCCATTTCCACACCCAATTTTCCCATTCCATGCCCATTTCACTCCAGTTTCAGCCCCATTTTCCACTTTCCATCCCATTCTCCCACGTTTCCATGCCCCATTTCCCCCATTTCCAGCCCCAATTTTCCCAGTTCCATCCCCATTTTCTCTCTCGCTCCCCATTTTTCCCAAACTTCACACCCCATTTCCCCCAGTTTCCAGTCCAATTTCTCCACTAGCCATTTTCACTCATCCCCATTTTCCCAAACTTCACCCCCAGTTTTTTTCCAAATTCCACCCAATTATTTCCCAATTCCGCTCCCAGTTCTCCCAATTAAACCCCATTTCCCCAATCCAGCCTTTCCTTTTCCCCCACTTTCCACCTCCATTTTTCCCTAGATCAGCCCTTTCCCAATCCGCCCCAGTTCCCTTCAGCTATTCCCAACGCCCATTTTTCCCTCATGTCACATCCCCCATTTTCCCACTGTCCAGCCCGATTTTCCCATGTCCATCCCCATTTTCCCGTACTTTCCACATTCCCCCAGTTTTTCCCACCATTCCTCCCAATTCGCTTTTTCCCCATTCCGTTCTCATCCCGTTTCCCATTTCAGCCCATTTTCCCATCCACCATTTTCCCAAATTCCATCCCCATTTTTCGCCACCTTCCCACCCCATTTCCCCCACTTTGCAGCACCATTTTCCACTTCCAGCCCCAGTTTTTCTCACTTTCCAGCCCCATTTCCCAGTTTGTCCCCATTTCCAACTTTCCCATCTTTCCCACCATTCCATCCCATTTTCCCACTTCCATCCCATTTCCCTTTCCCATCCGATTCCACCCAGGCAACAATCCACCATTCCCTCCATGCTAAGAGGCCCCCGTCCCATCCACATTTTTAGGCTCAGGGAAGGACAATCCCACCCGGCGCATGCCTTTCCTTGGAAAAACCCCCTGGCAGTTCGGCGGCCCCGGAATTCTCCGAGGGATCCGGGCGCTCCCGTTCCCGGCCGGATTCGGGGCCCGGCTTGAGCCGGGATTACCAAGCGGCTCGCGTGTTGTTAATTCCCATTTATTCTCCGGTTGTTTCAACCGGAAGACATCCTCGGCTTCATGGATCCTTCAACTTTTCCGCCTCCTCCCGTCCCTTCCGGGATCCGGATCCGCCCTTTCCAGCTTCTTCCAGCCTCTCCCCTTCCCCCCGGGATCGATCCCGGCCTTTCCAGCTTTTCCAGCCTATCCCCCTTCCCCGGGATCAGGATCCGGCCTTTTCAGCTTTCAGCCTCCCTTCCTCCCCCGCGCTGCCTTCGGATCCCTGCGGCTGTCGTGGCTGCGGCCTCCTCCGCTGCGCCTTGGTCCGACGGCTCCCAATCCCGATTTTCCACAATCATGCACCGATCTCCACGTCATTCAGACCCTGCTTTTCTGCACAAATCCGAATTTTCCATCATTTCAGATCCTGCTTCCCCAGTTTTCCATCGTTGTAGATCCGTTTTTTTCCACACATAATCCGGATTTTCCATCATTCAGATCCTGCTTTTCCTACACAATCAGTTTTCCTCAAATTTATTAGATCTCCTTTTCCCCATTTCGCATAATTTCAGATCCAGCTTTTCACAGAAATCCTGAAATTCCTCCTCCCTGCATCCAAAAATTCTCCAGGCGTTTTCTCCCCTGTTATGATATCGCTTTCCACACAAATCAATGTTTTCAATTATTTAGTTCTGTTTTCCACACAAATCCCAGTTTTCCCGTTTTCCATCATTTCAGACCTGCTTTTCCGAACACTAATCCCGACTTTTCCATCATTTCTAATCCTGCTTTCGTTTCCACCACAATCCCGACTTCTTCGATTCCAATTCCTTTCAAAGCATCCCCTTTTTCCTGATTATCCATATCTTCAGATCCTGCTTTTCCACCACAAATCCTGATTTTCCACCTCTCCCATCCAACCAATTCCCCCAGTTCCCTTTTTCCCGTTTCCATATTTTATATTCCAGTACCTTCCCCAGAGGATGGAAAATTCCCAGCAGGATTCCACCAGTCCCGGCCACATCCCACTGAGGAGTATTTCCTGAATTTCCATCCTCTGGAAAAGCAGGAAACCCCCCTGGAAATGTTGAAACCTGTCCCCTTTTTCCATGGTAAACACTCAAGAATTCCTAAAATGGGGAATTTTTGGGTTTGATCTGGAGTCTCATGGGAATTTTCCAGGACTTTCCCCACTTGGAAAAACGCTTCTCCCGCACTTGGCATAAATCCATGGATGTTTATTGAAAGTTTGTTCATTTTGAAATTTGAAAAAGAGGGGCTGAAAGTTGGGAACCCAAGGCGGAGAAAGTGGGCATAAAAGGGCGCTGGATATTGGGAAAGCTGGGGCTGGAATTGGGAAAGATGGAGCTGGAATTTGGATAAAAGGGGCTGGAAATTGGGGAACAGGGGTTGGAAATAGGGAAAAAGGGGCTGAAAGTGGGAAGTACCAGAGGTGCAACAGTGGATAAAGGCTGGAATTTAGGAAAGCAAGGCTGGAATTGGGAGAGGTGGGGCTGGAATTTGGGAAAACGCAAGACTGGAATCAAGGAAAATGGGGCTGGAAATTTGGAGAAGAAGGTCCTGGAAATTTTGGCGACGTGGGGCTGAAATTTGGGAAAACAAGGCTGAAAGGTGGATAAAAGAGCTGAAATTTTGGGAAAGTTGGAACTGGCAAAATTATGCGGGAAAAAGGAGGCTGCAAATAAGGAACAAAAGGAGCTGAAATTTGGGAAACTCCAAGGCTGAAAAGTGGGATAAAAGGAGCCTTGGACATTTGTGGGAAAATGGAGCTGTAAATTTGGGAAAAAAGGAGCTGGGATTAGGA
>NDFG01000046.1:28359-42000 GCA_002167245.1 Sporophila hypoxantha | reverse complement strand
AAAAACAAGGCTGGAATTAGGAAAAAGTGGGGCTGGAAATTGGGAGAGAGTGGGGCTGATAAATTTGGAAAAACAACATGGCTGGATAATAGGGGGAAAAGGGGCTGAAACAGTTGGCGAAACAACCAAGCGCTGAAAGATGGGTATAAAAGGGGCTGGACATTTTGGAAAAAAGGAGCTGGAATGTGGGAAAAAAGGAGCTGGAAATTGGGAAAAAAGGAGCTGAAATTTGGGAAAAAGAGCTAGAAAATAGGTAAAAAGGGGGCTGAAAGTTTGAAAACCAAGGCAGAAAAGTGGGATAAAGGTTGGAATTTGGAATTGCAAGGCCATGGAATTTGGGAAAACAATGGGCTGGAATTTGGGGAAGAACCAAGGCTGAATTTGGAAACAGGCGGAAGGGAGAAGTGGGCTGAGAATTGCAGGAAAACAACGAGCTGGAAAATTGGGATAAAGGGCTGGAATGGAAATGTGGGCAGAATTTGTGAAAGGAGCTGGAATAGGGAAGAAAGGGGCTGAAAGTTTGGAAAGACCCAAGGCGAAAAGTGGGATACAAAGGTGGAATTTGGGTAAAATTGAGTCTGGGAGGTGGAAAATTTGGATTAATCCCGGGCTCAGCCAGCCCAGCAAGGGTTAAAAGGAGCCGGGCTGGGCCGCTCAGCCCCAGCAAGGGTAATTCCCGAATTTCAGCAGGAAAAAGCTTTTTTTCCCGTGGGAGGAAGTGACATCCCCCAAAACATTGGACATGACCCGGAGCGAGCGGAAACTTTCCCTATTTTTTTTTATATCCTTACTTTTTTTTTTTGTATTCCACCTTTTTAATATCCTGCTTTTTATACTCCAGCTTTTTCTGTATTCCTGCTTTTTCTTAATATCACCTTTTTTTAATTCCTCCCTTTAATTTTTTTTGTATTCACTTTGGTATCCATGCTAATCTTTTGTAATTCCTTGCTCTTTTCAATTCCTGCTTCTTTGTTACATTCCTGCTTTATAAAAATAATTCCTGATTTTTTTATATTCCTGCTTTTTTTTTATTCCTGTTTTTTTGCTCACCCGCTCTTTGTTATATTCCTGATCTTTAAAATTTATTCTATGATTTCTTTTTTATATTCCTGGGGCTTTTAATTCGCTGCTTTTTTATATTCTTGCTATTTTTATATTCTGACTTGCTATTCCTGCTTTTTAATTTATTCCTGCTTTTTTTAAATATTCACCTTTTCTTAAATTCCTGCTTTTTGTTATACTCCTGCTTTTTTTTTTATTGTTTTATGTATTCCTGGGTTTTTTAAAGTATTCCTGCTTTATTTTAACATTCCAGCTTCTTTATCCCAAACTTTTCTTTATCTCTGCTTTTGTTATATATTTCCAGCTTTTTTTTATTCCTGCTTTTTTTGTATTCCTTCATTCTGGGTTTAAATTCTCGCTTTTTTAATATTCCTGCTTTTTCTTATGATGCCAACTTTTCTTTTTTCCTGCTTCTTTCTATTTTGCTTTTTTTATTCCAGCTTTTTTATTTCTGCTATTGTTTTTTGTTATAATCTGCTTTTTTTCCTATTCCTCATGTGGGTTATTCCTGTTTTTTTAAGAGATCTTGATTTTTTCTATTCCGCTTTTTTTTGTATATTCCTGCTTCTTTTCATATTCCTGGTTTTTATATTTCAACTTTTTGTCTTGCTTTTAAATATTTCTGCTCTTTCAAGATTCCAGCTTTTTTTTATTCCTCCTTTTTTTATATTCCTGCTTTTTTGAATATATTCCTGCTTTTTTTTTTTTTTAAATATTCCTGCTTTTTTTCACCCTCCTGAAATTTTTCCGGCTCCGTGCTGCTGCCGGGTTTGGATTGTCTCCCAAAAACTTCGAGTTTATGGGGAGATTTAATCCAAATTCTGCATCTGAAATTCCCGGGAATAGGAGCTCCAGAGGGTCAGGATTGTCATGCCTGCATTAAATCCCACATTAATTCTCATCTCCCATATCCCATTCCCCATTCATCCCGCATTCCCATTCCCCCCATCCCATTCCCCTATCCCCATTCCCCATTCCCATCCCCATTCCAATCCCATTCCGCATTCCATCCCATTAGTCCGCATTATCCCTCCCATTCCCATCCCTCAATCCCCATCCCGCATTCCATTCATCCCATCACCATTTCCATTCCCCATCCCATCCCATTCCCATTCCATCCATCCCAGTTCCCATCCCATTCCATTCCCCATTCCATTCGCCCATTCCCAATCCCATTTCCACGCATTCCCATCTCCCATCCCCATCCCCATCCATCCCCATCCCATTTCCATTCCCCCATTCCCATCTCCATTCCATCCCCATTCCCCACCCCATCCCCATTTCCCATCCCCATTCCCATTCGACCATTCACACTTTTCCCCATTACCCACTATCCCACATGCCGATCCCACCCCGAACTCGACATTCCCGGGAATTTTCACGCCCATTTCCATCCCAATTTAGGGGAAAATTCTTGGGATTTTCACCCCATTCCCATCCCGTCCTGCAACTCCACATTCCAGGATTTTTCACCCCATCCCATCCCGTCCCGAAACCTCCACATTCCCAGGATTTTCACCTCCCATCTCCCATCCCGTCCCAAACTCCACATTCCGCAGGATTTTCACCCCTTCCCAGCCCCCCCGCAACTCCAATTCCCCAGGATTTTTCACCCATTCCATCCGCGTCCGCAAAACTCCACATTCTCCAGGATTTTCACCTCCATTTCCGCATCCTACCCCAAACTCCACATTGCCCAGGATTTTTCACCCCATTTCCCACCCCAAAACTCCACATTCCCAGGATTTTCACCCCATTCCCGTCCCAAACTCCACATTTCCAGGATTTTCCACCCATTCCCAATCCGATCTCCCAACTCTAACATTCCCAGGATTTCACCCATTCCCAATCCTACCCCAAACTCCACATTCCCAGGATTTTCACCCAGTTCCGCATCCTAACCCCAAACTCTATCATTCCAGGATTTTCACCCCATTCCCATCCTACCCAAACTCCACATTCCCACAGTATTTTCACCCCATCCCATCCCGTCCCAAACTCCACATTCCCAGAATTTTCACTCCCATTCCCATCCCGGTCCCAAACTCCACATTCCCAGGATTTTCACTGCCCGTTCCATCCATCCCAACTCTCACATTCAGGATTTATCACACCAGTTCCCGATCTCCGTCCAACTCCACATTCCCAGGATTTTTCAACCCCATTCCCATTCGCCGTCCAAACCCACATTCCCAAGGATTTTCAACCCCATTTTCCCATACCCGTCCGCAAACTCCCATTCCCCAGGATTTTCACCCGTTCCCATCCATCCCAAATCCACAATTCCAGGAATTTTCACTCCCATTCCCATCCCGTCCAACTCCACATTCCCCAGGATTTCACCCCGTTCCCATCCCATCAGCCCAACTCACCATTCCAGGATTTACACCCAATTCGCCATGCCCGTCCCAAACTCCACATTCCCAGGATTTTCACTCGCCATCCATCCGTGCCAAACTCCACATTCCAGGATTTCACACGCCCTACATTCCGTCGTCCCAAACTCCACAGACATTCCAGGATTTTCACCCGTCATCCATCCCAACTCCCTCACATTCCCAGGATTTTCACCCCATTGCCGGCACCCCAAACTCCACATTCCCAGGATTTTCACCCACCTTCCAGCCACCCCAACTCCACATGTCCAGGATTTTTCACACCCAATTCCACACCCAAACTCTAATTCCGCAGGATTCACCCCATTTGCCAATCACAAAACATCCAACATTCCCAGGATTTTCACCCATTCCCATCCCAAATCTCACCATTCCCAGGATTTTCACGCCCACATTCCATCCCAACTCCCCGTTCCCTGAGGATTTTCACCCCATTACCCATCAAACTCACATTTCAGGATTTTCACCCCATTCCCATCCGCAATTAGGGGAAAATTCTTGGGATTTTCACCCCATTCACCCATCTCACCCCAAACGCACACATCCAGGATTTCACCGCATCCCAGCCCCAATCCGGGGGCGCTGGAGCCGCTCCGCGGGAATTCCCTGCTGCTTTTCCAAGCTCCCACCTCATCAGGCGGCTCGGATTCTGGGAATGTGCGGAGGCAGCCCGGAGCCTGTTCGCGGTCCTTGGGATCGGTTCCACACAACCCGGATTTGCCTGCCCCTTTTCCCCCTATTTCCAGCCTTGGTTTTTCCAAATTATCAGCCCCACTTCTCCCAATTTCCAGCCCCACTTTTTCCTAATTCCAGCCTTGTTTTTCCCCAAATTCCAGCCCCAGTTTTCCCAAATTCCAGCCTTGGGTTTCCCAAATTTCAGCCCCTTTTTTTCCCAAATTTCCAGGCCCAGTTTTCCCAAATTCCAGCCTTTTTATCCCAATTTTCAGCCTTGGTTTTCCCAACTTTTAGCTCCCTTTTCCCCCTATTTCCAGCCTTGGTTTTTCCAAATTATCAGCCCCACTTCTCCCAAAATTCCAGCCCTATTTTCCAAACTCCAGCCCCACTTCTCCCAATTTCCAGCCCCACTTTTTCCAAATTCCAGCCTTGTTTTTCCCCAAATTCCAGCCCCATTTTTTCCAAATTCCAGCCTCAATTTTCCCAAATTCCAGCCCTTTTATCCCACTTTTCTGCCTTGGTTTTCCAAACTTTCAGCCCCCTTTTTACCTATTTCCAGCTCCTTTTTTCCCAAATTTCTAGCCCCAGTTTTTCCAAATTCCAGCCCTGTTATCCCATTTTTCAGCCTTGGTTTTCCCAAATTTTCAGCCCCACTTCTCCCAGATTCCAGCCTTAGTTTTCCCAAATTTCAGCCTTGGGTTTCCCAAATTCCAGCCTCAGTTTTCCCAAATTCCAGCCTTGGGTTTCCCAAATTTCAGCCCCTTTTTTTCCCAAATTTCCAGCCTTGATTTTCCCAAATTCCAGCCCTTTTATCCCACTTTTCAGCCTTGGTTTCCCCAATTTTCAGCCCCTTTTTCCCCTATTTCCAATCCCTTTTTTCCCAGATTTCCAGCTCCAGATTTCCCTATTTCCAGCTCCTCTCCCCCTACATTTCCAGCTCCTTTTTTCCCAAATTCCATCCCTTTTATCCCACTTTTCTGCCTTGGTTTTCCAAGCTTTCAGCCCCTTTTTTCCCTATTCCCAGCTCCTTTTTTCCCAAATTTCCAAATGAACAAATTCATAAACATCCATGGATTTATCCACAGGTGGGAAAAGCGTTTTTCCAAGTGGGGAAAGTCTGGAAAATTCCCATGGAATTCCAGATCAAACCCCAAAATTCCCCATTTTGGGAATTCTGATGGTTTATCCATGGAAAAGGGAAGGTTTTCACATTCCCAGGGGGTTTTCCTGCTTTTCCAAAGGATGGAAATTCCAGGAGAACCCTCAGTGGATGTGGCCTGGACTGGGGAATCCTGCTGGGAATTTTCCCTGCTGGGAAGGGACTGGGAATAAAAATGATGGAAAACGGGGAAAAAGGAACTGGAGGGAATTGGTGGATGGAGAGAGGTGGAAAATCAGGATTTGTGTGGAAAAGCAGGATCTGAAATGATGGGAAACTGGGGAAAAGGGGGATCTGAAATGATGGGAGATCGGGATTTGTGTGAAAAAGCAGGATTGAAATGATGAAAAATGGAGATAAGTGTGGAAAAGCAGGATCTGAAATGATGGAAAACGGGAAAAGTAGGATCTGAAATTATGGAAAACAGGGAAAAATGGGAATTGTGTGGAAAAGCAGGATCTGAACTGATGGAAAATCAGGATTTGTGTGGAAAAGCAGAATCTGAAATGAAGAAAAATGGGATTAGTGTGGAAAAGCGGGATTGAAATGATGGAAAACAGGGAAAAGCAGGATCTGAAATGATGGAAAATCGGGATTTGTGTGGAAAAGCAGGATCTGAAATGATGGGAGATCGGGATGAGTGTGGAAAAGCGGGATTTGTGTGGAAAAGTGGGATGTGAAATGATGGAAAACAGGGAAAAGCAGGATCTGAAATGATGGAAAATCGGGATGAGTGTGGAAAAGCAGGATCTGAAATGATGGAAAATCGGGATGAGTGTGGAAAAGCGGGATTGAAATGATGGAAAATGGGAAAAGCAGGATCTGAAATGATGGAAAACAGGAAAAGCAGGATCTGAAATGATGGAAAATTGGGATTTGTGTGGAAAAGCAGGATCTGAACTGATGGGAGATTGGGATGAGTGTGGAAAAGCGGGATTTGTGTGGAAAATCGGGATTTGTGTGGAAAAGCGGGATCTGAACTGATGGAAAACAGGGAAAAATGGGAATTGTGTGGAAAAGCAGGATCTGAACTGATGGAAAATGGGAATTGTGTGGAAAAGCGGGATCTGAAATGATGGAAAACAGGGAAAGGCAGGATCTGAAATGATGGAAAACAGGGAAAAGAGGGATTTGTGTGGAAAAGCAGGATGTGGAATGATGGAGAACTGGGATTAGTGGGGAAAAGTAGGACAGATAAGAAGGAGAAGGGACGGCCTGGAGGGAATTTGTAGCTGCAGGGAGTAGGAAAATCAGGATTTGTGTGGAAAAGCAGGATCTGAAATGATGGGAAATCAGGATTTGTGTGAAAAAGCAGGATCTGAAATGATGGAAAATGGAGATAAGTGTGGAAAAGCAGGATCTGAAATGATGGAAAACGGGAAAAGCAGGATCTGAAATGATGGAAAATTGGGATTTGTGTGGAAAAGCGGGATCTGAAATGATGAAAAACAGGGAAAAGCAGGATCTGAAATGATGGAAAATGGAGATGAGTGTGAAAAAGCAGGATCTGAAATGATGGAAAACTGGGAAAAATGGGATTTGTGTGGAAAAGCAGGATCTGAAATGAAGAAAAATGGGATTAGTGTGGAAAAGCGGGATTGAAATGATGGAAAACAGGGAAAAGCAGGATCTGAAATGGTGGGAAATTGGGATTTGTGTGGAAAAGCAGGATCTGAAATGATGGAAAATTGGGATTTGTGTGGAAAAGTGGGATCTGAAATGATGGAAAACAGGGAAAAGGGGGATCTGAAATGATGGAAAATTGGGATTTGTGTGGAAAATCGGGATTGAAATGATGGAAAATGGAGATAAGTGTGGAAAAGCGGGATCTGAAATGATGGAAAACGGGAAAAGCAGGATCTGAAATTATGGAAAACAGGGAAAAATGGGAATTGTGTGGAAAAGCAGGATCTGAACTGATGGAAAATCAGGATTTGTGTGGAAAAGCGGGATTGAAATGATGGGAAACGGGAAAAGCAGGATCTGAAATGATGGGAAACGGGAAAAGCAGGATCTGAAATGATGGGAGATCGGGATTTGTGTGGAAAAGTGGGATCTGAAATGATGGAAAACAGGAAAATTGGGATTTGTGTGGAAAAGTGGGATCTGAAATGATGGGAAATCAGGATTTGTGTGGAAAAGCAGGATTGAAATGATGGAAAATGGAGATAAGTGTGGAAAAGCAGGATCTGAAATGATGGAAAACGGGAAAAGCAGGATCTGAAATGATGGGAGATCAGGATGAGTGTGGAAAAGCAGGATCTGAAATGATGGAAAACGGGAAAAGCAGGATCTGAAATGATGGGAGATCAGGATNTGAAATGATGGGAGATCAGGATGAGTGTGGAAAAGCAGGATCTGAAATGATGGAAAACGGGAAAAGCAGGATCTGAAATGATGGGAGATCAGGATTTGTGTGGAAAAGCAGGATCTGAAATGATGGAAAACAGGGAAAAGGGGGATCTGAAATGATGGGAAACAGGGAAAAATGGGATTTGTGTGGAAAAGCAGGATCTGAACTGATGGAAAACGGGAAAAGCAGGATCTGAAATGATGGAAAATCGTGAATTGTGTGGAAAATCGGGATTTGTGTGGAAAAGCAGGATCTGAAATGATGGAAAACAGGAAAAGCAGGATCTGAAATGATGTAAAACAGGAAAAGCAGGATCTGAAATGATGGAAAACGGGAAAAGCAGGATCTGAAATGATGTAAAACAGGGAAAAGCAGGATCTGAAATGATGCAAAATTGGGATTTGTGTGGAAAAGCGGGATCTGAAATGATGGAGAACAGGGAAAAATGGGATGAGTGTGGAAAAGCAGGATCTGAACTGATGGAAAACGGGAAAAGCAGGATCTGAACTGATGGAAAATCGGAATTTGTGTGGAAAATCGGGATTTCTGTGGAAAAGCAGGATCTGAAATGATGGAAAACAGGGAAAAGGGGGATCTCAAATGATGGGAAACAGGGAAAAATGGGAATTGTGTGGAAAAGCAGGATCTGAAATGATGGGAAATCAGGATTTGTGTGGAAAAGCAGGATCTGAAATTATGGAAAATCGGGATTTGTGAGGAAAAGCAGGATCTGAAATGATGGGAAATTGGGATTTGTGTGGAAAAGCAGGATTGAAATGATGGAAAACAGGGAAAGCAGGATCTGAAATGATGGGAGATCAGGATTTGTGTGGAAAAGCGGGATCTGAAACGATGGAAAATCGGGATTTGTGAGGAAAAGCAGGATCTGAAATGATGGAAAACGGGAAAATCAGGATGAGTGTGGAAAAGCAGGATCTGAAACGATGGAAAATCAGGATGAGTGTGGAAAAGCGGCATGTGAAATGATGGAAGATCGGGATTTGTGTGGAAAAGCAGGATCTGAAATGATGGAAAACAGGGATTTGTGAGGAAAAGCAGGATCTGAAACGATGGAAAATCGGGATGAGTGTGGAAAATCGGGATGGGAGCCGTCGGAAGCGCAGCGGAGGAGGCCGGGCAGCCACGACAGCCGCAGGATCCGAAGGCAGCGCGGGGAGGGAAGGGGGAGAGGCTGGAGCCCTTTTATCCCACTTTCAGCCTTGGGTTTCCCAAATTTCTCAGCCCCTTTCTTCCGAATTCCAGCCCCCGACTTCTCCCAATTCCAGCCTTTTATCGCCAAATTTCTCCAGCTCAGTTCTTCTCCTGTAATTCCAGCCCCACTTTTTTCTAATTCCGCCTTGTTTTTCCCCAAATTCCAGCCCCATGTTTTCCCAAATTCTCAGCCTAATGTTTCCCAAATTTCAAGCCCTTTTTCCCTTTCCCACGTTTTCAAAGCCTTTCCCCAAAGCCCGCCTTTTTACACTCAATTCTTAAGCCTTTTCCTATTTCTCTTCCCCATTTCCAGCTCCTTTTTCTTCCAAATTTCAGCTCCTTCACTTTCCAAACTATCCAGCGTCCTTTTTTCTCCAAACTTATCCAGCCCTCTATTCCCATCCATTTCAGCCCATTGTTTTCCAATTCAGCCCTTGTTTGTTCCCCCATATTCCAGCCAATTGGTTTTCCAAAATTCCCAGCCCACTTTCCCAAATTCCAGCCCCCATTTTCTCAATCCAACTTCGCCTTGTTTTCCAAACCTTCAGCTCCCTTTTTCCTCAATTCTCAGCTCCTTTTTCCAATTCACCAAGTTTTAATTCGCTCCTTGTTATCCACATTTTTCGAGCCTTGGGTTTTCCCAAATTTTCGCTCCCCTTCTCCTTAGATTCCAGCTCTTATTTTCCCCAAATTTCCGTCCGCGTTTTCCCACATCCAGCTCTTTAATTCCCAATTCAAGCTTGGTTTCCCAAATTTCAGCCCACTCTGCCAATTCCGCCCCTTCTTCTCTTCCGAGCATTTTCCTTGCATTCGTCTTGATTTTCCCAAAGTTCGCAGCCCACTTCCATTCAGCTGTTTCCAATCCTTTTACATTTCGCCTTGGTTTCCAACCGATTTTCAGCCCTTTTTTCCCTATTTCCCTTCTCCAATTCAGCCTTTTTCCGCAAATTCCAGCTCAAATTCCCTATTCAGCTCATCTTCCAGCATTCCAGTCTTTTCCCAAATTCCAACCTTTTATCCCACTTTTTCCTGCTTGGGTTTTTCCAACTTTCAAGCCCTCCTATCCTTTTTCCCAAATTTCCAATGAACAATTCTCATAAACTCCATTGAATTATCCAACAGGTGGAGAAAAGTCGTTTTTCCAAGTGGGAAAGTCTGGGAAAACTCCATGGAATCCAGATAAAAACCCACAAAATTCTCCCATTTGGGATGTCTATGGTTTATCCATGGAAAGGGAAGGTTTTTCAACAAATTCCCAGGGGGTTTTCTTGCTTTTACCAAAAGGATGGAAATTCCCAGAAGAACCCTCAGGGACTGCTGGCCTGGACTGGGGAATCCTGCTGGGAATTTCTCCTGCCTGGGAAGGGACGGAATAAAAATGATGAAAATGGGGAAAAGGAACTGGGGGAATTGGTGGATGGAGAGAGGTGGAAAATCAGGATTTTGTGTGGAAGAAGCAGGATCTGACGTGATGGAAAATGGGGAAAAGGGGATCTGAAAGATGGACATTGAAACACAGATAAAAGCAGGATCTGAAAGAGTGGAGAAAATCGGGAAAAGCAGGATCTGAAATGATGGAAATCGGGATTTTGTGGTGGAAAAGCAGGGTCTGAAAATGATGGAAAAAGGGAAAACTGGGAATTGTGTGGAAAAACAGAATCTGAAATAATGGAAAATGGATTTGTGTGGGAAAACAGGATTGAACACGATGAGAAATGGAGGGAATCAGGAAGATTTAGGATTCGTGGAAAACAGCTGGTATCTGAAAGTATGTGTAAATTCGGATTTGTGGAAAAGCAGGGATCTGAATGATGGAAAACTGGGAATCGATAGTGTGAAAAAGCCAGATCTGAACGATAAGGAAATCGGATGATAGTGTGGAAAACGGCGATGTACGAAAGCGAGACGATGGAAACTGGAAAAGCAGATCTGAAATTGATGGAAACACGGGATTTGTGCAGAAATAAGCGAGGTCTGAAGATTGGAATCGGGATGTAGGTGTGGAAATTCGGGATTGGGCAGCCGTCGAAGCGCAGCGGAGGCAGGCGGGCACCACGACAGCCGCAGGATCGAAGGGCAGCGCGGGAGGGAAGGGGGGAGAGGCTGAAAAGCTGTGAAAGGCCGGGATCTGATCCCGGGGAGGGGGGAGAGGCTGGAAAAGCTGGAAAAGGCGCGGGATCTCGATTCCGGGGAGGGAAGGGGGAGAGGCTGGAAGAACTGGAAGGGCCGGGATCCGATCCCGGGGAGCGGAAGGGAGAGAGGCTGGAAAAGCTGGAAAGGGCCGGGATCCGAGTCCCGAGCGCTCTCCCCCCTTCCCTCCCGCGCTCCCTTCGATCCTTGCGGCTGTCGTGGCTGCGCCGGCCTCCTCCGCTGGCGCTTCGGACGGCTCCCATCCCGAATTTTCCACACTCATCCCGATTTTCCATTCGTTTCAGATCCTGCTTTTCCTGCACAAATCCCTGTTTTCCATCATTTTCAGATCCTGCTTTTCCACACAAATCCCGATCTTCCATCATTGTCACATGCCGCTTTTCCCACATCATCCTGATTTTCCATCGTTCAGATTCTGCTTTTCCACACTCATTCCTGATTTTCCCGTTTTCCATCATTCAGATCCCTGCTTTTCTCACAAAATGCCCGATATTTACACATCGTTTAGATCCCGCTTTTTCCACACAAATCCTGTATCTCTCATCCATTTCAGATCCTGCTTTCCTGTTTTTCCATCATTTCAATCCTGCTTTTCCACACAAATCCCTAATTTTCCATCATTCAGATCCTGCTTTTCCTCAACAAATCCCGACTTTCCATAATTTCAGATCCTGCTTTTTCCACACAAATCCTGATTTCCATCATTTCAGAGATCCTGCTTTTCCATCACAATTCCGCATTTTTCCCTGTTTTCCCATCATTTGGAGATCCCCTTTTTCCCTGTTTCATCATTTTCAGATCCTGCTTTCCACAGAAATCCCGGGATTTTCCACGACAAATGCCGACTTTTCCATCAGTTCAGATCCAGGATGCTTTTCCCGTTTTCCATCAGTTCACGATTCCTGCTTTTCCACACTCATCCCCATTTTTCCCTGTTCTCCATCATTTTCAGATCCCGCTTTTGCCACCAAATCCAAATTTTGCATCATTTAGATCTGCTTTTTCCCCTGTTTTACATCATCTTCAGATCCTTGCTTTCCCGATTTTTCATCATTTCCAGATCCTGCTTTTTCCGTTTTACCATCATTTCAGTCCCTGCTTTTTCCTGTTTTCCATCATTTCAGATCCTGCTTTTCCAACCAAATCCGTTTTCCACACAAATTTAACAAACGATTTTCATCATTCAGAATCCTGCTTTTCCCGTTTTCCATCAGTTCATCTGTTTTCAGCGCTCCACACAAATCCCATTATTCTCCCTGTTTTCCCAATCATTTCCAGATCCCCCTTTTCCCTGTTTCCATCATTTCAGATCCTTGGCTTTTCCACACAAATCCTGATCTCCCATTCATTTTCAGATCCTGCTTTTCCCGTTTTCCATCATTTCAGATTCCTGCTTTTCCACACTCATCGCTGAATCTCCCATATTTCAGATCCTGCTTTTCCAGTTTTCCATTCATTTCAGATCCTGCTTTTTCCACACTTATCCCATTTTCCATCATTTCAATCCTGCATTTTCCACACAAATCCTGATTTCTTCCCATCATTTCAGATCCCCCACTTTTTCCACACCAAATCCCAATTTTTCCTGTTTTTCCATCATTTTCAGATCCCACTTTTCCACACAAATCCCGATCTCCCATCATTTCAGATTCCTGCTTTTCCGTTTCCCATCATTTCAGATCTGGCTTTCCCGTTTTCCCACTATCATATTTCAATCCCCGTTTTCCACCACAAATCTTGATTTTCCATCATTCAGATCCTGCTTTTTCCACACACATTCCATTTTTTCCCTGTTCTTCCATAATTTCAGATCCTGCTTTGTCCCGTTTTCCATGCATTTCAGATCCCGCTTTTCCCCCACTTATCTCCATTTTCATCATTTCAATCCCGATTTTCCACACAAATCCCAAATTTTCCATCATTTCAGATCCCCTTTTTCCCCTGTTTTCCATCATTTCAGATCACCCACTTTTCCACAAAATCCCAATTTCCATCATTTCAGATCCTGCTTTTCCAACACAAATCCATTTCCCACCACTTATCAGATCCTCGCTTTTCCCTGTTTCCCATCATATTCAGACCCGCTTTGTCACACTAATTCCCATTTTTCTTCTATTTCAGATTCCTGCTTTTTCCAACAAATCGCCATTTTTCACCCTTCGCTGTCCAACCCTTCTTTTTCCCTCTTTTCCCCCCCCTTTTTCTCCTTCCCACACGCCTTCTGTTTTTTTCCTTTTCCTTTTTTCATTTTTTCCGAACTCTCTTTCTTCCCTTCATCCCCTCCTCTTTTTCTCCCCGTCTCGCTCTCCCTTCTTTTTCCCCACACCCCTCTTCCCTGTTTTCTCTTCCCTTCTCTTTCCTTCTCCCCCTTTTTTCCCTTTTCTTCCCTTTTCTTTTCCTCTCTCCCCTTCCTTTTTCCTTCCTCTTTCCTTCTTTCCATCCGCATTTTTTTTCTTTCTCCGTCTCACTCCTCTCCGTTCCCCCTTTTTTTCGCTCCTCTCTTTTTTTCTTTCCTTTTTCGCTTCTTTCTTTCTTTTTTCTCCCTCTTTTCCCTCTCCCACCTCTTCTCCACCTCTCCCTCCTCACTTCCCCACTCCATCCCCGCCCCCGCCTTCCCTCCTTCACTCCACATC
>NDFG01000046.1:6649-17854 GCA_002167245.1 Sporophila hypoxantha | reverse complement strand
ACCCGGGACTGGCCCGGAGCCATCCCAAAGACCCGGGACTGGCCCGGAGCCATCCCCGGGAGCCGCGCTCGCTCCGTGTCCCCCGCGGGGCCAGCAGGGGCTGGGATCAGCTCGGTACCATCCCAAAGACCCGGGACTGGCCCGGTGCCATCCCAAAGACCCGGGACTGGCCCGGTGCCATGGCCGGGAGCCGCGCTCGCTCCGTGTCCCCCGCGGGGCCAGCGGGGGCCGGGATCAGCTCTGCCCCATCCCAAAGACCCGGGACTGGCCCGGAGGCATCCCCGGGAGCCGGGATGAGCTCTGTCCCACCCCAAAGACCCGGGACTGGCCCGGAGCCATCCCCGGGAGCCGCGCTCGCTCCGTGTCCCCCGCGGGGCCAGCGGGGGCCAGCCCGGGAGCGCCGCCGCCGCCGCTGCTCCGCAGCTTGCCGGGAACGCGGCCAGGCGGCTGCGGCGGGAGCGGGGCCAGGACGGATCCGTGCGGAGCGCGGGGGCAATTCCAGAGGAAAGCGCTCCCGGGGGCCGCTCCGGAGCTTTTCCAGACCTGCTGCCGGCCGCGACGCAGGTGCCGGGCAATCGCAGACTGCCCCGGGATGCAGGGAATTCCGGGATCGGATCCCGGTGTCCCGCTATCCCAGCCTGGCCTGGATGGGGATCACCCGGGAATTCCATCCCAGCAGCCTCACAGCCAGGAGTGCCAGCCCAAAATCCCATAAATGCAGGGAGGCCATTCCCTGTTTCTCATCCCTTCAGCTTTTACACCAAATCCCTCCCCAGCTCTCCCAGAAAAACCCCTGGAAAAGGCTCGGGGGATCTCCTGGAATTCCCATTTTCCAGCAATCCCAGCTCCTGCTGCTGATCCCTGCGTGCCCCAAGGGCTCCAGGACTGATCCCAAATCCAGCCCTGGAAAATCCGGCTGAGCGAACAGGGATGGGTTGGGAACTGGGATTTAACTGGAATCCTAAAACCATGGAATCACAGAAGGGGGTTTGGGATGGAAGGGATTTTAGGGATGATCCCATTCCCATGGGGCAGCTCCCGCTATCCTGGGATGCTCCAGGCATGGAGCAGCCCCAGATTCTCTGGGAATTCCATCCCAGGCAGGAATTCCATCCCAAAATCCCATAAATCCAGGGGAAAGCCAAGCCTGGGGGAATTTGGGAGCATCCCGAGCTGTGCCCAGGAGGAATTTGTGCCGACGGAGCCACGGAAAACAGGGAATGACACCAGGACACCCCCAGGGGTGGCAGAGCCTCCTCCACCAAATYCAGCTTTTCCAGCAAAATTCCATGATCCCACATCCACAGGGATGGGAATTCCAGCCCTGGACAGCCCTTCCCAGGTGGAATATTCCCAAAAATCCCACCTAAGCCCCGCTCCAAGGCACTGCCTGAGGCTGCTCCCTCAGTTCCGAAGGATTGTGAGGATTCTGATATCCCAAAATTTCCATCATTTTGCTGAAATCCAGGAAAAACCGCTCACATTTTCCAGCCTGATTTCTCTGATTTTCCTGAGCAAATCCCACTTTATCCAAGCACGTCTCCCAAAATTCCCCCCCCCCCCCGGGTCAATCCCGGCATTCCCAGGGTGAAATCCATGGAAAACTTTCCTCAGGACGGGGTCAGGAATTAGTTAGGATTGGGAGACGACGGAGCCATTCCCAAAATTCTGTGATAAGGAGCACCTAACCCAAATCCTGGAGTTTTCCCGAGTTTTGCCAGGTTTTTTTTTGGGAACAAAGGCTCTGGAATGGCTCAGGGCCGGGATCAGCGCTCCCCCCTCTGGCAGCTCGGGGGAAGCATTCCCGAGCTTTCCCACACATTCCCAGAATTGCTATTCCAGAGAAATCCCGACGAACCCCGCTCTGGGAGCGGCCTTGGCTCAGGAGGATCCTCTGGAAAAATCTCCAGGATCTCCCCGGGGGCTGTTTGGGTCACTCTGGAATTCGGCCGGCGCCATCCTCGATCCTATCCTTGATCACATTCTTATCCCATTCCTGAATCACCTTTCCTGATCCTATCCCTGATCCTTTCCCGATCGATTCCTGGATCCCATTCCCAATCCCATTCCCGATCCCATTTCTTGATCCATTCCCGATTCCCAATTCCTGATCCATTCCTGAATCCATTCCGAATACCCGATTGCCTATCCCATTCCCAATCCATTTCCCGTCCCATTCTGATAATTCCAGCATCCCTTCTCCTGATCCATTCTGATCCATTCCCTGGATCCCATTCCTGATCCATTCCTGATCCATTCCCTGATCCCCATTTCCTGATCCCATTCTGAATCCCATTCCTGATTCATTCCGATCAATTCCCGAATCCCATTCCTTTGATCCATTTCCTGATCTTTTTTCTTGATCCCATCCCTGATCCTTATTTTCAGATCCCATCTCTGAATCCATTCACTTGATACCATTCCTGATCCATTAATTTCTGATCTTATTCTGATCCATTCCTGATCCAAATTCGCTCCATCTGTCCATTCCTTGATCCCATTCCTCGAATCCATTCCCGATCACACTTCCTGATCCCCCCTTTTAATATATAAAAATCTCGTCCCCTGATTGTGCTGTGCTTGTGAAAATTTATGTAAATTATTAAAACTATAATTGATAATCCTTATCCTGCATTTACCTGCTCCTGTGGACATTTAACGATCATATCAATTGGACATATAATTCATCGATAAATTACCTCTTACCTAATAAAATAAATCAAAGAATTAAATTGCCCCATGTCCTTATATCCTCCCTACCCACTGGTCCCACTCTGCCTGACTTTCTGCTGAGCTCTGTCTTTCGAATCATTTTGACCGATCACCTCTTTTCTCCTCACTCTTCCGATCTGCAGTCATCATCCTACCTTTTCCCTCCTCTTCTTTCTTAATTTGTTTTTATGCTTCTGTTCTTTATCGCTCATGTGCCTTCTTAATAGCCTTCCCTCCTGATCATTGTGTCAATCCCCTTCTTTCCTGGTCATTGCTTACTTCGCTGCTCTTATCTCCTACACGCAAGTCCTATCTCTTGCTTTCTGGCTGTCATCCTGGACCTGCATATCCCTCTACCTGCTTTCTTGAATTTTGTTTCTCTTGTATAATTCCTTCTTCTGTTTCTTCTAATTCTTTGCCATTATCCTTCTCCTTCATCGCTCTCCACCGCTGATCTCTGCTATGATTTTGAAACTTCTTTCCTTGCCTTAATTACCTCCCTTCTCCTCGTGATCACTCGTCTTCCTGACTTTTTCGTTGTTTTTGTGGATTTCCCGTCTTCTATGTGCTTTAAATCTCTTTTGATGTCGCTGCTTGATGGCCGCCTCTCGAGTCCTATTCTTAATCCCTTGTGTATTATTTATCTGAAAGATTATAATTCATTCAACTTAAATCATTATCTTAATCCATTAATCCTAATTCCCGCTCCTCCCCCCTTATTGAATCCCTATTAATTGTGATGTCTCTCTCCTGTCGTGCTGACTCCTTTTCGTACATCTCCTGAATCCATTCCTGATTCTACCGAGCGCGCTCGTTCTACGATTGGTCTACATCATTCCCCTCTCTCTTCGCCTCCTGATCCATCTCTTGATCTCCTTGATGATGCATTACACCGTACAACTGCTGCCTGACTTGATTCCGTTCCTGATCCAATATTCTCTGAATCCCACTTTCCTGATCCAATTCCTGATGCCCATTCTGGAATCCAGATTATCCTGCTTCCAGTTCACTGATCCATCGCCGATCCCATTCCTGATCCTATAATCCTGGACCCATTCCCAGAAATCTCCCATTCTCTGAATCCCTATCCTGATCACATTACCCGGATCCATTCACTTATTCCATTCCTGATCATTCCCTGATCCATTCCTGATCACCATTACATGAATCCATTTCTAGATCACTTCCTGTCCATTCCCTGATCCCAATCCTGATCCTTCCGATCCCATTGCTGGTCCATTCACTGATCCCAAATTCACTTTGATCACCCTTCCCTTACGAATCCCATTTCCTGAATTCCATTTCCGTATCCCTTCTGTCACCATTCCTGACTCCATTCCTCGATCCCATTTCACTGTATTCCTGATCCCATATCACTGACTCCATCCTGTCCCATTCCTAATCCCATATCTCTGATTCCATTCTGATCCCATTCACTGATCCATTAATCTGGATCCATCCTGATCTTATATCCCGATCCCATTCCTGATGCCCAATTCCCAGATCCCATCCCTGATCATTATTTAACTAGAAATTCTATGCTCAATTCCCAATCCGTGTCCCGATTCCATTCACTGATCTTATTTCCGCCATCCCATTCCCTGGATCCAGTTGCCGTGATCCCTGATCCCTGATCCTATTCTCTGATCCATGTCCCAAATCTTGCCATTCCTCGATCTTATTCCCGATTCCATATTCCCTCGATCCCTCCGTCCCATTCCGCCGATTGCCCACTTTACCTGTATCCACTTCCCCAATCCCCATTCCCAGAACTCCCCTTTCGCTGAATCCAATCCTAGCATCCCATTCTCAGATTCCATTCTGATCCTTATCCCAATCCCTTCCTGCATCTTCATATCCCTGATTTCCCTTCCTAGATCCCACTTCACCTTGATCTTACATTCATCCGAATCCCTTTCCCCCTCTGATCTTCATTCCCACGCATCCCCATTCCTGTACTCCCCACTTATCCCCATTCCCAGAATCCCATTCCTGATCCCATATCACCGATACCGATTCCTGAATCCATTCCTGATCCTTCGTAGATCCCTTCCTGATCCCATCCTTGATCCATTTCCTCGATGCCACTTCCCTGATCAATTCCTGATCCCCATTCCGATCCGATTCCCGGTGTGTGTGATCCATTCCCAATCCATTCCTGACCGATTCCTAGAATCCACTTTTCCTGATCCTTATTCCACGTCGATTCACGTTACGATCCCATTCCTAGATCGCATTCTATCCATTTCCTGGATCCCATCTCCTTGACTCTTATTCCCCCGAACACCCAAGTATCACCTGATGCCCATTCTAGATCCCATTCCCAACCCCCATACTATCCATATCTGCCTGAGCATATCCCAGCCCTTTCCCAGTGCGCGTGATTATTTTCCCAAAGCCCCTGTTCAAATATCCCGGACGTTCCTCCCTCCCCCTCATCCCCCGATTTCCCGCTCATTCCAACCACCAGGCTCAGCAGGACTTGCGGGCTACCCGGGGTCCTTTTTCCAGCGAGCAATTCGCTGGTCTTGGGCCTTGACCCCGGAGCGCCATAGGAAATTGCCAGGCGGCAGATAATGGATTTGAGCAGGGAAATTGAGGGGAGGCCAGCCCTCTGCGGTTATATATACTCTTCCCCAGAGGGTTCTTCCCATGGCTGGGACCTTGGATAGGCTCAAGGGAGTGTGTATCTTGAAGCGGAAAGCTCTACTGGCGACAGAATCTCCACACGGAATTCGCCTAGTCCGTTCCGAAATTCCCTCCTCCCCGAGCCCTACACGGGAGACGGGGAAACAGGGAACATGTGAGCAGCTCTGGAAATAAAGAGGCCCAGACCCTGGCTCTGATACCCCATTCGCCACACCCACAGGAGCGTGGAATGTCCAAGCTGGGAACGGGGGATCCCAGCCCGGCACATTCAAGCTGAGGAATGGCGATCCAGCCCAAAATTACTTCCAGCTGAGGACATGGGATCCAGCCCCGATTACGGGAACGTGGTTAGATCCCCCAGCAGCGCCGTCATAGTGTATAATGGACTAAACGATATGAGAGCGTGTTTCCCACACTCTACTGTTTTCACGATGTAAATAAGAAATTAATTCAGCTGCGGAAGTATGGGTTGATCCCAGCCTGGCAATTCCAGACTCAGAAATGGATCCCAGCCTGGGCAATTTCCAGTGGGAATGGGGATTCCAGCCCTCAAATTCCAGCTGGGAATGGGGATACCCAAGCTCAAGCATATTCAGTGGCGACATGGGATCCCCACCCCAAAATCACAGCTGAGGTTGGTGCAGATTCCCAGCCGGATTCAGTTGGCATGGCGACCTCCAGCCCTGTGAAATTCACAACTAGCGATCAATGGGAAAAAGATCCCCAGCCCAGATTCCAGTTGATGGGGATTCCTTCCCGGCCATGTCCCCATCCAACATCCACAGGGATGGGAAATCCTGGGAATGGCAATTCCAGCCTGGAATTCCAGCTGGGAATTGGGATCCCAGCCCGGAATTCCAGCTGGGAATGGGGATTCCAGCCTGGCCACATCCACAGGGATGGGAAATCCTGGGAATGGCAATTCCAGCCTGGAATTCCAGCTGGGAATGGCAATTCCAGCCCAGAATTCCAACTGGCAATGGCAATTCCAGCCTGGCCACATCCACAGGGATGGGAATTCCAGCTGGGAGGGAGAATTCCAGCCAGGAATGGGGATTCCAGTCTGGAATTGCAGCCCTTTCCAGGGCAATATTCCCAAAAATCCCAACCTGAGGCCGTTCCCCGGGTCCTGTCCCATTCCCTGGGAGCAGATCCCGCCCTGAATCCCCCTGGATCCCTTCAATCCCACTTTTCTCCGGGATGAGCCCCAACAGCTGCTCCAGATTTTTCCCAAATCCATCATTTTTCCCCAGACGCCGAATCCATAACTCCCATCACACCAAATCCATCACTTCCATCTCAATTCCAGGATAAAATTCCATGAATTCCATCGGATCCTACCTCCTCATCCGAGCTGTCTTCCTCGTACTCATCATGGACAACCAAATCCTGCTTCCCTTCCAAGGGGGAATCGTCTTCCAAGGTTTTCCTCTTCCCAGGAGCCCCTTTGGCCTGGAAAAATCGGGAAAAAGCAGCTCAGTAAAATCCCAACCCGAAATTCCTGGGATTTTTTTTGTGCCAAGGAAGGAGAGGAGCTCCCAGCCTGGAAGGGATTGGGATGGGAACGGGAAATTCCTCGGGATGAGGAGCCAGGAACCAGCCCGGGCATGGATCCATGGAAAAGGGGCTGTGGAATGCCAGGGAAAAGTGGGAATTCTGCCCCGCTCAGATCCCAGCTGGAATCTGGATCCGACACCAGAGGGGTTTGGGAATGAGCTGGGAATGTGCAGGGGGAGCAGGGAATTGCAGGAGATTCCAGAGCCCCTTCCAGGGCCTTTTCCAGGGGTTTTTGTGGGAGAGCTGGAGAGGGGTTTGGGATGCAGCCGGAGGGATGGGAAACAGGGAATGGCTTCCCATGAAAAACTGGGATTTTGGGGTGGAATTCCCAGAGAATCCGGGGCTGCTCCAGCCCTGGAACAGCAGGAGTTGTTCCTTGGGAATGGGATCATCCCTGAAATCCTTTCCATTCCCACCCCATTCCCAGCATTCCTGGCCTTTCCAGGAGGGAATTCCCAGGGAATCTCACCCCAGCCACATCCCCACATTCCCACCCCCCTTATCCCAGATTTTCCCCTCTCATCCCGGGATTCCCAAGGTTTGGGACTGAGGAGAATCCTCCCCATTCCTGGGAGCCCAAACTTCCCAAAATTCCCTCGTTCTGCCCCAATTTCTGGGAAGAAAAGGGAAATTCCTGAGGAGAATTCCAGAGCCTTTTCCAGGGGATTTCTGGGAGAGCTGCAGAGGGGTTTGGGATGGGAAACAGGGAATGGCTTCCTATGGAAAATTGGGATTTTGGGATGGAATTCCCAGAGAATCCGGGGCTGCTCCAGGATCCCTGGAACACCCTGAGATAGCGGGAGCTGCCCCATGGGAATGGGATCATCCCAGAGATCACTTCCATCCCAAACCATTCCAGAATTCCGTGGGAAAAGCCCCAAACTCTCTCCCAGCCCATCCAAGTTCTGAAGGAATTCCGGATCCCCTCTATCCCTGTCTGGAAAATCTGGATGCAGAGATCTCTGGGATGAGAATTCCCAGTGGGATCAGCCTCATCCCAGCACTCCCAGTCCCTCCCAGTCTGTACCAGAGCAGCTCCAGCTGCCCAGAATTCCTGAATTCCCAGATTTCTGTGGGATAACCCCAGAGCCTGACCCTGATGCTGGAGGGACTCCGGGAATCATCCCAAAATTCCCTGGAAAAACCTTTCCCTGGAAAAGCAAATTTCCCCTTTCCAGGAGCCCCCTCGGAGCAGGATTGGGGTTGGGATTCAGGGAATGATTGGAAAAGTGGGGTCAGGATCCAGGGAATGACTGGAAAAGTGGGATCAGGATTCAGGGAATGGCTGGAAAAGCAGGATCAGGATTCAGGTCTGATTGGAAAAGCAGGATTGGGATTCAGGGAATGACTGGAAAAGAGGCATCAGGATTCAGGAATGATTGGAAAGGCGGGATTGGGGTCAGGATTCCGGGAATTATTGGAAAAGCAGGGTCAGGATTCAGGGAATGATTGGAAAAGCAGAATTGGCATTCAGGGAATGGTTGGAAAAGCAGGATTTGTGTCAGGATTCAGGGAATGGTAATGGTTGGAAAAGCAGCATCAGGATCCAGGTCTGATTGGAAAAGCAGGATCAGGATTCAGGGAATGACTGAAAAAGAGGGGTCAGGATTCAGGGAATGGTTGGAAAAGCAGGATTTGTGTCAGGATTCAGGGAATGGCTGGAAAATCAGGATCGGGATCCAGGACTGATTGGAGAAGTAGGATCAGGATTCAGGGAATGGCTGGAAAAGCAGAATTGGGATTCAGGGAATGGTTGGAAAATCAGGATCGGGACCCAGGGCTGATTGCTAAAGCAGGATTTGTGTCAGGATTCAGGGAATGATTGGAAAAGTGGGGTCAGGATTCAGGGAATGACTCCAAGAGTGGGGTCAGGATTCAGGGAATGACTGGAAAAGCAGGATTGGGATTCAGGGAATGATTGGAAAAGAGGCGTCAGGATTCAGGAATGATTGGAAAGGTGGGATTGGGGTCAGGATTCTGGGAATTATTGGAAAAGCAGAATTGGGATTCAGGGAATGGTTGGAAAAGCAGGATTTGTGTCAGGATTCAGGGAATGGTAATGGTTGGAAAATCAGGAATGGGATCCAGGTCTGATTGGAGAAGCGGGATCAGGATTCAGGGAATGGCTGGAAAGTCAGGATCAGGACCCAGGGCTGATTGCTAAAGCAGGATTTGTGTCAGGATTCAGGGAATGGCTGGAAAAGCAGGATCGGGACCCAGGGTTGATTGCTAAAGCAGGGTTGGGATTCAGGGAATGGCTGGAAAAGCAGGATTTGTGTCAGGATTCAGGGAATGGCTGGAAAATCAGGATTTGTGTCAGGATTCAGGGAATGGCTGGAAAAGCAGGATGGGGACCCAGGGCTGATTGCTAAAGCAGGATCAGGATTCAGGGAATGGCTGGAAAAGCAGGATTTGTGTTGGGATTCAGGGAATGGCTGGAAAAGCANAAAGCAGGATCAGGACCCAGGGCTGATTGCTAAAGCAGGATCAGGATTCAGGGAATGGCTGGAAAAGCAGGATTTGTGTTGGGATTCAGGGAATGATAATGGCTGGAAAAGCAGGATGGGGACCCAGGGCTGATTGCTAAAGCAGGATCAGGATTCAGGGAATGATAATGGTTGGAAAATCGGGATGGGGACCCAGGGCTGATTGCTAAAGCAGCCCCGGCCCGGCGCTCCCGGCGGGAGCTGTAAAAGCCGGGCCGGCCCGGGCGGGATCGGGGGCAAACCCCGGAGCAGGGATGGGATTACCGGGAAAACAAAGGCGGCTTTAAGGGCCGGCAGCTCCGCGGGGAGCCGGGATAAGTCTTTTCCCAGGTTTTTGGCGCTGGGATGGGGCTGGAGTTGGGTTTCACCTTTCCCGGCTGCCCCCGCCTGCGGCCGGAGACRGAAAATCCCCGAAAATCCCGGCGTGACCGGCCTGGCCCGGGCTGTCCCTGTCTGTCCCAGTGCCTCCCAGTCAATCCCAGTCTGTCCCAGTCCATCCTCATCCCTCCCACTCCATCCTAATTGCTCCCAGTCCATCCCGGTCTGTCCCAGTGCTTCCCAGTCTGTCCCAGTCAATCCCAGTGCCTCCCAGTCTGTCCCAGTCCCTCCCAGTCCATCCCTGTCTCTCCCCATCCTTCTTACTCCCTCCCAGTGCCTCCCAGTCTGTCCCAGTCTGTCCCAGTCAGTCCCAGTCCATCCCAATCTGTCCCTGTCCACTCCAGTCTGTCCCAGTCCCTCCCTGTCTGTCCTGGTCTGTCCCAGTTTATCCCAGTCTGTCCCAGTCCCTCCCAATCTGTCCCAGTCTGTCCCAGTCCACCCCACTCTGTCCCAGTCCCTCTCAGTCTGTCCCAGTCAATCCCAGTCTGTCCCAGTGTGCCCTAGTCAGTCCCAGTCCATCCCAGTCTGTCCCAGTGTGCCCTAGTCAGTCCCAGTCCATCCCAGTGTGTCCCAGTCCCTCCCAGCCTGTCCCAGTCAGTCCCAGTCCATCCTAGTCTCTCCCAGTCCATTCCAGTCCATCCCTATCTGTCCCAGTCCACTCCAGTCCCTCCCAGTCCATCCCAGTTTGTCCCAGTCAGTCCCAGTCTCTCCCAGTCTGTTCCTGTCAATCCCAGTGCCTCCCAGTCTGTCCCAGTCCATCCCAGTTTGTCCCAGTCCCTCCCAATGTTTCCCAAATTCCACAAAAACCCTGCCTTTCCATAAAAAAAAACCCAAACAGCCCTGGAGCATAATGGGAACGGCCCGGGAAAGGCCTGGGAGCTCTGGGAGCATCTCTGGAGAAAAGTGGGAACTCTGGGAAGAGCCCTGGAGAAATCTGGGAACAGCCTGGAGAACTCTGGGAGCTCTGGAAGTGACCCTGGAGCAATTTGGGAGCTCTGGGAACAGCTCAGGAAAAGTCTGGGAGCTCTGGGAACAGCTCTGGAGAAAAGTGGGAGCTCAAGGAAGAGCTCTGGAGTGGTTTGGGAGCTTTGGGAACAGCCCTGGAGTGGTTTGGGAGCTCTGGTAACAGTCCTGGATCAATTTGGGAGCTCTGGGAACAGCCCTGGATCCATTTGGGAGCTCTGGGAACAGCCCTGGAGTGGTTTGGGAGCTCTGGGAACATCCCTGGAGTAGTTTGGGAGCAGTTGGGAAAAGTTTGGGAGCTCTGGGAACAGCCCTGGAGTAGTTTGGGAGCAGTTGGGAAAAGTTTGGGAGCTCTGGGAACAGCTCTGGATCCATTTGGGAGCAGCCCTGGAAAGGTCTGGAAACTCTGGAAGTGACCCTGGAGAAAAGTGGGAGCCCTGGAAAAGCAGGAGATCTGGGA
>NDFG01000045.1:1066483-1103131 GCA_002167245.1 Sporophila hypoxantha | reverse complement strand
AGGTTCCTGTGGAAATCAGGAATTCATTCCAATGGATGTGGGCCCACAGATTGCAGGAGCTCTCCCACAAATAACTGTGCTCAGGGAGAGGTTGGAGGAGGTCACAGATGAATTAAATGTAAATATTTGGCTTCTGAGAGCTCTGGGTTTGCTTGTTTTCTTTTAGAATAGACGTGAGCCTCAGGATGATACAGAAGAGACCAACAGCCCCCTGGATCAGCAGAACCAAGGAGGAGATGATCCCAAAAAAAGTCAGGAAATGGTTTTAAGGGAGATGCTTTTCAGGATCAGGCRCCCAGTCTTTTTGGGGCTGAATCTCCACACAATCCCTGTTCTCTCCTCCTTGGCAAACTTATTCAGCTGCTTTTCCCCAGCTCCACAATTTTTGTGCTGCTTTGATGCCAAATTCACACATTAAAAAGTGTGGAACTGAGGGTTGGATCTGCCCTGTCCATTCCTTTCTCTCCATGGAGTTGCAGATTTACATTTTAACAACTTGCCCTTGTTTCCTYTAAATGTTTCTTCAGTAAATGGAAGCAATTACTGCTGTAAGGGATCAATAGTGCAGCCAATACAGGGGTTCAGGAGCTGTGACAGGGATTGGGAGTGGCAGCATGGAGTTTATTGGTGCTGGAATACATCARGGGATAGTCTGTGCAACAAGCAGCCCTTCCCTGAAAAGCACTGAAATGCAAAATGTAGGATTCATTCTCCCTGGGATGAGTTTAGGGCTTTTCCCGGGTGGAAAGAAGAATTTCCCCACTATTTGGTGTTCCAAYCATAAAGGAAAATGCAAATGCTAARTTYCATTAGCGTGTAAATATAAGAGTTGGAATTGTCACCCCAAGGTGTGAAGGTTTTCCCTGGGTGCAGAAGGCTCAGAATCCCAAAATTCCAGGAGATGGGGATGGCAGCAAACCCCAAATAAGCCCCAGGAAAGATGTGGGCTCCAGGCCAGCAGCAGCTGGGTTGCTATTCCTCTTTGGGGCTGATTTTTTTCTCCCAAGCTGTGTCCTCATGACTGTGTTGGTCCTTCCTCCACTGCATAATAGGAAATAGGGGGAAAAAAGAAAAGAAAAGAAAAGGAAAAAAAAAAAAAAAAGAAAAAAAAAAAAGAAGAATTTCCCCACTATTTGATGTTCCAAGCATAAAGGAAAATGCAAATGCTAATTTGCATTAGCGTGTAAATATAAGAGTTGCAAATGTCACCCCAAGGTGTGAAGGCTTTCCCTGGGTGCAGAAAGCTCAGAATCCCAAAATTCCAGGAGATGGGGATGGCAGCAAACCCCAAATAAGCCCCAGGAAAGATGTGGGCTCCAAGCCAGCAGCAGCTCCAGGCAAATCAGAATGCACAGGGAAGACCCAGACGGGTGTAATGACACAACAAAACATTTGTCTGCTCCCAAATTTCCAGCTCATGGAGAGAGTTTTCCATCACAAGGCGAGRGTGGGTCCCCCAGGAAAGCTCCTCTGGCTCATTCTTCACAGCAGCTTCTGCAATGACCTCTGGATATTTGTTCCTGGGGAATTTCCAGAAATATTGAAAAGTGGCGAATTGAAAATCACCTGAAACTCTGTCATGCTTCTTTTGGACTTTGCATTTAATTGAATTTTACCCTGGATTGTCCCTCAGTGTCACTGAGAGATGCTGTGTCTTTTATAGCTCCTGGGAAGCATTTTCCTCCTGGGYCCACAGCTCTGTGTGGACACTTCATTCAAACTCCCTGTGCTTCCTGATCCACGGGCACTTCCACAGGGAATGGGAGCACTGCTGCCACAGCCATCCCAGCTCCAGCTCTGCTGCCCCTTCAGCACGGGACAGGACTTTTATCCAACCCCAAGGCAATGCTCTGAGGCAGAAATGTGACATTTTTGTGTCCTCTGAGGGTGGCCAGGTGGGGGCTGTCACCCTGTGCTGAGAGGGTGAGGGACCGGGGGGTTCCTTTGCCATTCCAGCCCCTTCTCCCTTTCCTGGGTGTCCTGTGCTGGGGTAACAGCTGCCCATCAGCAGAGGAACAAATGATCCTTTTCTGTTCTGTGTTCTCCTGTTCCACATCTATTCCTCTTTGGGGCTGATTTCTTTTCCCAAAGCTGTGTCCCCATTACTGTGTTGGTCCTTCCTCCACTGCATAATGGGAAATAGCCAGTAAAAAAAATTCCTTTTTTCTCTCAAGAACAATAGCATCATTCAGAGCCATCCCTGGGACACAGCACAGCCCACAGGGATAGGGAAAGGGAAAGGGAAAGGGAAAGGAAACTGGGGAAGAGAAAGGGAAAGGGAAAGGGAAAGGAGAAGGAGAAGGGGAAATGGGAAGGGGAAAGGAAAATGGGAAAGGGAAAGGGAAAAACAAAGGGAAAGGAAAGGAGAAATGGAATTGGGAATGGTTGATGGGGAAGGGTGAATGGTGATGGAAGGAAGGGAAGGAAGGGAAGGGAAAGGGCAAGGGATAGGGAAGGAGGGAAGGAGGGAAGGGAAGGAAGGGAAGGGAAGGAAGGAAGGGAAGGGAAGGCGAAGGGACAAGGGAAGGAAGGTAAGGGAAGGAAGGGAAGGGAAGGGAAGGGGAAGGGGGAAGGGGAAGGGAAGGGAAGGGAAGAAGGGAAAGGAAGGGAAGGGAAGGAAGGGAAGTAAAGGAAGGGAAGGAAGGGAAGGAAGGAAGGGAAGGGAAGGAAGGAAGGGGAAGGAAGAAAGGAAGGGAAGGGAAGGGGAAGGAGGGAAGGGAAGGAAGGGAAGGGAAGGGAAGGGAAGGGAAGGAAGGAAGGGAAGGAAGGGAAGGAAGGGTATTAAGGGAAGGGAAGGGAAGGAAGGAAGGGAAGAAGAAATGGGAAAGGTAAGGAAATGGGAAAGGAAGTAGGAAAGGCAAAGGGAAACGAGAAAAAGGGAAGAGAAATGAAATGGGAAGGGAAATAGAAATAAGCAGAAGGCAAAGGAAAATGGGAAAGGGAAATGGGAATGGGAACAGGAAAGGGAAAGGGGAAATGGGGAATGGGAAACAGGAAATGGGGAAGGGGAAATGGAAATGAGGAAGGGAAAAAGGAAAGGAAAGGGAAATGGCGAAGCTGCTGAATCTGCACCCCCAATTCTGAGGCTGGGTGCTGCACTGGTGCCTCTGGTGCAGCAGAGTGCCCCAGAGGAGTCCCATTCCATCAGCAGTGTCTCTCCAGGTGACTGAAGGTGTCRCAGYTGTGGACAGATCCACACCCAGCACCTGGTTCCCTTTGSAGATGGAGAGGCWGGGCAGTATCAGCAATGAGGAAGAATTTGAAATGGTCAAAGAATCSAAATTTATTGTGGAGTACAGCTGCTTATATACTTATTTTAGGAAGACTAGTAATGTTTTACTACAGTGATTGGGTTAAAGAGCACATAAACAAACTTACACATTTTAAACATCTCTTGCTTGCAGAGTCTGATGTAATTTTCTTTTTCTGGTAAYTCAGTCTGATTGAATCTTCMTGCAATCTTGATTTAATCCTCAAAGTTCTGTTTGCTATTGCCAAGGCATCCTGTCATCAAATCTCTTTTGCTGACCAGGCCCAAAGTCCATGCTCTGCCCTGTCCCAGTATCCCAGCAGGGCAGTGCTGCCCAGCCCAGCACCCCTTCCCAAACTCCCCCATGCAGCCCCATGGGTGCCACTGCCCACCAGAAGCCCCAGGAGGGTTTGCTCAGACAGAGAAAGCAAAATTCTGACACTGGAATTCCATAGCCGTGGGTCCAAGTCCCAAACTGAGGCTGTGCAGCYCCAAACCAGGCGAGGGAAGAACAAGAACCCAAAATGTCAGTGCTGCTCCAGYACTCTGAGTCTTCCTTCTTCCCCAAGGTCTTTCCACATCCATCCAGCTGCTTCCATACATTCCTGCCCCTCCCAGAAAAAAATCAGAGAAAAAAACTCAGAGATCTCAATGCAGCTATAGCAACCCAGCTCAATTTCTCTAACAGATTTTATTATTATTAATTATTGATTATTATATTATTTTATTATTATTATTTTATATTATATTATATTATATTATATTATATTTATATTATAATATTATTAAATAATTATTAATTAACATAATATAATAATAAGTTAATATTATTATGTTACTCACGATAATAATATTAATAATAATTAATAATAATTAATATTAATTATAATAAACCAGAGTGGAGCATTTTCCAGAATATTCTTCGTTTCAAGCCAAGTTCTCTGTTCTCACAGTTCTGACAGATTTTCCCTTTTTTCCCTGCTCCAAAGCCCTATCACAAAGGATCATCTTCCTGCTCTTTCACCCTATTAAACAAATTGTTTCCTAATTTGTGCATGTGGGGCGCTGCAGATTGTCTCCTCATTATTCTCTTAGCAGATGATTCTCTGCAGCTCCTGGGAAGCTCCCAGGCACAAATTTCTGTCTATTCTTCCCTAAAAAACGGGTGCTTGGATGTTTGGTCCTGGCTGTCTGAGCTGGGGGAAGAGCTCCTTTCATTCAATGAAGGCCTGCTCAGCCTGGACCGAGCCCAGAGAGCCTTCCCAGCTCCAGAATATTTTTAATTGGTTCCATTTCAAAAACTTGGGGCTGCACAGCTCTGAAAGGTCGGAATTTCTATTAATTTTCCTGATAGCAGACGTGGCCTCCTTTTGATGTGCAAATTCGAAACTCTTTTTCCACACACGAATTTCCCCCCTCCCCGCCTCCTGCCGTGCGTAGATTGGGATCTGTGGGAAATGAATCCAGAGCAGCTCCGGGAGAGGGTATGAGGGAGGATGGGGGACATTGGGAAGGGATGGGAGGGATAGGGAGGGATGTGAAGGGGATGGGGGACATGGGGAGGGGATGGGGAGGGAGGGGGAAGGGGATGGGGAGGATGGGAGGGATGTCACGAAGCGATGGGGGACATGGAGGGAGGGGGATGGGGAGGGGATGGGGGAGGGGGGATGGGAGGGATGTGAGGGATGGGTAGGGATAGGGAGGGATGGGAGGGTGGAGAAGATGGGAGGGATGGGAGAGATGGAGAGCGGATGGGGAGGAATGGGAGGGATTGGAGGAGAGGTGGGAGGATGGGAGGGATGGAGGGATGGGGAGGGATGGAAGGGATGGGGAGGATGGAGAGGGATGGGAGGATGGGAGGGATGGGGAGGATGGAGGATGAGAGAGGATGGAGAGGGATGGGAGGATGGAGGGATGGGAGGGATGGGAGGGGATGGAAGGATGAGGGAGGAGAGAGGAAATGGGAGGGATGGGATGGGCTAAAGAGGATGGAGAAGGGAGGAGAGGGATGGGAGGAATGGAGAGGAATGGGGAGGGATGAGCCAGGGGATGTGTCAGGAGGAAGGGAAAGCAGCAGCCAGGAGATGTGCTGAGGGTTTGGGACCACGAGCAGCTCTGGCCAGGGAGGGCTTCTGGGGGTGGAGGGAATGCTGGGCTGTTCCCGTGGGATCCAGGGGGCTGCAGCATCCCAGGGATGCCAGTCCTGCCAGCACCAGGTGTCCCTAAACCCTGAGCCAGCCCCGTGGGGGTCTCTGGTTTTACCTGAGCTCTGCACTTGCGCTCCCTGTACAGAAACAAGTTAGAAAATCGCTCCATTTTATCCAGGATTTTCAGTTTCCCTGTTTCAGTCACCACTCTGAACCATGGAATGGTTTGGGTGGGAAGGGATCTTAAAGTTCACCCCATTCCCACCCCTGCCATGGCAGGGACACTCCCACTGTCCCAGGTGCTCCCAGCCCCAGTGTCCAACCTGGCCTTGGGCACTGCCAGGGATCCAGGGGCAGCCCCAGCTGCTCTGGGAAGCAATTTCTGGGGCCAAGTTGCAGGAGTGGTTTCCTGGTGAGGTCCCCTCTCCTCCTTTCCCACCAAAGCCCTGCCTGCCCCTCACCTCACCAGTCCTGGGTGAGTGGAAAGGCCCTGGCAGTGCCCAAGGCCAGGCTGGGCAGGGCTTGGAGCACCCTGGGACAGGGGAAGGTGTCCCTGCCCATGCAGGGGTGGGATGAGAGGGCTTAGTGTCCCTTCCAACCCAAACACCTCTGCAGTTCTGTGATTTCATGATCTTCCACTTTTCAGCAATTTATTTCTATTTATGGGTTGAGGGCACTCATCTGCTGCAACAATAAAGGAAAATAGCTGTAACATTTTTCTGTGCAAGGCCATCACTATTGTCCCCTGTCCCTTTTCCCATCCTTTCTCTCTCATTGCCATCACCACGCACTGCATTTTAGGACCAGCTCTGCACATTGTTTGGGTCCCTGCACCCTCAGACCCCTCCCAGGATTTTCTCCTGAGGGCACAGCCCCCCCTTCCCAAGGATAAACTTCATCCCCCTAAAAAATGGCAAAGGCCTTTCCTGCATTAGCCAATATTAAAATCAATGCTCACCATGGGCCCTTTTGTCACATAACTCCAATTTCTTGAAAACCTGCCTGTCCCTGAGCAGCAGTTTGTGTCACCTGCCAAATCCTTGGGCTGATTTAAGGCACACCTGGCTCGGGATCTGCAGGAGGATTTTGACTTTCCAGCAGCCTCTCAGGAACTTGTGACAACTTGGCACAACTTGCTGACCTTTGGGGGATATTCCTGATCCAGGGAGGGCAATCAGAGGTGTCCAAGGGCTGTAGATCAACCAAGCAGAAAAGAGAGAGAGGCTCAATTTGGGAAAGGTTTTCCCAGCCTCACCATGGAAATTGTTTCCTGTCCCTTCTGCCCAGTGAGAATGAGAGACCCAAAAATGGGAGAGAAGCCACCCCAGGTGCAAGTCCCAGCAATATTTTTGAAGGAATGCCACTTACAATCTGTCCTGTAGAGGCAGGTGATAAATGGAGAGCGAGGAAATGCAGCCAGTGTGGAGAATCCAAGCTTGACCATAATATGGAATTTATGCAAAAATAAAGGAGGGGATAATAAATGTGACATGGAAAGAATTAATTTTTCGGTTCAGGAGTTTTGCTTTAGAACAAAGCACAGATGCCCAGCCTGTGTCCAAACCAACTTTACTGAATCCCCTCTGGAATCAGCCTACTTCAGTGTGGGATCTGGGTGGAAGGAAGGAAGGAGATCCTGCAATCCCAGGCAGCTGGGGGTGCTTCCCAAGATTTTCCCCACACCAGGATCCTTTGTTTTGCACTTTGGCATCTCCCAGCTGCCACTGGGACTGCAGCAGGGAAGAGCATGGACAGGGGTGGCACTGCAGGAACAGTGCACAGTGGATGTTGTCACCCCAAACCATGGACTCCCCTCAAGCAAAGCCCCACTGCCCTCCCAGGGCGGAGAAAGAGGATGGTGGAGTGGAAAACTGGCTGCGGGGGGGGAAACACAGCTGGGGGGATCCATGGGAAAAGATTGATCCATTTAAATATAAAAGATAAGAAATCTCTAGCCCATCTCTAACTCCAAGCCCATGACTTTGTTGAGGACAGTGGAAGAAAGGAATCTACAATTAATAAACATTTTTAAATTTTCCTGTGTCTTAACTGAAGGGAGAAGGTTGAAAAATTTAGCAAGAAAATCTTGTCCCAAATTTATTTGGATATTGGCATAGAATATGCATTAAAGGTTTATTTTAAGTCAATATTCCGAAGGACAACCAGCACATCCAGGGCCTGTGTCCACAGCTCCCTGCCCCATTCCCAGCGTGACCCCCTGTGAGTCTCTGTCCAAAGTTTCCCTCAATGCCTCATGATTGTCATGAAAGGGACAGAGATTGGGGACCACTGAAGAAAAGGACCCTTGTCTGAAATTCTGGCCCTGTTGGGAGAAGTCTCTTGCCAAGGACCCGAGGCCTGAGCACAGTGGCTAGCTGTTGTTCACAGGTGTGTTTGCTGTATGCTACACTGGCCCAGTTGAAAGGAAAAGGGGCACTTTGCCCTTTTTGCAACAATGGCCCTGGAATTTCCCCACCTCTCGGCCTGGCTGGACTTTTCTGGGGTAACCTTTTGGTGGTCCCCAGAGGAGACCCCTCACTGTTTTATAACCACCGTGACAGACAGACTGAGATGGAGAAGCCTCTCCATCAAGGACTGAGACATGGAACCCCCATGTGAAAAGGCCCTCTGCTCTTCCAAGGACTGGGACTGAAACCCCTCACCTGGGGGAGGTGTGGGGGAGGCAGATAACCAAAGCAAGATGGATGCTGCAGGTGTGAGCAGTGCACCAAGAAGGCAATGGCTCTACCCACTGCTGAGAACATGGACTGTGTGTACCCTTCTCTAAATACTGATGCTGATTTTGCCCCAAAAAAGCGGAAATAACTGCTCAGAGACTAAGTTTTTAAGTCTATAAGCAGGAGGTATTTATTAGCAACGCGTTGGAGAATCCTCCAGGCCCACCCTGGACAAAAGGATTCTGGCAATTAGCAACAAATGCAGGTCTTTTTATACAGTTTTTAACAAGGATTACATCATATTATATGCATATTCATAGGTAGGCAGGAGTATAGGCGGAGTCTTCCGGGAATTCTTAGTCTCCCTCAGTTAAATTTTAAACTTTTCCTAAGTTTGGGCAGCTTCCTGTCGTCACTTGGCATGTTTTTCCATGGCTTGGCAGAAGTTACTGTTGAACTTGGCTTGGTCCTTGTGGCTTGGCAGGTCGCGTTAACCTGTTGGCTTCCATTTCTGTTTGGGCATAACTTTCTTGTTCTTGTTCAAATATTCTAATTGTCCAAAGTTCTTCTTGTCAGTGTGTTTTTGGATCATTTATTAACTTATCCAAATATTCTGATTTCAAAGTTCTTTCTGACAGTGTATTTTAGATTATTTATTAACTTATCCAAATATTCTGATTCCAAAGTTCTTCCTGTCCAGTGTATTTTAGATTATTTATTTACTTTTGTGATTCCCCTAATATGCTTCTTTTAAGTGTCTTTTTGTCTTTTAATTCTTTATTTCTCAGAGACAATGTTGTTGGGGGTTTCAGACATGCAGAAGCAGTGTAAGGTAAGCTGTGGGGGTGCGGTGTCCTTGAGGAGAGAAAAATAAAAGTGCTACGTGCCAAGCTTATCAGAATAACGGAATTCCAGAGCTACAAAGCAAAACTTAGAGATATTCTCGTCATATGTAGCAAACCAATAAGCATGGACTAGCAACCAATGGTCGCGGAGTTATGGACGCGTGCCTGCCTCGCGTGAACAAAGCAGGGCATCAATCCTATTATGCGTGATCACGTGCACAAAAAAGTTTTTACTGTATATTAGTAGCACTGATAGATGCAATAAACGGAGCTTCTTTTACCCGGCATCGTATCGGTGTGCTTCTCCCCTCCACCTGGCCGCGGCACAATGTTTATAATAAATGTTTCAATAACCATTTTTCCCCAGAAAATACAATAGACTACTTTTGATTCGATTTCAAGATTCATCCCCTTCCCCCATAAAAAAGAGGACAATAAGGGTCTGAATGAACTGGAACCCTGAGATCTCCCCTGACATGATCTGGTGAACTCCATTGGCTGGACACTGAAGGACTTTGTCACTCTACATTTGGCAGCTATACACCTTTCCTTCTCTTCCTCCCTCTTTTCCTTATTCTTCCCTTTTTCCCCAGCTCCTCCCCAATTGCATTTTGCTGTGGTTATTCAATAAAGGTGCATTGGTTTTTGATTAATACTGCAATCCCCTGTGCCCGTGTTGGATTTGCACTCTGAGATCAATGAATGAACCATCACGAATCCCGTTCATAAGGACAGATGGTGACACCCCCTCAGTGCGGGATGCTGAGGGACACCTGGCACAGGTGACCAAAGGCTTGGGTGGCTCCAGGGACCTCTGGCACAACCAGGTCCTCCTGAAAACCACTAGGAAAGTGTTCCAGAGGGGTTTCCAAAGGATAAATGTGTGACTTTCCATAAAAACATTGTCTGAGGGCTGTAAGTGCTTATTGATAGTTTTAAGAAGSGCAACAATTTATGACATCAAGCCTCATCACCTGGAGAAATAATTCCCACCTCTCTGGTGCTCTCACCACCCATGGTCCATGGCCAGGAGCATGGTGACAGTGACAGGACAGCAACAACTGGCAGGAACTGGCCTCAAATAATCCCATGTGTGTAACAGGAGCTTTGGAGCTGTGAAACCCTGAAGGGAATGAGCACAAGGCCAAAGAGCCACTTTCCACCCCTTGGGTTCTCCTTCACCACAACCCAGAGAAGCAACCCAAAGCTTTGGTGAAATCTGTTTAATTCCAGCCATTCCTGATGTGGGGGTGGCCAGTTCCAGAGGGCCAGGAGGCACTGAGCCCTCACCCCTGAGCTTCAGCCCAGTTTGAGTTATTGCTGCAGCCACAACACCTAAAACTTGCACCAGCCTTGGCCTGAGGCCACATCTGAGCCCCAATGGACCTCTGCAAGACAAATCCTCTGGCAGAGGAGCAGAGGAGAGAGTGTGGGAAAGAAAAATGAGGCCGTTGCTGGAGCCAGGTCACCTTAGYAGACTTTTACAAAGCCAACAATGGAGCATGGGGGGTTTTCCAATTTTTTTTTCTGGATATTTGCTTGCAGAAACTGCCAGGTCACCCCGTGCCAGCACCCAGGGATGTGCTGAGGCAAGCAGGAGCATTCTGTGGACAAGAGGGACAATTCCTCAAGCACAGCCATGAAWATGCCATCAGTGTTTGGTGAGTTAATTCTCATTTGRAGCCRTTTTGTTTRCAMGATARTCACTGGAATTAAAACACTCTGGGYTCCCTGGATTCTCCACAGTGGGAGACAGAAAAGAGCCCTTCAGGCTGCTGGAGCAGGGATATCCCTGGGGTCCCAGAGCAGCTGTGGCTGCCCCTGGATCCCTGGAAATGTCCCAGGCCAGGCTGGACAGGGCTGGGAGCAGCCTGGGATGGTGGAYGGGCAGGGGGTGGGACTGGAAGGGTTTTAAGARCCCTTCCAACCCCATTCCATAATTCTCTGGTTCCTGTTTTGGGGTGGGATGGGGAAGGGGACACCCCCTCTGTGKTGTTTTCTATGGACATGTGGGTTTGGGAATAAAAAACTCAAGCACAAAATTAATTTCCTCGACAGGGGGGAGGAAGAGACTCCTGCATGCTCTTGACACCTGCTGGGGATTCTCCCCGAGGAAAATCAGGATTCATTTAGGGGAGAAAACAGTGAGTGAAAACAAACAGCCTGGGCTTAGATTGCACTTGAAAGTGATCCTGGCAGGATGAAGGGATTGCTGCTCCTGGGTGGGGCCAGCAGGGGGGCACAGCTCACACGGCTCCCCCCATCCCAGCAGCTTTATCCAAGATATTTTGGGCAACACAGATGCAGATTCCAGCTCGTAAATCTTTCAGGCTTATCAAAGAGTTTGTTGTTGGTTTTTTTTTTTTTCCTTCTTCTTTTCCCAATTTTCAGCCCTGTGGATTCTGAACCACCGAGATCTTCTTATGTCTAATAAACAGAAAAATGCTTCTCTTTCCAGCTTTGCTGCTAAAGCCAGGATGATTATAAAGCTAAATCCTGGGCATATGGCGTGGGTGCTGCTCCTGGAAACTTCTCCTGGGTCTGGCACTGAAGGGGGAATTAACCCTTGGCAGGAAAACAGGGAAAACAGAGCTGTCCCCAGCCCCCTGTGCCAGGGTGTCACTATAGGACAGGAAAGAACACAGGCTCACACTGCTGCTATCAAGGTGAAGAAAAAATTGAAGTTTATTTTCTGACTCCAACATTTACAGTTTTCCAAGACTGACAGTGGATTGGAGGGTGACAGTGCCACCTCTCCAATGACACTGGACAGACCAACAGCCCATCAACTTTCTTCTCTTCTGTAAAGGAATGCAAAACAATGAGTTATTTACAGAAAGTGTGTGAGAAAGTTCGCTACAAGAATGTCAACATCAGAAGGCTTAGAAAATCTTAAAAAACAGGGTGACACCAGCGAGGGAGGAACAGCTGCCCACAAGGTCACAGGGTGGTGGGGACARGCTCAGGGCTGGTGACATTCCTCCTGCAGGAAGGAATTGCCTCTGGAAGCAAATCCCCAGCACTGGGCAGGCAGCGGGAGGGAGGYGCAGAGGGACAGAGGCAGGGGAGGTTTAGGTAACCTGAGCTCCTGAATCCTTCCCAAATTCTGGCCCTGTCCTTGCTGAGAGCTGCTGCATCCCAAAGCCATGCCAGTGTGGGATGATCCAGCTGCTGGGGTTCCATAAACCTGGGGAGAGAGGATGGGGCAGGGAGAAGCAGGATCTTGCAGGGAAGCCCAGAGGTGGCCAGGGCACAGCTGCCATCCCAATAAACACCCAGAGCTGGGATCACCCAAGCCCCAGGGCTCATCCCAAGGCACTGGGGAGATGCTCCTTGTCACAGACATCTTTTATGAAAAATCCTTTCCTTGGGATTTTTCCTCCTGAGAAGCTGAGAGGCCTCAGGAACAAAATGTAAACAATGATTATCTGCTGCTGTGGAATGCAACAGGTGCATCTGTGATTGGCCCATGTTGGTTGTTTCTAATTAATGGCCAATCACAGTCAGCTGGCTCAGACTCTCTGTCCAAGCCACAAGCCTTTGTTATCATTCTCTCTTTTTCTATTCTTAGCTAGCCTTCTGATGAAATCCTTTCTTTTATTCTTTTAGTATAGTTTTAATGTAATATATATCATAAAATAATAAATCAGCCTTCTGAAACATGGAGTCAGATCCTCATCTCCTCCCTCATCCTCAGACCCCTGTGAACACTGTCACAGTCCTTATTGAGCATCTCCCCAGTGCCTTGGGGATGATCCCTGGGGCTTGGGTGATCCCATTTATTCCAAAATCAGACCCCAAAAAAGGCTCAGCTGCCTCCTCCACAGATGGGGCAGAGCAGCAGGAAAACCTCAGCTCCTGCTGATGCCTGAGGTTTTAGGTTTTATATTTTCAGATTCTATTCTGCTTTAGTGTGTGGGTCTGGGTTCACATTAGGGGATGGTGAGCTCTGTGCACAGAGCAGGGAGACAAAACAATTCCTGCTCCAGCTGGGSACCAAGGACAAATGATCCAAATCTCAGCCCCAGAGCACAAACACTGTGGGCTGGAGAGAGAAAAACAAGGATGGGACTGCAGGGGCTAAAGCTGGAATGGGACAATGAACTCCAATATGCAAATGGAGCAAAATTTATAAAAGTGAGAGACCCCATGAGTGGTCGTGCATTTTGTGACCATTTTGGTTCATCTTGGGTGCAGCCCTGGCTGGGCTCTTGTGCTGCCCAAGGTGGATCCATGGAGGCCTTTAAATAAATCCCTGCTTTATTCTTTAGCTCTGTCTGGCCTCTGTTCCAGGTCAGCCTTCCCAAGGCATCCCTGGCTCCAGGGAAGTGGCAGCCAGGGCTGGAATTCAGTGGGACAAACAGCCAGAGCCACTGCACCTCCAGGGAGCCAGGAGGAGCTGCAGACCAGGAGGAGCTCACCACAAAATGCAGCTGCAGGAGGGGCCCAGCCAGGCTCAGCTCTGGCTCCTGGAGAATCCCCCATGAGGTGGGACAAGAACCCCGGGTGTGGATCCATGGGATCCAGGGCATCTCCCTGCCAGGGCACTGCCAGGGCACTGCCAGGGCACTGCCAGCCTTGGCAGGGCAGGGAGCACCCTCAGAGCATCCCAAAGCTGAGCCTCACAGGGCAGGTGCAGGGGAAACCCTGACATGTTCCTGGCTGTGCTTTGTGGGTTTCTGTTTGAATACAATTCTTTTTCCATATTATTTCCAAGTTTTGCACTTCTCAAAGTGATCATTTTTTTCCAAAAAAGGGCAAATTCCGTATGTTTTGACACCATCTCTCCCCCATTAGTTGTAATTAAGCTTCCAGGACAAGGATTTATATTGCTAAAAGGAGAAGGGGCTCTACAGACCCTTCAAAAACGCTGCAAGTGTCTCCCTAATTTAACTTGCAAAGTGATGCTGGTCCTCTGGTGGCCCTGAGCCCTGCAGAGGGACAGCCCAGCCCTGGGGTGGCAGCAGGAGCAGGGCAGTGCCCGTGCCCTGAGCTGGCACTGCTGGGGCACCTCCAGTGCTGGGGCAGCTCTGGGACCCTCCTTGACAGGAGAGACCTGCAGGGGCTGGAGCGTGTCCAGGGCAGGGAACGGAGCTGGGAAGGGGCTGGAGCCCCAGGAGAGGCTGAGGGAGCTGGGAAGGGGCTCAGCCTGGAGCAAAGGAGGCTCAGGGGCCCTTGTGGCTCTGCACAGCTCCTGCCAGGAGGGGACAGCCGGGGGGGTCGGGCTGTGCTCCAGGGAACAGGGACAGGAGCAGAGGGAACGGCCTCAGGCTGGGCCAGGGCAGGCTCAGGGTGGATTTTGGGATAATTCCTTCATGGAAAGAGCTGTCCAGCCCTAGCACAGCTGCCCAGGGCATGCTGGAGTCCCCACCCCTGCAGGGATTAATATCATGTGGATGTGGCCCTTGGGGACAGGGGTCAGTGGGGAACGTGGTGGTGCTCGTGTGCCTAATCCAGCTGTGGTTGGATTGATGATCTCAGAGGGTTTTTCCCCACCCAGCTCTGTGATTCCATTTTCCATGAGGAACAGCCCTGCCTCCCCTGCCCTGGTGGGTGAAGGACCTTCAGCACCCGGCACTGATGTAGAACAGCCCCTGTGGGAGTTCAGCACATCACTTGGTTGCGGAGCCTCCCCAGACCCCACCGAGGGGCTCGGAGACTTGGCACAGGCCCGGAACACTTGGTGGCTTGACTTTGATCCCTCAAGCGAATTGCCAGCTTGTATGAGAGCTGGAAGGTCACACGGGTTTAAAGGGTGTATATACAGGGTGCACAGGGGTGAAATATAAGTTTTAGGGTTTTTGGTATGTGGGTTATGGGGACAAGATGGAGGGATCGGGGTGTGTCTTGTCTTCTTCTTTCTCCTTCTTGTTCTCCATTTTCTGCTGTGATGTTGGCACTTGGGGTTGGTTTAGAATAGAGATGCACTGTCTAACATAGGTGATGGGTATTGGAAATTAAAGGTAAATATGATGTACGTAGTTTGTAGTATAAAAGACAACACCGCCTCAGGGGCGTCAGAGTCTTGGCTGCCTTGCTGAACAGACCTCTGCTCGGCAGGGGAAATTTTATTAGATAAGAATAATAAACAATTGAAGATTGAACTCCAGAGAGTCCAGTCTCTTCCTTCGAGCCTGGGGCTGCTCCAGGACCACACAGCATATCTTGGGACAGAGAACAGACAGCCGACCCGAGAAGCCCCATCAGAGTTCAGCAAGAGCTCCAAGAGGAGTTTTCCATAATTCTGTGGCTCTCACACAGGACTTTGCCAAGGGAAAGCCCAGGACAGCTCTCCCTGGCCACAGACAGAGGAGTTTCCTCTGAGTGTTCCCACAAAACACCACCCTGAGTGGGTGGGATGAGCTTGGACACACACAGCAGATGTGCCATGGTCCAACCCCAGCCTCTCCTTGTGGGACACCTTGTGAGGGACAAGGACAAGAGCAAAGTGCAGCCCTGAGCAGTTCAGAGCTGTCATGGGCTGGAGTTCCAGGGAGGAAACCTCAGCCCAAAGTCAGCGCCAAGGCTCTGCCTGCTGCAGCCATTACTGAGGGGATGGGTGAGTGCACAGGGTCAAACGTGAATTTTTGATCACATCTCAGGACAGGCTCTGTGTGGTCAGCCAAGGGGCTCCCTGCCAGCATTTCCCACGTGCCTCCATAATTCAAACCCTCCTGCAGGCAGCTCAGAGCCACAGGGCTTCGTTTGGGAGCACCCTTGGCTTTGAAAAGCAGGAGGCTGCATCCACAGGAAAAACAATTTCATAAATGCAAGCCCTGGGCTCTGGCCCTTTTGGGATCCTTTGGGTCTCTGCTCCCCCGCAGGGATTTTGTGCTGCCAACAATTTATCTCCTACAGGAGGGCTTTGAACAGGGGCCACGTTCTGTTCTGTGAGATTTTAAATATTCCTTCATGGTGGACAAGGGGGTTTGACACATAAATGGTGTGGAGGATCCCCTCCCTTCCTGAAGGGTGACACAGAGGGGTCAGCAGGAGCAGTGCTGGTCCTGAGGGAACAAAATTATTGTGATATTGGCAGCCAAACTCTGTCTCCATGGACAAGGGATCTTCCCTTGCTGTCTCTATGTTGGAATATCTCAAAACAAGGAGCCCTGGAGAGCTGCTCTCTCTCTCACAGGAATTGCTGAGACATTTGAAAATCAATTCTCTGGCTCTGGGAGGAGCTTTCAGTGAAATCTTTCACAGGTCACTTGGTAAGGAAACCTCCATTGCAAAGGTTCCAAAGGAGCCATTACCAGCTCAATAGGGGAAAAAATCCACCTTGAGGATGGAAACAGAGGTTGCATCCACTTTGTAAAGGGTGGCAGCTCAGCCCAAACAGCCCAGATATTCATTTTATCTCTTGCAACACCAGAGCTTTATCCTGATTGCATCTCCTTGCTGCTCCTGGGAGCCAAGTGCCCGGCACAAATCTCCTCCAGCCTCCTGTGAGGGACCATTTCTTGCAGCAAATGACCACAGAAGTGTTATAAAGAGGCTGTGGAACCCCATCAGGCACCGAATAATGCAGCATTGAGTGTCCCCTGAAAGATGACCTGAGCCAGAACACAGCTCATGGGCATCACTCTGCTCCCGTGGCTGGGATGTGATTTAGGGCTTCACATCCTGCTTTAAAAGGTGCAAAATTAATAACGAAATGGATGCCTTTCCCAGGCAGGGAGCAAAGCAACCCAGTGGGCAAGGCTGAAGATTGGGAAGAGAAATGGGGGCGCAGGAGCTGTAAAATGAAAGAGGAAGGAGAGGAGCCGTGGCACAGCTGTGGGCAGGGAGAGGAGCTCTGTGAATCACAAGGATGCATCACGGAGCAGAGCCCTGGGCTCTGGGGTGGAGGGGGATCCTTTGTCAGGGAGCAAATCCAGAGCCAGCAGGGAGGAAACACAGCCTGTGGTGGCTCCTGGAAAACCCTGGAGGAATGGGGGTGATCTGGGAGTGATTGATCCATGGAAATGATCTGATCATGGAGTGATCTGATCCATGGGAAGTGATCTGATCCATGGGAATTATCTGATCCATGGAATTATCTGCTCCATGGGAATTATCTGATCTGTAGGAAATTATCTGATCCATGGAAAGTGATCTGATCCATGGGGAGTGATCTGATCCATGGAGGTGATCTGATCCATGGGAAATCTTATCCATGGGAATTATCTGATCCGTGGAAATTATCTGATCCATGGAGTGATCTGATCCATTGGAAAATTATCTGACCATGGAAAATTATCTGATCCATCAAAATTTCTGATCCATGGTATTGATCTGATCCATGGGAAATTATCTGATCCATGGAAATTATCTGATCCATGGAAATGATTGATCCATGGAATTATCTGATCCATGGGAGTGATCTGATCCATGAGTGATTATTTATGGAAATTATCTGATCTGGAAATTATCTGATCCGTTTGATCCATGGGAGTGATCTGAATCCATGGATTGATCTGATCTGGAATTATCTGATCCATGGAAATTATCTAATCCATCTAAGTGATCTGATCCATGGGATGATCTGATCCTTGGAAATTATCTTGATCCATTCTGATCCATGGGGACTGATCTGATCCTGGACTGATCTGAATCCATGGACTGATCTGATCCATGGGAATGCACTTCCAGTGCCAGGTAAATCCTCACTGGGCCGTGTCCATGGCCTCTGGTGCTGCTGTCACCTCCTCACCTCAGACACATGGACCAAGGCGGTTTTTAGGATCCCTTCTATCCCATTCCATGGAAAACAGGGGCACAAGGAGGGGGTCAGAGGTCTGGAATGGTGAGGAAAACTGGAGGATGAGATTGTCCAACAGAGAAAAGGGATTTGCTGCAACAAAGCTATGGGGCAAGTCAACAAAATCATGAGAGGACTCAGGACTCAGCTTTTGGTTCTCTTCCTGAGGAAGGAAAAGGGGAAACAGCAGGAATCCAGGTCAAAACCAAACAAAAACCCTCTTTCTTCATTGCAGCAGGAATTGGATTTGATGAGGAAAACTGCAAGTGCTGAAATCCTGCATGGGGAAAAGTGGGAGAGGGTTGGGGAAAGCTGCACCAAGGGGTGCTGGACACCTCACCAGGCCTCAGGATCTGCTGCTGGAGCAGGAACAGGTTCCCCAAAGCCTTGGAGATGATCTGAGATGATAAGAGAAGGTTCTCACAGATAAATGTCTAATACGCTTAAAAATGGCTAAAAAATGGCAAAGTCTTTTTTAAAAAGTCTAAAAACTCTTTTAAAATGTCCAAAAGAGCAGGAAGCACAGGACAGGAATAAGCTCCTGTTCCTGGAGTGCAGGAGGTGGATTGTGGAGGGATCTCTGCTGAAGGCAGGACACTTCTCCATGGTCTGGGAAGGAAAGGATGGAATCATGACCAGATTTGCAGGGCTGAGGTCACTGAAGGTGGAAAGGCAGGGCTGCCTGCAGGAGCTCGTAATGGTGAGTGGAGGGTGACAGAACAGCAGCTGGAATTCAGTGGGGACAAATGGAAATGGATGCACACAGGGAAAACAAACCCTGGCTCCAAATGGACCATAATGGGCTCTGAAAAATCCCACTCAGCAGGGGGCTGGAGTGATGAGGGACTTTCTGAGGAAATGTCAGCACAGCTCTTTGCAGGGTCAGAAAAAATTGGAAAATGAATGGTGGGGACAGGCGGGAATGAAAAGAACTGTCGCTGTAAACACAGAGGTTCAGCTGCAAGAGGAAATTGAGTCTTCCCTTCCTCATCCCAACTTCCAGGCACAGGGCAGAGGATTTACTGAGAGGAGCAATGAAAAAGGAAAACCAGACATTGCTGGGGCAGAGCTATTAAAGAGAGGCCAAAGGGAATCCCCAAGCCCAGGCAGCTGGAGCCAAGGGAATTCTCATCCCTCCAGGCTTGGTCTGCTCTCCAAGGCTGCCCTGAGCACGGCCCACTGTGGTTATTGCTGCTCCAGGGAATGAGAGCCAGGGCAGGAAGTTTGGGATGATCCAGGAGCCAGAGGAGTGCAGAGATCACAGAAGAACCAGCACATGGAACCAGGAGCTCTCATTCAGGCTTGGCCCTGTGTAGCCACATTTCTCCTCACAGAGGAAAGCAAGGCACAATTCTTCCCAGAAATATTTCTGGGTTTCACATTCTCTGAACCTCAGAGAAAAGAAAAAACACTTCTTATCATTGCTGTGCCTGTGTTTGTGCCACAGCAGAATGCAATATGGAGATTGTCACCCACAGTGATGGGTTTTGTTTCCTTGGCCTGTCAGGGCCAGGTGTGACTGTGTCACAGGGGTCTGAGATGAGGGAAGAGACCAGGATCTGACTCCATGTCAGAAGGCTTGATTTTTATTTTATTATATATATTATCATTAAACTTACTAAAAAAGAATAGAAGAAAAGGTTCTCAGAAGGCAGCTAAGCTAAGAATAGAATGGAATGATATGGAATGATGTCCGAGCCAGCTGCTCGTGATTGGCCATTAATTAAAACATCCAGCATGGGCCATCACAGATGCACCTGTTGCATTCCACAGCAGCAGATAACCATTGTTTACATTTTGTTCCTGAGGCCTCTCAGCTTCTCAAGAAGAAAAAATCCTAAAAAAGGGATTTTTAATGAAAAGATGTCTGAGACAGCCAGGTGTGTGTGTGGGTGTGTGTGTGTCAGGACTGTCACTGACAGTCATGAGAGTCAGAGCAGTTCAGTGCAGTTGTGTGCAGGGTGGAGTGCTTGGCAGATTCAGTTTAGATGTAATGTAACATAGTGTAATATGTTTAATATACAATAATATAGTATAATAAAGTAATTAATATAGAATAATATAGTATAATAAAGTATAATATAGAATACAGTATAATATACTATATTCTATATTATGTATAATATAGAATATATGTATAATATAGAATACTATAGTATAATAAAGTAATTAATTAGCCTTCTGATAAGATGGAGTCAGATGCATCATTCTCTCCCCTCACTGGGGCTCCCTGTAAGTTCCATAGCCCTGGTGCCTCATCTTTGCTGTTGGCTGAGGCTGTCCCAGCTCTGCTGCTCACAGGCACTCAGAATRCATTGTGTTTTCTGTCCAGCCATGGGACAGTCGGGCTCTGATTTCACCTCTGCTCCTGTCTCAGCTGTGGGCTCAGCCTGGAGCTCAGACTTMCAAACATTCTGAAGGCCAAGTCTTGTGGATCCTGAACTCTTCCRCCTCTCCTCTGCTTCCCATCTTTGTCCTGATCACCTCTGGCAGAACTTTCCTTCTCATTTCATAGGGACTTTGGGATTCTCCAGGATTTCACAGAATCCCAGAATGGTRTGGGTGGGAAGGGACATTAAAGCRCACCCAGTGCCACCCCTGCCATGGCAGGGACACCTRCCACTGTCCCAGGTGCTCCCAGCCCCAGTGRCCAGCCTGGCCTTGGGCACTGCCAGGGATCCAGGGGCAGCCCCAGCTGCTCTGGGRACCCTGTGCCAGGGCCTCAGACCCTCACAGGGAGGAATTTWTTCCCAATATTCAATCRAAACCTTCCTTCCTTCACCTTTAATCCATCCCCTCGTCCTGGTCACTCCATTCTCCTGTGTCTTTGAAGTTATGATAGGTCCTTAGATTAAAGAACTTGGTAAAAATCTTGAGGAAAGTCGAGTAGGTTTATGCCCATTGGATCTCTGGGCCACCTGATCTCCTCCTTGCTGCCTCCCTCAGAAACTCCAGGGCAAAATCCTGGRTGGATTTCCCAGGAGCTGCTCTCCCCTGCTCCCCAGTTCTCCTCCTTAGTGCAGTTCTACCCCATTTACACATCACTCTTAATAATCTGCTGTTCCTGGAGCTGCTCAGGAGCATTTTTTCCAATCAAGGTCTCGCTGCTTCCTTTCCCTCTGATGGTGAGGAAATGTTAAGTGGGAGCTCTCAGAGCAGAGTTAATGCTGTTAATGGCTCAGCTATTTCACCCTTGGATTCCTCTGGAGCTCTGCAGTGAGCACCACCCGAGTGTTACCATTTATTGCCTCGGGTTGTTTTAGAGCTTCACCCACCCAGACATCCTTGGAGCCACATTTCCTGGCCCCCATCAAGGTTTCCACACTGAGGATTCATGGAAACTCCTTTTTCCTGGAAACCTGSAGTTGGTTCTCTGCTGCAGTTTGATCCTCTTCATTCTGCCCTTTGGATTATTCCAGCTTCCTMCTCAGGGGTGTTTGGGACAGAAAATTCCCCTGGAAYGCAATGCCTGAACTTCCCGTGGGCACTGGAGGCATGCAGGCTCCTATGGATGGTGTGGGGGAGGATCCTCATGGAGGATCCAGCACTTGAGCTCGTGTTGATCCATCCAGTCCTCCTTCCTCTGCTGCCTCATTTCCCCYGGATAACCACTGGGGTAACCCCGACCCTGCAGGAGCAGCAGCCAAATCTTCATGAAGGAGTAATTTTTACATGGGCAGAGGGTGATAGAGCAAGTTTTAAACTAAAAGGGAGAGATTTGGATGGGAGATTGGGAATGAGGAATTGTTCCCTGGCAGGGTGGGCAGGCCCTGGCACAGGGTGCCCAGAGCAGCTGGGGCTGCCCCTGGATCRCTGGCAGTGCCCAAGGCCAGGCTGGACACTGGGGCTGGGAGCAGCCTGGGACAGTGGGAGGTGTCCCTGCCATGGCAGGGGTGGCACTGGATGAGCTTTAGGTCCCTTCCCACCCAAACCATTCCATGATTCCATGTGCTGCTCACCAGGCAGGGCAGGAGGCAGCAGTGACCCCRGGCCTTGGCCACTTCCAGGGATTCAGGGGCAGACCCAGCTTCAGTTTCCCCACATCCCCTTGCTCTCCCCCAGGCAGATCCATGTTCTCCTCCATCCTCRTCTCCTCCTRCAAGAGCCTCAGTTGTGCTCCCAGYATCTCCCTGCCCCTGTCCCAGCCCCTCCCAGCCCGGAGCTGCTGCCTGTCTGCCACAGCTGGAATTCAATTCCAGCCTCGTTGAGCATCTCACTGAGGCTTTGGCTGTTTGCTGGAATTTGTACCCAGCAGAAATTGGATTTGCTGTGCTGCTGGAAGCACTTCCTACCTGGGAGAGGGAGCTGTGCCAGCATTAACATTCCTGTCACCGTGTCACCTCACTGAAGGTGCCACTGCTCCTTTGGTGCCTCCCTCCCTGCTCTGGAGGTCAGAGCAGCCTCAGGTTTCTCCTTGGGCTGTGTGTGAGCCACCCTGAGTGCCAGTGAGGATCAGGATTCATTCCTGCAGTGTTTCACACTTCCCCAGCCCCATTTTCCCCTTTTTCCAGGTGCACAGGAGCCAGCAATGCCCTGTGCCTCAGGGAGAGGAAACAGCTCAGGGAAACACCTGCCCCGTGCTGTAGGAATGGGGATCATGGAGGGTGGGGTACAATCCCCTCCTCCTGCTTCGACTCCAAGCAGGACTGAGCTGGGTTAGAGCAGCCTCTGTCCAGCAGCATTGCCCACGAGCTGTCAGCAAGGACAGGAGTGTGTCCTGCTCTGAAACTCCCAGTGAGGCTGGGTGTGGAAATCCCCTGGTTTGTGGAGGGGATTTTTCCTCACATTGCTTTGGCTGTGTGGGGAGGATCCATGTGGAGTTCCCCTGGGATGGGGGATGTGCTCTGGGGTAAATCTGCTCTGCTCAAACCCACCTGAGAGCAGGGCCAAGCTGCCCTGATGGGAGTGGTGGATGGGGAGAGACCTGGAAACATGGAAACGCCAGGGAAAAGGGAAAATTGTTCCTTATCCCTCCTTTGGGGGTCACAGATGTCCTGTGCTGGCACTGCCCAGGCTCCCCAGGGAATGGGCACGGCCCCGAGGCTGCCAGAGCTCCAGGAGCCTTTGGGCAGCACTGCCAGGGATGGACAGGGTGGGGTTGTTGGGGCTCTGGGCAGGGACAGGGGCTGGGCTGGATGATCCTGGGGGTCCCTTCCAGCTCAGGATATTCCATGAGTCCATGACAAGCCCAGGCTTTGGCTTTAGGGTGTTTCACCAAGGCGTGGARCTCAGGCACGGAGTGGGGAAGGATGCCGTGGGTCTGAGCCCCGGAGGAGCCGTTGCTGCACCCCGGGCTCCTGCAGAGATCCCCCGGCTCCGGCTGGCAGAAATCCCGAAGGCGGCGTTTGGGAGGAGCAGCTTTGCCAAGGAAAGGGAGGCTGGCACCTTTGGGGTGTGCCCCAGCCAGGAACGCTCCARCGGACCCAGCTGTGCCCACCCAAAGCCATCCAGCGGTGTCGCTGTGCCTGCACATCTGGATCGCGCCGCTCTGGGAGGAGGAAACCCCTCGGGTCTCCAGGGAAGCGGGAGCCGCTGGAATTTTATCCCATCCTCGGCTTCCCGAGCGTTGTGCGGAGCGCAGTTGCCATCTAGTGGGACAGAGCATCCCTGCAGAGCATCCCTGCAGAGCATCCCTGCAGAGCATCCCTGCTGAGCATCCCTGCTCCACAGCGGGAGTTCCCCTAAGGAAAAGCTTCCACCGAACCCTCGGGATGAGCACAGAGCCTCCAATGTCACCGACACATTTCATGAAAAATCCTTTCCTTAGGATTTGTTCTCCTGAGAAGCTGAGAGGCCTCAGGAACAAAATGAGAACAATGATTATCTGCTGCTGTGGGATGCAACAGGTGCATCTGTGATTGGTCTCATGTGGTTGTTTATAATTAATGGCCAATCACAGTCAGCTGGCTCGGACTCTCTGGTCAGTCACAAGATTTTATTATCATTCCATTCCTTTCAAGCCTTCTGATGTCTCCTTTCTCTTTGCTTTTAATATAGTTTCAGTATATAATTTTCTTTTAATATAACATATATCATAAAAACATAAACGACCCTTCTGAAACGTGGAGGCAAGGTTCTCATCTCTTCCCTCGTCCTGGGACCCCTGGGAGCAGCACCACACTCCCCACGGTGCCACCAGGCTCCAGCTGCAGACTGGAGATGTCAGCATTCAGGAACACAAAACCACAGAATGATGACATGCAGCTGCTTTGGTTGAGAGCTCTGGGTGTCAGGGGACACAGACCCAAATCTGACCCCCCATGGATCYGGATGAACAGGTTTTATATTCTATTTATGAAGAAAGACACAAGAGAACTGTTTTCTTGAGGAGAAGTCTCCATAACATTTACAAGAGGGACTTCTCTCCCTAAGTGAACTGGAGAAAGACTATTTTAGAGGTGGTAAACTGACTGAAATTTTAGGTTTTCTTTCTTTACACAGTCTTTATATTCTAAAATTATATTCTACCATTATATAATCTATATAAAAAATATAATATATTGTTTATATTACAATGTATTTATATTCTATCYTTATATAACTTACATYTTKATTATTAAACTCACATTGTTCTATTGWATACATTGATTTCATCCAAGCATGGGTTTCTGGTGATCCCCCTCAAACCCTTGAACATAGTTCCTCATGGTTCTTTCTTAAGATTAAACAATAATTATATCTAATTACTAAGCAATCATCACACCTAACAATCATATCATTTATCATGTACTGGTCACACAGGTGCAGWTTCACATCATCCAGCAAACACAAGGCCTAACATTTCCCAGGGCCTGCCTTTAACATTTTCCCAGGGCCTACTAAGCCAAACTTTCTTTCTAACTCCCCAGATTTTCTATGATTTTAAAATACTTTACTATCAGAGAGATTCAATGCCCAGCTTTAACCCTGGCCTTGCTTTTAGCCCCAAACTTGCTTTTATCCCACTGATTTTAGGCAGGATGGATCCTCTGTGTGTGGCCATGGGAAGGATTCTGTTCTGGGAATTTTCTGCCTGTTTGGGGCTCGGTTTGGGCTCTGAGCTGCAGCTGCAGCTCCAGTGCAGCACACAGTGACTGCAGAGCTGTTCTGACTCCTTCCCTCATTGTCAGATTTTCCAGGGTTCCAATTAAAACAGGAGCTCTGAGTGATTCCAGCACCCATTGGATGCAGCTCCTGCAGGGAGTTGGATTAAAAATAAAAAAGAAAAAGAAAAAATAAAAAAGGTAATAAGCAAATTTTTTTTCCTACAAATGGCAGCTCCTAAAAATCAGCAGCACACAAAGGGGGCTCCCCTGAGCCTTGGGCTGGGACCCCTCCCTAAACACCCCAAAATRCCCCCAAACACCCRCAGAGGTGCTCAGGCTGCAATTCCTGATGGGAATTCCACAGCTCTGCCTTCTATGAGTATCCCACATTTAGAAAAGGTTTGGGAGATGTTACAGTTCACTGACCTGTGTCCAGTCAGCACCAGGAATTCTCCAGGGTTTCACAGAACCATGGAATGGTTTGGGTGGGAAGGGACCTCAAATCCCACCTCACCCCACCCCTGCCAAGGGCAGGGACAACTTCCAGTTCTGTGCAGTGGTTTTGGTTCTCCAGTTTGAGATTTCACCAATTCTGAGACTTCCCAGCCAAAGCACCAAGGAGTGTGGTGGGGTCAGTGCTGGCCAACCCCAGTGCACTCAGTCCCTGCTGTGAGACAGGAGAAAGGCAAAGCAGGCTCAAAKCTMTAAAAGGGCATAAAGAAAATGTTARTWACAGTAKCTAAAAGAAAGAAGTAATAAGAATCAAAACAAACCCCTCAGAACACTTCTCCTCCCCCACAACATTTCCTATCTCACTGACAATGTAAAGAAATAAAACCTAAAATTTCAGTCAGTTTACCACCTCTAGATCAGCCTTTCTTCAGTTCACTTGGGGAGAGAGGTCCCTCTTGTTAAAGTTATGGAGACTTCTCCACAAGAGGAAAAAACAGCTCGTGGCTCTCAATGTCCACAAATAGCAGCTGCCCAGGGAAATCTGCAACTGTGATTTCCCTCCCATTTTCAGTTTTCCCCACAGCTGTGTTTATGGGCCATGTCAACTTATGGGGTACAGTTTTAAAGATGAGCTGTTCAAAGGCAAAGGTTCTCATTATCTGTCTCTAAAATCATCTTCATCCCTGGGAACAGAGATCTTCTTCCTCTCTCCCTGGGGGCACAGGGTTCTCATCACTCTTCTTTCTTTCTGTTCAAACTTCTCCTGGGACCACAGCTGCTTCAACACCTGCTTACTCTAGCACAGGGGCCTTTGCTCATAGCCACAGTTTGAGCACTTTCATCTCCCCATATTTTCATGTGTTATAGGGAAGAAGAATCCTTTCTCCATAGCTTACAAGAGGATTTCAGCCCCAAAATCAAGGCATCTCCTCATCCCTCCCATCTGGGAGTTCTTCCTCACTGACCTCSATGTCCCCATGCTGCTCCTTTACTCGCTGGCATCCTGTTCCTTTCRCACTCCAGGGAGGATTGAAAGTGCCCATTAAAAACCAGTGTGAGTCCCTGCTTTGGGTGCCAGGATCTCCCAAACTGCCCCATTTGTTGGCTTCAAGCCCCTTCCACCCTCCCTGCCTGGCTTTTCCATGGCTGATTCCCAGATTTCTCCCAGTCCTGCTCAAACCCAGCCCTGTGTCCTGGGTTTGTGGCAATGCTGCTGTAAAAGAGATCTTCCTCTCTAAGGAAGAATTAATTCCATTAATTKAATTTATTCCATGAATTGAATTCCATGAAATTAATTTTTTCTTATTCACACAGTTTTTCTAATTTATTCTCCCATTTTTGCCCCTCAACTTTTTCAGACTTTCTCCCTTTTTTTCAGTAAAGTGCAGAAAAGTTTTTTCCAGATTTTCCCTTTTTTTTGCTTTACTTTTTCCTGGGGGAAAAGCGAAGGGATTTTTCCCCTATTCCTTCCCRCTGGGATTGGGAAGTGGGGTGATTTCCCTGCTCTGCTGCTCCCTGGCTGACAAAATCCTTAATCCCAGCAGGGCAGCAAAACTTTCATCTCCTTTCTTACCATTCATCCCCCAACACAATGGTGGCAGATATTGCTTTTTGTTTTTCTTATTTCTTTCCCATCATTTTCCATCTTTTTCCGTGTGACRTCAGTGGTTTCCTTCTGGTTTTATTTCCTTTTTCCATTCAATTTTCCATCCAGTTCCTCACATCACCCAAGTGGAAAAATAMTTTCTTTGCTCCTGCTTGGGTGGGTGGGTTTGCTTTGGGTTTTTTTCCCTCTTACTCTCTTTCCACAAGGGATGAAAGAYCATTCCTGAGGGGAAGACCTAAATCCCATCCCATTCCKCCCCTGCCATGGGCAGGGACACCTCCACRATCCCAGGGTGCTCCAAGCCAAATCCAGCCTGGCCTTGGGCACTGCCAGGGATGGGAAACACTTCCAGGATCAGCCAAMGGTGAATTTCCTCATTTTCCCCCCTCATCAKCCCAARTTTCCCAGGAAAAGTGGGAATTTSTCACCYTGGGCACAATTAGCTGGGAGCATCCATGGAGAATGGGAATGAGAAGAAAACCCCAATAATTGGCTGCCAGAGCCATGAATGATGGCAGGGTTTGTTCAGTGTGAGTACAAAATGCATCTAATAAATTTAATTATGCTGAAATTAAGAMAATTAATTGGCCCTGATTAATGGGCAGTGATGGCCGAGGACTGAACAGCAATCCCAGCCATTCCATGGAAATGATGGGATTTCAACAAAACACACTCCTTATGGAGCAGGACTCCTTGGGGAGGGGCAGCCTGAGGAGTGCAAGGACTGGAATTCTCTAGGCTGGGTGGGAATTTTTCCTGTGGGATCCCCAAAATCCCCTTCCAAGCAGAGTTCCCCTCTGGAGTAAAATACTTGTTACAAAATGTCTTAAAATGGGAATAAATGCTCTGCTGGAGCAGCATCCTACAGGAATTCCTGGAATTAGGAAGAAGGCYGCAAATGCACCATTAGTTCAGCACTGCTGCACCCTCATTACTGTGGGTAATAATTAACCAYGAGKATAAAAAGCTCTTTTCCAGGCTGATATTGCCTTGGAACAGCAGGAATTAATGAGCAGCTGGTCAATATCCCTCCCTGAACCCACCCTGTTCCCTGTGACAGGGCTGGAGTTCACTCTCAAGGAATCGAGGTGATGAACCAGGATTGCCCAGGAAAAGTGGGAATTTGGGAGGTTTGTTTTCATTTGGGGCTGATGAGGCTGCGTCCAGGCCCCAGTGTCTCAGCCTGGCCTTGCACTGCCAGTGATCCAGGGGCCAGGCCCCAGCTCTCTGGGCAACCCTGTGCCAGGGCCTTGCCCTGCCAGGGAACAATCCTAATTCCCAACTATTCCATCAGCCTCTAGCCTTCTGGCAGTGAGCCATTCCCTGCTGTCCATGTCCCTGTGGCATCCCATATGTCCCCAGGTCCCTCTGCAGCCTCTCCTGACGAGCCCTTTCCAGCCTAGGTAGTCTGAGCCTCTCCCTGGAGCTTTCTCCTCTTCCTAGGTGGGCACCCCCAGCTCTCCTCAGCCCTGTTGGAGAGACAGCAGGATGAGGAATTCCAGCTGTTTTGCTGATTTGCATGTGTTTTCGCGGTTTGTTTTCAGAAGCGTCTCTCCTTGGCAGGCGCGCAACCAGCAATCCCTGGCACCCTCTGGGTGGCTCCAGAGCAAAGCAGAGGCTGCAGGTGTCCATGTGAGGCATTCCAGCTGCATCCCAGGGTCAAAAATAGCAAAAKTAGTGGAGAAAGGTGAATTCATGGATATTTGTAAAAGTCTGACTCCATCTGCTGCCTCGTGCCTCCTTCAGAGGCTCCTCTCAGGAAAGTGCTCAATTGATTCCAAAATCCCAYYGGCACCYCAGGGCTGTAAAMCTCCATCCCAAGAGCATTCCCAGCTCACTTCCCATTGGAAGGGACACATCCCACCCCAGAATCAAACCAAACAAAAGACCTTCACTAAATCACATCCTTTTTATCCTTCTTTTCCCTGAGGAATAATTTCAGGTTCTTGTGGCAGTGGGAAGACTCCAAAGGACCCAGGACCCTGCACATGGACCTGYACCAGGCACCAGCACCAGGACCCTGCACCCTAAAATTGGGCACCCGACCCTATCTGGGACCCTGCACCCCAAAACTGGGTCCCTATAACCCAAAACTGGATCCCTGCACCCCAYAACTGGGTCCCTGCACTGTCTGGGAGCCTGCCCCACCACCCCAGAGGTGCCCTCAGCATTCCCTGGTTCTGTGACATCCTGAGGGAACACCAGGGATTCAGACAAGGCAGAAAATCCCCAGGATGAAATGCTGGCTGTGGCCACTCAGGGATTTGGGAACCTTCAGGGATTTGGGAACCATTTCTCCAGCAATCTCCTGCTGCAGGATCAGGTTTGTGTCCCTTGGTGTCACCCACYTGTCCAGGAGCCCTGAGGTTGGCAGAGACACTCCTGGAGCCCTGCAAACATTTGGGGTTTCATTAAAAGCTCTGTATAAAAATGTGTTTGTGGCACTGCTGTGGTTGTGAAACTTAAAAGGAAAATAATAAATCCTGAACTTCAGCCAGGGACCAGCCAAGCATCCTGAGGGATTCCAGATTTTCCCTGATCCCACATTGCAGAGGAACATAAAAAACCTCACTTTTATTTTCATTGGAAAGAAAGCACACAGACACTTCAATCCTCATCCCCCCCTCCCCCTGGAACAAGGCACAGCAATAAAATCCTGCAAGGAACTCCCATTTCCCCCTTTTCARATGGAGAAACTTTCCTTGGATGTTCTCCTGCCAATTAAAACCAGAATTTCCCAAGGAGATCTGCCCAGAGTYAGGAATGGGTTTCTCATTTTCCAAATTAAATAAAAGCATCCAAACAGAGCAATTCCCTTGGGTTTTTTTTCCATTAAACCTCTCTGTCCCAGGGTCAGCCATCCCAGCCTGGGCAGATCCCTCTGGTCCCAGGGCACTTGGCAGCTCCAAGATCCCTCACAGCCTRGTGGTGCTTCTCAGGGAATTTGCAGGAGCTTGGCTCTGCCTGTTGGAATTCCATAACTGGGACCTCAGTGTGCAGGCAGGAAACTCAGAGTCATGGAATCATTCAGGCTGGAAAAGACCTCCAAGATCATCAAGTCCAACTTTTGACCAAATCCCACTAAAAGTGCCACAATGACCCATTTTTTGGACACTTCCAGGGGTGATGATTCCCCCACTGCCCCGGGCAGCCTAGGCCAATGTTTCACCTCCTTTTCAGCTTGGAATTTTTCCCAAATATCCAACTGGTGTCGTCGTGGTGGAGCAGGAAAGGAACTGTCACCTCCAGCCTGTCCCTGCTCTGTCCCAGAGTGGGAGATGGGAGCAGAGGAGGAGCTGCAGGGTGGGGAGAGGATGTGAGATCCCCAAGGCTGATCCAGGCAGGCTCTGCAGAGGGTTCCAGGGATTCCATGGCCATCCCTCCTGATTCCCCCAGGATCAACAAAGGCCCTGGGCTCTCCTGGAAGCACGGACTGATGGTGGTGGGACCTGCCTGAGGCCACAGCCCCACTGCAGGGCTGRTCCCAGCAGGAATTGTGRTCCATGCTTGYGTGGGTGGGTTTGCTTTGGTTTTTTTCCCCTCTTACTCTCTTTCCACAGCAGATGAAAGAACATTCCTYAGGGGAAGACCTAAATCCCATCCCATTCCACCCCTGCCATGGGCAGGGACACCTTTCACCCTCCCAGGCTGCTCKAAGCCAAATCCAYCCTGGCCCTGGGCACTGCCAGGGATGGAACAGCCAATGGTGGAGCCTCTCCTGCTCCCCTGGGTCCCTGGGCTCTGTGTCTGCTCCAGCTGCAGCTCCTGGAGGTGCTGTTGGTGCTGGGGGAGCCSCGGGGAGCCCCGGCCGGGCTGGGGGAGCCCAGGGATGGAGGTGGTGTGGGGACATTCCCTCTGTGCCTGCACAGGAGAGGGAAAGGGCAGGTCAGCCCAGGGCTGGGAGCGCCAGGAGGATCCTGCCCACACATTCCTGGCTCCTCATGCCTTGGAGCTCAGCTGCGGGTGGCAGGACACACACACAGTGTCACCTGATGGACATTTCAGCAGGCAGAGCTGGACACGGAGCCTCTGGAGGGGATCTGGGGGTCCCCGAGGCTCTCTGAGACCCCAACCCCCTGAGGCCTGTCCCCTGAGCCCCAGCCCAGCCTCGGGGCAGGACTCGGGGCCTGATTCACCTGCACCAGGGGCTCCCTCGGGGCTCCTGGGGCCTTCTGTGGCTGCGGCCTCTGCTCCCCCTCCTGCACGGGGACACGKACACGGCTGGCCCCGCGCCCTGCAGAGGGGCTGGCATCGCCCCGGGGGTGACCATGGGGGCCCCTCCAAGGGCTGATGCTGTCACGGACCCCATGTCCTCCCTCCCAGCCCCAGATCACCTCCTTCCTCTGCCCGGCGGCTCCCAGGGCTCCCTCCAGGCTCTGCCACTGCCCGAGGRGCCGCTGGATTTGCTGCCGGAGCGCCCGCAGGACGTGGAGAGCGCGGCTGGGGAGGGCAGGGGTGAGCGTGAGGGGACGGGGAGGGGACGGGGAGGGAAAAGGGAGGGAGGAGGGAGGGAGGGTCGCACCAGTGCGGCCTCCCTGTCCCCCTGGGCAGCTCCCGGCACCCACCCGAGCGCTGCCGGCGCGGGGCCCGGTCCCAGGGCAGTGCCGGGCCGGGGGCCGTGTTCCCGGGGAGCCGCCGGGGGGTTCCCCAGGGCCGCGGAGCCCCCGGCCCGGCTCGGGCGATGCTCCCGCCGGGCGCTGCTGCCGGGCGGCTCCTGGAGGGGCAGGAGAGGGATCTGGGKAGCTCTGCCCCGATCCCAGCCCGCCCAGCCGCTCCTGGGGAAGCTTCGGAGCCAGCTCAGAGYTCCCAGGGACATCCGGAGCCCCCCGGGCTGAGCAGAAGTTTGGAAGGAGCAGAAGAAGCACAGAGACACCCGGGGGTCCCTCCTGTGTSCCCAGAGCCACCCCCCGACAGCAGTGTCCCCAGCAGCTCCTCTGTTCTGGGTGGCTTCAGAGGAGCTGCACATCTGGGCTGCTGTGCCCCCCTGGCCGATCCCCCAGCACAGCCCCGGCTCCGGGCTGGCTGTGTCCCGGCCTTCCCTTCCCTTCCCTTCCCTTCCCTTCCCTTCCCATTCTCGCTTGGCTCGTTCCCTGTCTTCCTCTCCGTGTCGTCCCGCGCTGCCGGCCGCTGCCTCGTGTGGGGCCCCTGGTGTGCCCGGTGGTCCGCGTTGGCGCTGCGCCCTGGTTCGCCGTTGCGCCCTTCCCCGTCGCCGACTGTTCCACACTGAGCCTCCCGGCAGGCGAGCGCGCGAGCTCGCGGCCCTTGTGCGTCGGGGTTCTGACGTCTGCAGCCCCTGCAGGCGGTGCAGGACCCGCAGCCGCTGCCGCAGGAGGGAGCGGCTGCCCCGCTCCAGCTCCCGCAGCCTCTGCAGGACAGGCGGAGTCACCCTGGGCTGCCCAGGCCCCCGGAGMGCTCTTCCCAAGGGCGGTGTCCGGGCAGGATCCCGGCCTTGGCGCCCATTGGAAAGGGCTGAGCTTTGCTGGGTCGGTGCCCAGAATTCTCACCCCGGCCTCCAGCCCTGCCTGTTTCTCTGCCCTTCCCGACATTCCAGCTCTCCTCCCTCTGCCGGGGCTCTCCAGGGACCCTCTGAGCTGCACGCAGTCACCCCAGGCTGCCCACGGCCACAAGGGTGGTTTTCCCAACAAATTCTTCTCCTAAAAGCCTCAGTTCCTCAATAAACGCCCCCCGTGGATAAACCCAGCTGGGCTCTTTAGGAATTTGGGCGGCAGGAATGTTTCCCATGGGGTGCTGGACAAGGGACTGAGCTGTGGCAGGGTGTGATGTGTGTGCTCCTTCCCASGGCCCCTCCGGTGTGATCCTGGCCCCTCTGGAAATCCAGGTGTGCTCTGACCTCCAGCAGCTCCAGTTTCTCTTCTTGTGCAGTTGTTATTTTCCTTCTCGCCTTGTCCAGCTGCTCCTGGCTCACACGGGCTCCCTGCCCCTGCCAAGGCTGCAAAAACCTCCTCTTTTCCCATRCCCACACCTTTGCCTCTTCCAGGAGCCGGCTCTGGCCCTCCCATCACGCCAGGAGCAGCAAAGCAGAGCCAGGTGGCAGGGACACCCAGCCTGTCCCTGCAGCAGTGCCAGCCCCACCCCTGCTTGTGCCACCCCGAGGTCACCTCACCGTGCTCTGCAGGTCCCTGTGGCACCGGTGCCGGCTGTCCCAGGTGTGTCCCAGCAGTGCCAGGCCAGTCCTGTGCCAGGGACACCGTCACCCACACCCGCAGCTCTGCCCTCAGGGTGCCCATCCCCTCCTGGGCTTCCAGGGCCACCTCCTGCTCCAGCCTGGTGCAGGAGCCARCCCTGGAGCCACCCCTGGAGCCCCGTACCTGGCTCTGTCCCCTTGGCTCCGGGGCCTGGCAGCAGATCCCAGCACTCGTGTCCCCTCCTGGCTCCTCCACACTGGCTGCTCTGCCAGCCCCTGGCATCCAGCACTGGGGTTACAATCCCATTTRCCCCCTTTCCATTGCATTTCCTGGTGCATTCCCAGGGTCACCAAGTGGGACACAAGGGRCAYMGCCAAGCTCGGTGTCCTGGCCCCTCGGTGTCCTGCTGCTCTCCAGATCCCAGCTGGAAGCAGAGCCAGGAGCATCCCTGCCTCCATCCCTGTCCCCACCATCCTGTCCCAGGTGGGGCTGTGCCCGTGGTGGACCCCAAACCCCAGACCCCAAACCCCAGACCCCAAACCCCAGACCCCAGGGCTGTACCTTGCAGGGCAGTTCCCCTTTCTGGTCCCCTCGCAGCCCTGGGGACACAGGTGACCTCCGTGGCCCAGGGGCTCCCACGGCTGTGCCAGCACCTGTGGGGGAAATGGCATTTGGGGAGGGAGGAGCCCACAATGCACAGAAACCCACAGGGCTGGTCCCTGCCACCGTGTCCCTGGCCCTGCCTGTCACAGCCCTCCCGGTGCCCCAGGGCCAGCCCGGACTCACTCCTGCTGCTGGCGGCTCCTTCCCTGTCCCCGGCAGCCACAGTGAAGGTGACATTCCCTCCACGTCCCCAGAGAGCCGCTGGTGGCCCCGGGGCGGGATGTCCCCTGGCTGTGGCCCTGCTGGCCCCGGGAGCGCTGCTGCCCGGAGCTGCTGTCCTTGCCCCGGCCCTGCTCCTGCCAGCCGCGATCCCTGCAGCGGCCCAGGGGTGCCCAGCTGTGCCCAGCAGCTCCCCACGGGCACAGTCCCCGTGTGCCAGGGCTGGCTGGGCAGGGGGGCCCGGCCAGGGCACCCGCCCATGGCTCTGGCTCAGGCTCAGGCGGGAGATCCTGGCTCCCAGGGACTCCAGGCTGCTCCGGGATGGAGATCGGTCCTGCCGGGGGGCTCTGCCCGCCCCCGTGGCCGTGTCCGGGCTTCTCCCTGCGGGGAACAAGGGCTCGTCCTGCCCGGGATGAGCTCCTGCCCTGGGCACAGCCCCGGCAGGCTCCGGCTGGCACAGCAGCGGCTCCACCATGGCCTCCCAAAAGCTGGCAGCCAAATCCTCGGTGCAGACGGAGCTGGAGCTGGAGCTGCTGCAGCGCCCCGGGGGCTGAGCCCAGCAGGGCTCCTCTTCCCGTGGGACAGGGCTGCCACCCCAGGCACCGCGTCCTGCCAGCTCTGTGGGGACAGCAGAGCCATGAGCCCAGCCCAGGGGGAAGGAGCCATCCCATCCTGCTGGATCTGAGCCKCCTGGGAGGGGCTGGCAATGCCTGTTCTTATCGGGGAGCACTCYGGGTGCACCAAAGCACCGACACCGAACACATCCCACCCTCTGCTGCAAGATCCCCAGCTGCCTCCAGTTGGAAGGAAAAGCCACAATATCTTCCTTAATTTCATTTTAAACTAGGGTCATTGTTGACCTTGATGCTCCCAAGGTCAGGAGGGGCAGTGCCAGGGAGGGCTGGCAGCACCCAGGATGGGGCAGGGATGGCTGTCAGCTCTTCCCAGGGAGGAATTTTCTCTTATACCCAACCCAAACTTCCCCTGGCCCAGCCTGAGGCCGTTCCCTCTGCTCCTGTCCCTGTTCCCTGGAGCACAGCCCGACCCCCCCGGCTGTCCCCTCCTGGCAGGAGCTGTGCAGAGCCACAGCCACAAGGGCCCCCTGATGACTCCTTGCTTCCAGGCCTGAGCCCTATGGCCGCAGCTCCTCAAAGCCCCTCCTGGGGCTCCAAGCTTTGCATTCCCAGCGTCCCGGTGCACCTAACTGCTCGCACCACCCCTTCCAGCCAGCTCGTGCGGTGCGTGCAGAAGCTAGGCAGAGGGGACAGGGGGGCCAAGCAGCTCGATGGAAGCCCGAGTCCCCATTGCCCACCTCACCACGCATCGGCTTAGACCCTGCTGAGGGAGGATGGGGAGGATGGGGACGGGAGGTGGGCACCAGACCGCCGGGCTGCGCCAGCGCCCTCAGCACCAGACACACTCCCGGAGCTGCAGGGACGTCGGGACACGGGTAATGGGGAATACGGGCAATGAGTGACAGGGAAATGGACAGGGAATTGGGGAGACAGGTGAATGGGGCAGAGGAACGGGACCACCCCGGGAATTGGGAGGGCAGGGAACACCGCGAAGCTATTCAGGGAGAATAGCGCAAAGACGAGGAAGTGGCAGAGCTGGCCCTGAGGGAGAGGAAGGACAGGGAAGGGGAATAGGGAATGGGACAAGGGGAGAGGGACAGGGAAGGAACAGGGCATAGAGACAGGGAATGGGGGCAGGGAATCGGAGCAGGGACAATTGGGACAGGGAAGTGGGACACAGGGAATGGGACAGGGAATGGACAAGGAATGGGCATTCCCCCAGACGTGTTAGTCACTGGGGAGGACCAAGGCAGTAACTCTCCAGGGCACTGGTGCTACGAGCACGCTGCCCCTCACATCTCGAGCCCCACAAAGGCAAAGACCCCCTCCGCACAACCCGCACACACCTGGGTTTCATGGGTTTCATCAGCACAGGGAAGTCCAGATCCCAGGATTCCTGGAACCTTGGGCTTCAGGCTGCAGGGAGAAGCAGGAGGAGAGAAAGTGCTGAGAGGCTCCAAAGCCCTTGGCGCATGGGAGCTTCAGAAAGTATCCCCAGGGGCGATGTCTGCAGGCAGGGTCAGGCAAAGCCACAGAACAGCCTGGACTAAACCACCCTCACCTGAGAGAATAGGGAAGTCTGTGCCGGAGCTGAAAGGTGAGCTGAGGCCAGGTTGTGCAGGATACCAGTGAGCTGGGCCAGGTGTGGATGATCCAGGTGCTGCTCCATCCAATGCTGGGCCAGGATAGTGCTCGGCGACCAAGGTATGGCTGGCCAGGTCAGTGAAGGTGTTAGAGACCTGGGACACGGCCACCCAGTCCCGGCCAGCTGGCCCCAGGAGCTGCGGTGCCAGGAGGTGATGGGGGCCGGGGGCTGTTTTCCTCAGCCGGAATTTCGGCACTGGAGCTGCCTGGAGCTGCAGGTGCCCGGCGGTCACCGCTGGCCCGCAGAGCCCCGGAGCCCCCCGGGTGCACAGGGAGGTCGAGGGCCGGGTCCCCCCAGGGCAGCGCCGACTCACCTGGGGCGGCCAGAGAGGAGCAGAAGCGGGAGGGCAAGGGCTGGTCTGGTTGTCCCGTTCCTCCCTGGCAACATCACGCAGGGAGCGGCTGGCCTGCCCGGACTTGCCAGCCGCCCGGCCGCAGCCCCCTGCCCGGACCCGGCTCACGCTCCCGGGCAGCTCCTCGCCCCCGCAGAGGCCGCCTGGGCAGCTCCTCCCCAACCGGTCCCAGGAATCTCCGTGTCTGTGGTACTTCCCCCTGAGCCCGCCATTCCTGCTCCTCCTCTCTTGGCCACCACCCACCTTTCCCCTTGGCCAAACTCCTCTGGCCCATCTCCCTCCCAGGGAAAACCCTGCCCTGCTCTCCTTCAAGCTCCAGATAATCTCCATTCCATGCTCCCTTCGTTTCCCCTGGCAATCT
>NDFG01000045.1:1053199-1066458 GCA_002167245.1 Sporophila hypoxantha | reverse complement strand
GAACAGGGAATGAACAGGGAATGGGATAGGAAATGGGATAGGGAATGGGACAGGGAATGGGGCAGGGAATGGGACAGGGAACTGAACAGGGAATGGACAGGGAATGGGACAGGGAATGGGACAGGGAGAGCGACAGGGAATGGGGCAGGGAATGGGGCAGGGAATGGGGCAATTCCAGACGTTTTCACTGGGGGGACAAGGCAGGAGCACCCCAGGGCTGGTGCTGCAGCTGCCCCCCCACATCTGAGCCCCACAAAGGAACCCCCCCTTCCCACACCCCACACCTGGGTTTCAGGTTTCATCAGCAGGGTCCAGATCCAGGATCCTGGAAGGCCTGGGCTCCAGGGCTGCAGAGAGGAGGAGAGAAGTGCTGAGGCTCCCAAAGCCCTTGGGCTGGGCTCAGAAATCCCCAGGGGGGTTCTGCAGCAGGGTCAGGCAGGGCAGGAACCAACCTGGACTCCAAAACCACCTCACGCTGGGGAGAATGGGGCAAGTCTGTGCCGGAGCAAAGGTGAGCTGGGCCAGGTGTGCTGATCCAGGTGAGCTGGGCCAGGTGTGCTGATCCAGGTGTGCTGGGCAGGGCCTCAGTGAAGGTGCCTGAGACCGACATCGGCCAGCCCGGCCACGGCCCCGGAGCTGCGGTGCCAGGGGTGATGGGGCCGGGGGTGTTTTTCCTCAAAGCCGAAACTTTCGGCACTGGAGCTGCCCTGGGAGCTGCAGGTGCCTGGGGCACCGCCGTGCCCCGAGCCCCGGAAGCCCCCGGTGCACAGGGAGGGTCGCAGGGCCGGGGTCCCCCAGGGCGCGCGACTCCACTCTGGGGCGGCAGAGAGGAGCAGGGAGCGGACGGGCAGGCTGTCTGTGTGTCCCGGTCTCTGGCACATCCGCAGGAGCGCCTGAGCCTGCCCGATTGCCAGCCGCCCCGGCCCGCCCTGCCGGACCCGGCTCCAGCTCCCCCGGGCAGTCCTGCCCGCAGAGTCCCGGGGCAGCTCCTCCCACGTCCAGGGAATCTCCGTGTCTGGGTACCTTCCCTGAGCCCCATTCCTCCCTCCCCTCTCTTGGGCACACACACTTTCCCTTGGGCAAATCTCTCTGGCCCATTCCTCCAGGGCAGCCCTCGCCTGCTTCTCCTTCAAGCTCCCAGATAATCTCATTCCATGCTCCTGTTTCCCTGGATCTCCTGCCTTGGACAACCTCCCCTGGATCACCTCCCCTCCTGCCCCTTGAACCACCCTCCCTGCACCATCTCCTCCCCTTGGCACCTTCTCCCCCAGATCCTTCTCCTTCCCTGAATCACCACGTCCCTGGACCTCCCTGTCCTTAGAGCAACATTCCCTGGATCTTCTCCTTCCTTGCCACCTTCCTGTCCCCACCCCGTGTCCATGTCCCCCCTCACACCCAGAGCTCCTCCAGGACCTGCAGCCCTGGGGAGCCAGTGACCATCTCAGCACCACGGCCTTTAAAACTCCCGAATCCAAGTTTTATTTCCATGTAGGAGAAGAGGGATCACTCACAATATATTATTGTTCAAAAAGAAAATACATTCAACAGCATTTACAGTGGAATGACATTAAAATCCTCYAGGAGGAACAGAAGGACCAGGAGATGGTGCTCTGGTTAAGTGCTGCTGATCAGATGATCTCTGGAAGATGGAGCAATTTTTTTCCATTAGCCTAAAATCCGGGGGATTCTGGGTTGGGATTGCTCCTCGTGCTCCAGGTCCTGGAGCTGTGAGGGTCGTGTGGGGGGGTCCAGTCTGGAGGGGCGATGGGGGCAACAGCAGAGCCCAGCACATCATGCGCCCTGCTCTGCTCCGCTCGGAACAGCCCAACCCGAGCCGGGAACGGGCCCAACCAGCCGGGAACAGCCCAACCCAGCCGGGAACGGCCAACCCAGCGGGAACAGCCAACCCAGCTGGGAAACAACCGCGGGAACGGCGCCAAACCCAGCCAGGAACAGCCAATCCAGCGGGAACAGCCCAACCAGCTGGGAGACAGCCCAACCCAGGAGGAACAACCCAACCCAGACGGGAACAGCCCAACCAGCCGGACGCCAAACCAGCCCGAACCAGCCGAACAGCCAGCCAGCGACAGCCTAAACCTCAGCTGGGAACAAGCCCAACCCAGCAGGAACAGCCACAACCCATTGCCGGGAACACCAACCCAGCCGGGAAAGCCCCAATCCAGCTGGGAACAGCCCAGTTCCAGCCAGCGAACACCTCAACCGAGCGGAACAACCCAACCAGCGGGCAACAACCGCAGCCAACAGGAACCAGGGGAACAGGGCCCAACACAGCCGGGAACAGCCCAACATGCGGAACCACGCTGGGAACAACCCAGCCGGGACAGCCCAATCCACCGGGAACAAGCCCAACCCAGCCGGAACAGCCCAACCCAGCGGAACGCCAATCAGCTGGGAACCGCCCAACCCAGCCGAAACAAACCAACCCAGCCAGGAACAGCCCAACCAGCGGAACAGCCCAATCCAAGCGGGAACAGCCCAACCAGCCCGGAACAGCCCAACCAGCCGGAAAGCCAACAGGCTGGGAAACAGCCCAACCCAGCCGGAACAGCCCAATCAGCCGATAACAGCTCCACCCAGCCAGGACAGCCCAACCAGCGGGAACAGCCCAACCTCAGCCAGGAACAGGCCCCACCCAGCCGGAAACAGCCCAACCCAGCTGGGAACAGCCCCAACCCAGCCAGGAACAGCCCACGCAGGCCGGGAACAGCCCAACTCAGCCAGGAACACCCAATCCAGCGGACAACCCAACCCAGCCGGAAACGGCCCAACCCAGGCAGGAACAGCCCAACCCAGCTGGGAACAGCCCAATCCAGCCGGGAACAGCCCAATCCAGCTGGGAACAGCCTGGGCTGGAGCTCCTCCCTGCTCCAAGCTCCCGGCTGACACTTGCATTGACACAGCAAAAAGGCAAATAAGGCATTCTGAAAGCTCCATTCCACCCGTCCTACAGCCCGACCCGAGGGGCACAACCCCCCCGGGACACCGCGGGGCTGCCCCAGGCCAGGGCAGCGGCACCAGGGACCCGCGGGGAGCACCCTCCCTCTGCCAGGCAGCACACCTGCGCCAGGACACCTGGGGCAGCTCTCACAGGCCAAATCCCAGGCTGGAGCATTTCAGATCAGCTTTCCCYAGCCGGGGCAAAGCTCCAGGAAGGAGTGAACATCCTGGAGCAGCTGCTGCAACTCTCGGGACACTGGGAAGCAGCCTGGAGCATCCCACCGCCAGGAATCCCYAGCGCCACAAACCCCAAACACATCATTTCCAGATGGGAATGTCTCTGGAACACCTTTTCCATGCTACAAGATCCAGCTTTGGAGCAAACCGTTGCTTCCCTGCCATGGGAATCCATCACCACCACCCGAGCTCGGGGACGAGCRGAGGGGAATCGTACTCGTGCTGTAAAAACTCAGACAGACACTTCTGTCTTCATCATTTTTCATCTTTTGTGTACCATAGAAATTTAAGCAAAATAATTTTATATATATTTATATATATATATGTATAAATTAGAAGCAAATAAATAAGATTAAAGGGGGCAGAGAGCAGTGGGGGCTGCCCCGCAGCACGGTGACGCCGTGGGGGCCCTGGGGACTGTACACTGTGGGCATCACAGGGATGGAAGTGCTGGAAGCTGATCAGGAGGAGACTGATGGATGGGGAACCTGATTGCATAAGTGTCCCGTGTGCAAGCCTGGATATTCCAGTTACCATTGCCTCAAGGTTCGTTATTGCTAATTAACTTCACGTGGGTGTGATGGGCGGCTCGGGGTGGCCCCAGAGGCAGGGTCAGTGTGATATGATGGAGAGCCAGAAAAAGACAGCAAAAATGGGATCCAGCAGGGCCAGTGCAGGTCTCCAGGTGTTCCTGGCCCAGCAGAGCCCATCTCTGGGATGCCACCACCTCCTGCTTCCCCTCGGTGCTCCAGTCCTCACCTGTCACCAGCAGTGCTCGCTCTGCTCCTCCCGCTGCATCCAGGGCCAGGCAGGGTGATGGACCCAGCAGGGCTGAGGGGGACGAGGGGTTCCCTGCCCTGGCAAACTGGAGCTGCTGCAGGGAGAGCCCAGGATGAGGGAGGGGAGGAACAGGAGTTGGGAGCGGGTGCTGGGGCACAGGGACCCTCCAGCCCCAGCCTGTGGCCAGGCCTGGCTGGCTGAATGGGGTGGGAGCTGCAGGACCAAGGCTCCACCCCAGCAGCACCACGGCATCTCTCCCCTCCTCTCCCCAGGGCACCTCTTCCTTCCTCTCCCACCCAGCCTCAGGCACAGCTCAGCAGGGAGACACCGATGGAAAAGGTGGAATTGAGATCCAGCCCCCATGTGCAGGGATACAGAGCAGGGACACGGAGCCAGGAGCATCACTGGGACAAAAACTCTTCACTGCATCAGCCTGGCCTTCCCAGCCTCYCTGGGGCCATTTCCCCCTTCGGATGTGGTTGCAGGAAAACCAAAGCAAACCTCACTCAAACCACTCCCACACAATAAAGACAGGCCCAAGCTTTGCCTGAACACATCAGACTGTGGGGAAGCACCTCCAACGCTCTTGAAAAAAAACAAAAACCAGGTCAAAAACCAGGTCAAAAACCGAAGTCACCAGCTGAAATATCCTACTTGGTGTTACTGGGATGACTGGGCACTGTGGAACCACCAAGAGCCTCTGGGATCAAGTGCCACAGCTCCTGGGGACAGTTTTCCAAGCAGAGTTGTTCGTGTCCGTCTTTGAAGGAAACCTGAACCAGGAGCAGGATTTGTTTTTTTTAAAAAAATAATTCCATAAAGTCCACACAGAAATGGGGTCCCAAAAGAAGAAAAAAATAACGGCAAAGAGAAGAGCTCACACAAGCACAGCATTCCCACACCCCYGGCATCTTTGGAAGTCGACGTCTCGGCCACCGGAGCCAAGGCGCTGGAGGATATAGGCAGCAACTCCTGACAGCAATGAACARCCTAAACCCAACCCAGCTCCACGTGTCCTCACTCCTAAGCAGTCGCTGGAAAATCCATCATTTAAAAAAAAAAAAAAAAAAAAAGATGCTATTTATTAGTGCATAAAAAAATAGGTTTGGAATCCCTGTTTGGATCTCTGCATGTATTGACTCTGTCGGCCCAGCGGGACGCTGCTGGCATGTCCTCGCTGTCCCTCGGGCTGTGCCAGTGTCCCAGGGGTGGCCCCCGAGCTCWGGGGGGCTCAGAAGATGTCGGGGCACACGCTCCAGTCCTGCTTGTCCTTGGCCTCCCAGTAGCCTCCCTTGTAGACACAGATCAGCTCCCCGGTGACAGCYTCCACCTTGCGCTCGAACCACAGCGGCAGGTACCCCTCGTAGTCCTTCCCTGGTGGGCAGAACGGGGGTCAGGGGGGCTRCTGCACCTGCAACCCTGCAATCCCACAGCTCCCAGAAAAGCAGGGACTGGCTGCTGGTGCTCCCAGAGCTCAGGGATTCATTTGAGCCCAGCCCTGCCATGGTCACAAGGGCCAAGGGAGGACTGGTCTCCAGGGGGACAAAGTGACTGGTGGGACAGGATGGCCAGGGACATGATGACCAGCAAGGCAAAGCAGKCAACAGCCCTCCCTGCCAGAGCCCACTGCCCCAAAAACCCAACCAGCCCCCACAAGTGCCTCAGTCCCTCAATAAAACCTCCCTGTGGATAAYTCCAGCTTGGCTCTTTAGGAATTTAGGCAGCATGGAATGTTTCCCATGGGATGCGTGTGGCTGGAAAAGGGACTGAGCTGCTGACAGGTGTGTGATGGCTCTGGCTCTGCACAGCTCCTGACAGGAGGGGACAGATGGAGGGGTCAGGCTCTGCTCCCAGGGAACAGGGATGGGATGAGAGGAAATGGCCTCATGTTGCACCACAGCASTTTTAGATGGGATATTAGGGAAAATTCCTCCCTGGAAAGGGTGGTCAGGCATTGGAACAGGCTGCCCAGGGCAGTGGTAAAGTCCCCATCCCAACAGAAAATCCCCAAAGCAGGGACTGTCTGTTGGTGCTCCCAGAGCTCAGAGACTGATTTGAGCCTAGTCATGGTCATGAGGGCCAAGGGAGGACTGGTCTCCAAGGGGACAAAATAACTGGTGGGACACAACGGCCAAGGACACAATGACCAGCAAGGCAAAGCAGCCAACAGCCCTCCCTTCCAGAGCCCACTGCCCCAAAAACCCAACCAGCCCTCACAACTACCCCAAACCCACCCACAAGGGTTCCCCAGAGCTCGCAGGGTGTGTCCCCCACCACCACCGGCAGCACGGGCAGCGCAGTCCCTGCATCCTGAGCCATCCCCAGGCACCTCCTCACCTTCCTCCATGGCCTCCACGGCCTCGGCCTCCCTGCGCCGGCGCACGGCTCTCTGCTTCTCCTCCAGCCTCTGCTTCTCCACGTTGGCCTCGTCCCAGCGGCCGCTCTCCATCAGCCGCTGGTCGGGGCGCAGCCGGCTGTCCGTGGGCGCCACGCGCTCCTCGGGCTCGTTCAGCGTCAGCGCCAGCTCCGAGAAGAAATACATGTTCTCAGCATTGTCCCTGAGAYTGGCAGAGAGCCTGGTCAGCATGGGGAATGCCTCGGGCACAGCCCCACAGCCCCACTGAGCCYCTCCTGCTGTGCTGGGGCACCTCCAGTGCTGGGGCAGCTCTGGGACCCTCCTGCCAGGAGAGCCCTGCAGGGGCTGGAGCGTGTCCAGGGCAGGGAACGGAGCTGGGAAGGGGCTGGAAGCCCAGGAGAGGCTGAGGGAGCTGGGAAGGGGCTCAGCCTGGAGCAAAGGAGGCTCAGGGGGCCCTTGTGGCTCTGCACAGCTCCTGACAGGAGGGACAGCCGGGGGGGTCGGGCTGTGCTCCAGGGAACAGGGACAGGAGCAGTGGGAGCGGCCTCAGGCCGGGCCAGGGCAGGGGCAGGTGGATATTAGGGAACATTTCTAATGACTGAAAGGATGGTCAGGCACTGGCACAGCTGCCCAGGGCAGTGGAGAGAGTTCCCATCCCTGTGGGGATTTAACAGCTTGTGGATGTGGCATTGGGGACAGGGGCAGTGCTGGCCTTGGCAGTCCTAGGGGAACATTTGGACTTGGTGCTCTAAGGGGGCTTTGAGACATACACCTGGAACATGGAGGGACCAGACCCTACATGTGTCCCCTCCTCCACACCTTTGATGCTTTTCCCACTGAAGGCAGGGAGGGCTCAGGGTCCCTGTCCCCCCCAAATTCCTGGCTGTGCTTCCATCTCACATGTGTTCAAAACTCTGGATCAGCTCTGGGCCCTCCTGACAGGAGAGACCTGCAGGGGCTGGAGCGTGTCCAGGGCAGGGAACGGAGCTGGGAAGGGGCTGGAGCCCCAGGAGAGGCTGAGGGAGCTGGAAGGGGCTCAGCCTGGAGCAAAGGAGGCTCAGGGGGGACATTCTGAGCTGCACACCAGTCACCCAGTCTGCCTACAGCCACAAGGCTGTATTTTCCCAAGAATTTTCCCAACAAATTCTTCTCCTAAAGACAGTCAGTCCTCAATAAAATCTCCCTATGGATAAGTCCAGCTTGGCTCTTAGGAATTTTGGGCAGCATGGAATGTTTCCCATGGGAGCATGTGGCTGGAAAAGGGACTGAGCTGCTGACAGGTGTGTGATGGCTCTGGCCTCTGCACAACTCCTGACAGGAGGGGACAGTCAGGGGGGTCAGGCTCTGCTCCCAGGGAACAGGGATGGGGATGGAGGAAATGGCCCCATGTTGCACCACAAGCATTTTAGATGGGATATTAGGGAAAATTCCTTCCTGGAAAGGGTGGTCAGGCACTGGAACAGGCTGCCCAGGGCAGTGGTGGAGTCCCCATCCCCAACAGAAAATCCCCAAAGCAGGGACTATCTGTTGGTGCTCCCAGGGCTCAGAGACTGACTTGAGCCCAGCCCTGTCATGGTCACAAGAGCCAAAGGAAAACTGGTTCTCTTAGGGACAAAGTGACTGGTGGGACAGGATGGCCAAGGACACAAATGACCAGCAAGGCAAAGCAGCCAACAGCCCTCCCTGCCAGAGCCCACTGCCCAAAACCCAACCAGCCCCCACAAGTGCCCCAAACCCACCCAGGAGTCCCCACAGCCCCCTCCCTTCCAGGGACCCACCCTCAGGAAAAAGCCACTCAGCTCCACAAGTCCCTCATGTCCTCAGGCCTGGGCACATGAGCCTCCCACTCCAAAGGCCTGGGAGAGTCATCCCCCCAGTCCTGCTGTCCATCCCACCCCAGGGACTCACGGGGAGCGGGTACTCCTCCACAGGACCTTTGGGGACAGTGTCTGGTAGACAGTTTTCTGCTTGCCTCGGTGCTGGTGCTGCCAATGGCTGCTGTGGAGGATCTTGGAGCACTCCATCTTCTCATCCCACGTGCCAGACATGACGTAGTGGCTTTGCCGTCGGCGTCGCTCACCACCCCTGTCACCTGCCAGGGGGACACGGCTCTGAGGCGTGTGGGAATGCCAGAGGGACACCACAGCCTTCCAGGTGCCAACTGAATGTGGTGCTGTCTCCTGGACATCCCTGACCTGGCAGGTGGGTGTCCAACCCACCAAACCCCTCCCAGGTCTCAGTGCTGCAGCTGCAGCACATCAGAGCCAAACCACGGGACACGGAGGTGCCACCCAGCCCTCCCTGGTGAGCCACGTTAGAGGTGCCTGGCCAGCCCCTCAGCCCATGCTGGGGCTCATCCGCAGTGCTACTGGGAGCCTGGAAGAGCCAGGAGTGACCCCTGAAGGAGCAGAGTCCCTGCTGGATACTCACCTTGCGGGGGACATCCCTGGAGAAGTAGCTGTAGGGGGTAAATTTCAGCTGGCATTTATCTTTGGACTTATGGTTAACAATCTCTATTTCACCAGACTGGATAAAAGACACAGAACCACAGCAGGAGAGACAGAGGAGTGTGTTAGTTGTAGTGCAGGCACCAATCCCACTGGGCACAGCAGCACCAGTGGCTGCCCCCACTCCAGCCACCCCAGCACTGCTGGCCTCGGGCAGAGCCAGGGAAGGCTCCAGAACCTCTCCCAGCCCTGCAGGGAAGCACAGCTCCCCATCGGGCAGGAGCATGTGCCCAATGCTCCTCCAGCCCCCAGGGCCAGGCAGAACTGTGCCTCACCCACCTGGTCGATCCAGAGCTTGCCCACGATGATGTTGTGCACTGTGGAGGTGACTTTCCTCCACACATAGTGGTTCCCACTGGAGTGGAACTCCAGGTGGATGGCGCCTGTGGGAGACAGGAATGATCTGAGCTCAGCAGGGGCAGGTTGCTCCCCAGAGCCCAGCACCACCCCAGCACTGTGCTCACCCTCAGGGCACCCCTCTCCTGCATCCCCAGCCAGGTCTGCCTCTGGATTCATCCCTCCCTAGTGCTCCAGGAAGGGAGGGACACCTCTGCCAGGCCCTCTGCCCTCACTTTAACAGCAGGTCAAAAATGTGCTGCCTGGTTGATTCAGACACTGGCACCACTTTGGGAATGCTGCCCAGCCCAGGGACAGGCAAAAGGAAAATAAAATGCTGGAAGGAGCAGCTTATTGCTCTTGACTGGCAGGGAGAGGGTTAAAAACAGGCAGCAAGTTAACTTTAATATCATGAAAGGAAAATCACTTCCTGGCAAGCAGGGCATTTCCAAAGCAAAGGAGCCTTGCAGTTGGCATCATTTCCACTTCCAGGGCAGACATGCTAATGTTGGATCATTTGATCAGGAGCACAAACCTGGCTCCTTAACTGCCTGGGGTAGAGCCCACTGAGCCCCAGGCGAGCCCAGGGAATTCCCAAAGTCCCAGGTGAGCCCAGGGGATTCTCTGAGCCCCAGGGGAACCCAAGGAATGGCTCAAGGCTAAGGCAGCAGCTTCTTTAACTGCTGGGTTCTGCATGAGCAGTGCAAGGCCAGTCAGTGCCAGGGAATTGCAGGACCCATCACCTACCCAGTGGCATGATGGAGAGGTATTTGCCCCTGAACTTGCTGGCGATGGTGATCTCCGCCACAGCGTCCACCCTCGCTGGAGTACACATGGGTGGGCAGCTGCTGGGGGGTGGTGGCTCACCTGGGGACAGGACACACAGCCCGTGAGGACACAGAGCCCAGCTGAGTGCTCGGAGAGGGGACAGCCCCACGCCAGCCAGCCGCCAAGGATGCTCCAGGTCCTGGGCACCACATCAGCTTTGGCACTAAGGTGCCCCTGGACACCACAATCCCTCCTGGGCAGCAGGGGCACCCCCATGCAGTGCCCTGGCAGCAAAGGAGCACACCAGGATCCTGCCAGGATTGGCTCAGGCTCATTTCAAAGCATGATCCGTGAGATCTTCACTGAGCAACCCACTGCTGTGAGATGCTGCTGCTCCCTGAGCCGAGGCCATGGCCCAGCTTTCCTGGGATCCTTGGCTGAAGAACCATGGATGCGCTGGCATCCCAGTAATCCCAGTGGAACAGCACCTGGGAATCCCAGAGGACACAAGGCCCACAACTGGTCAGAACACACAGCAAGACCTTTGGCTTCTCCCTCACACACACACGGGCTTGGGAAAGTGGACACAGCACCCTAATCCTGAGAGTGACTTGTTAGAGGTGGTGCTCACATGGCCCTGCCTGGAAAAAAAGCTGCCCAAACCCAAGGCAGGAGCAGCAATATCCAAGGCAGAGGGACCTGGTGGCACAGCCTGGCACAGGCACCCATCGGATCCTCAGAGCTCTGGGATGATTTCCCTGCTGTAATTACAAGGCTGAGCGCCCGAGCTCAGGATTACACACACGGGCAGGGCCAGGGCCTCGCCATTAAATCCAGGCACCAGCAGCAGGAAATCCTATTTGGATAACTGGATTTCAGGCACTGGATTATCACTGCTTGGCTGGGCACGTTGGCAGGCTGAGCAGCACCAAGCCAGCACTAAGGAAAATTCAGAGCGGTGGGCAAGGAGGAATTGGTCAGGAATCAAAATCTGGGTGCAAACACAGGAAAAACTGGGACCAACCAGAGAAAGCAATTCCAGGCAGGTTATCATTTGGCAGGGAACAGGGATGGAGGAAGGAGTGTGGTGAAAAGGGGGGTGAAAGAAGGAGAACAGGGAATGATGAAAGTTTGGGAATGATGCAGTCAGGGGTGTCCAGCAGATACTGGACAGGCAGGACTGGAGAGATGTGGTCAGAGGTACCCAGGGATGACAGGCAGCCCTGGGCTTGCACTGCAGCTGGGATGAGGCTGAAGAGCTCTACCCAGGACTTCCAGCTCTACCCCAGGAAGGTGAGGGAGTATTAGGGTAACCCCAGCTGGCTAAGGGATGGATCCATCCTTCCAGGCTAAATACCAGGTGACAGGCCAGGAACTGCTGCCAGCAAGGGGAGGTGAAGGTGTGACACTGCTGAGTTGGGAGAACCTGAGCTCTGTGACAGCTCTGTGAACACTGTGCTGGGGTGGCTGAGGCTTGAGGCCACCTCTGACCTGGCAGGCAGGAGGGCTCAGGCGTGGCTGGCAGTGTCCCACCCTCAGTGCAGCAGGGCACTGGCATGGCTCCCAGGCTGGGATGGGCCATCCAGGGACATGCAGAGCTGGGTGACATCGGGCCCACAGCACTGGGGTGTGGAGGAACAGAGTAGCCAGGAATTCTGGGATATCTACTGCAGGACCTTCCCTTGGTCACACTTCCAGCAGACTCCACAGAGCCTGTTCAGCACGGCCAGGTGGGAGACTTGGGATGGTGGATGGGATGGGATGGGATGGGATGGGATGGGATGGGATGGGTGATGGGATGGGATGGGATGGGAATGGATGGGATGGGATGGATGGGAGGATGGGATGCGACAGGAGGTGCTCATCCTGCCTCAAGCCAGCACTCCAACAGGTGTCTGACAAGTTGGGTATACCCACTGCCAGGGAGGGCTCTGTCCACCCTGGGTGTCCTGCAGGAGCTGCTGTGCGAAGCCTGGCACCACTGCACGGCATGCTCCAAACCTGGGGACAAAGGGCCAGCCAATCCAGTCAAACTGTGACCCTCCTCCCTTTGTCACCCACCCATGAGCACCGAGTGCACATCCAGTTCGCTTCCTTGACACCACCAAGGGGGGGGACCTCCACCCACCACACTTGTCCCACCCACTTCTGGAGAAAGAGCCAGAGGGTAGGAGAAGCCCGGGTCAGGGAGAGGAGCCCAGGGAAGGTCGGGAAGAAGAGCCAGGAAGGATCGGGGAGAAGAGCCAGGGAAAGTGCTGCAGGGAGAAGAGCCGAGGAAGGTCGGAGAGGACCGGGAACCAGGAAGCCCAGGGAAGGCGGGAAGATACCCAGAGAGGCAGGAGAGGAGCCCAGGGAAAGCTGGAAATACGCAGGAAGTAGAAGGAGCCCAGGGAAAGCTCGGGAAAGCCAGCCCAGGAAGGCTCGGGTGAGTTGCTGCTGGGCTCCCCAGCAGGATGGAGCAGCAGGGGGGAGCCCACCAGGGCTCACTCTGCTCGCAGGGGAGCGGAAGCCCAGCTCCTCCAGGCGGTCCAGCTTCGAAAGGTCTCCCCCACAGGGGTTGAGATGGCCTTGCAAGTGCGGGCACAGTGGTGGAGTAGGAGGACACGGAGAAGGCAGCCACAAAGCACATCTGCTCCGTGAGCTTCAGCACTTCAACTGCCTTGTCTGCAGCAGCTCGGGTACCAGGTTCCTCAGTGAAGCCCTGCAGCAAATGGCACAGGGCTCGTTGAAGTTCAACCTGCAGGGGAACGAGGCGGGGTTAAGAAAGCAGGCAGACGATCCCCAAGAGTGCACGCAACCGAAGCCCAAAGGGAAGGGAATTGTGCCTGCTCCTGATCTGGCCAGGCATCGCCAAGGTTGGGGGTGTGAGGGAGCCAACAGCCCCGTGGGATGATTCAGGGATCAGCCAGGTTATCCACCCTGACGCCCAGAATGAGCCTCAGCAATGAGAGAATCAGCCCCCTCCAGCGAGCATCCCTCTGGCCACAGGAACATGGATGTGCTGCTCCCCCAGCCTGCCCTCATCAACCTCCATCCCGTGGTGGCCAAGGTGACCCAGCTGCCCAGATAAAACCTGGAAAAAGCCCCATTTTGGGGTCTCCATGCTCCTGAAGACTCCAGCCCCATGAGCCAACAACCTCTATTTTTTTCACTCTGAAAATACTGAAATTTACAAAATTTACAATAATTGAAAGCAAAGACAGAGCCACAAAAGGTCTTCTCCTTCTTAGTTTCATTTCAAAACAAAGAAATATATTTAAAGAGGAGCAGATGGTGAAAAACAACTTCTGTAATCCAAGTAAATCTTTTCATATAGA
>NDFG01000045.1:981374-1021134 GCA_002167245.1 Sporophila hypoxantha | reverse complement strand
TTACCAACTCCCAGAGCTGTGCTCAATCCCCTCATCCACAGCTCAGGAGCTGAACCATCCCCAAGGAGGTGGCTGCAACACGGACAGCTGGCCATGGCAGCCTGGCCTGCCAGAGCCTGCCCGCAGCCTGTCCCTGTCCCTGTCCCCAGCCCTGAGCCTGCTGTGCTCCTCAGGAGCTCTCACAGCCCTCAACCAAGCCCAAAGGTCTTGAGTGGCACCTTCATGACCAAATTCAGCAAATGAGGAGAAGCTGGATAGGACAGTGGTCCCTGGGGTGACAGCCCAGGGACAGACAGGAGAGGATCACAGAATCATGGAACAGTTTGGGCTGGAAGGGACCTAAAGATCATCCAGTTCCATGGACAGGGACATCTTCCACTAGCCCAGGCTGCTCCAAGCCCTGTCCAGCCTGGCCTTGGACACACTGAGGGACCCAAGGGCAGCCACAGCTGCTCTGGGCTACTCAAGTCAGGAGCCAGCAATCCCTGTGCTCCAGGGAGGCAGAGAGGAAGGATACCCAGCTCCTCCCCAGAGCTGCACAGCCCAGGACACAGCACAGGGCCTGGTCCCTGCAACACATCCACCATGGCCAGAACCCCCAATCCCCTCCCCAACGAGCCTGGGGGACCCCCAGCCATGGGGACCCCGCAGACACACAGGGCACAGGGCAGGAGAGCRCAGGGAGTGCTCCAAGTGAAGCCTTGCAGTACACCCAGCATCCACCCTGTGCCACCAGGCAGGGGACAGCTGGGACACCACAACCCAGGCTGGCAGGACCCCTTGGCACCATCCCCCCTCCCAAAGCCCCCCAGGACTGGCATCACCCAGCCCAGCTGTGCTGCACTCCCAGCAGGAGCTGTCCGGGAGCAGGACATCCGCCCAGGGCTGGGACACGGGGACACTGCTGGCTGTCCCACACTGCCACATCCCAGACAATGGCCTCACAGGACAGCCAGGTCCTCACAGCTCTATTTTTAGGTTATTTTCCACTTTGGATGAAACCCTGAGCTCCTGAGGCCTCGCTGCTTCCTTTGCCATCAGCGCCACGTGCAGCTGAGCACGGAGGCAGGGCTGCTCCTCCCGCCCCAAARCCCTGCCAGATGCAACACACTGAACAACTTCTTATGTTTCAAAGTAGGGAAACAGGATTTTTATGGAAATTCTCCAGGAGCTGGCAGCGCGAAGGGAAATTAACTGTGCTTGTGCAACTCCTTGTCATACCAAGGGAGTCCAATGGATAAATGCTAGCTGAAAAACTCAAACCTATTCAGAGACATCCAGAGAGTTTTGGATGTCTGACAGACTACAACATTCCCAGGACTTGCTTATTTTCTGTTTCCAGCTATTTGGATTCCACAGATGATTCATCCAGCTCTTGGCTTGGTTACTCAGCATTTGGGCTGCAGGTGGCACCTGAGGATCGAGGTAACTCCTGGTCAAGAAGATTCAGGGCTTCAGTTTCCATGACATGCTCTGGTTTTACCAGGATTTGTCCAAGAAAAGCTCTGATTCATCAGTTCTTCATCAAACCTTTCCCTTGGATAGGAGCAGGATTTGAGACTTATCCAGGGAAAGAAGTTTTTCCTTTAAGGTTTTGCTTGACATAAACCTGGAACATGGAGGGACCAGACCCTACATGTGTCCCCTCCTCCACCCCTTTGATGCTTTTCCCACTGAAGGCAGAGAGGGCTCAGGGTCCTGTCCCCCCCAGATTCCTGGCTGTGCTTCCATCTCACATGTGTTCAAAACTCTGGATCAGCTCTGGGACCCTCCTGACAGGAGAGACCTGCAGGGGCTGGAGCGTGTTCAGGGAAAGAACGGAGCTGGGAAGGGGCTGGAGCCCAGGAGAGGCTGAGGGAGCTGGAAGGGGCTCAGCCTGGAGCAAAGGAGGCTCAGGGGGCCCTTGTGGCTGCTTTCTGCACAGCTCCTGCCAGGAGGGGACAGCCGGGGGGGTCGGGCTGTGCTCCAGGGAACAGGGACAGGAGCAGAGGGAACGGCCTCAGGCTGGGCCAGGGCAGGCTCAGGGTGGATTTTGGGAAAATTCCTTCCTGGAAAGGGTGGTCAGGAACTGGCACAGCTGCCCAGGGCAGTGCTGGATCCCCCATCCCTGCAGGGACTTAACAGCTGTGTGGATGTGACACTTGGGGACAGGGGTCAGTGGTGGCCTTGGCACCTGGGGAATGGTTGATGCTCTCAAAGGCCAGACCAGACCCCACATTCTCTGGGCCATGTTTTCATCTCCTCCTCTGGAGACAACTCAGCTCCTCCCCACCCCAAAATCCTTCTGGGAGCCACCCATGGCRCAAAGCCCACGGGGACCCTGTCCTGGCCCTTCCCAGTGACACCATCCCGGGCCAGCCACCAGCTCTGTGTGTCCCACGGATGCACTGGGCTAAGAGGATGAAACCAGGGCAAGTAATGGGATATGGCCATGACCTTCCCACCCCAGCAAAGCTCATTATCTGCTCCAAAGGTCCAGCTCCACAGGCAGCAGGCACAGAAATGCCCAGTTTGGCACCGAGGGTGGGAACTGCCASCTGCTCCAGGCTCAGGGGCTGAGCACTTTAAAATGAGATCACCTGTAATTATCCTACTGCAATTAACCACGGGCTGGAACAGGGAATTAGGGGGAAAGGAGGTAATTATGGAGGAGCCACGGGGAGGCAGGGCTGGGAGGAGAACTTGCTCCAGCAGCTGATGGGAATCAGCATCCTAGTGAAAAAGAGCAGGTTACACCTCAGAATCTCCCATCCCAAAGCTTCAAGGAGGACTCCATGCTGTATCCCAAAGGGAAACCTGCACCACTGGGCTTCATTTACAGCCATATAAAAAAATCCAAGTGATGGAGAATGGCTGTCAGCACTGCAGAGAGTGGGGAGGTTTTGGGAAGGAGCAGGATGGCCCTCATGAGGCCACAGATCCCAGCATGGGCTGTGGAGCTTCCATGGAGCAGGTCAGGACAATGCACAGTCCATGCTGCATCCCACAATGGTGTCCATGTGGATTCAGGAGCTGGGATACATACAGGGATTATTCCCTGSTTTGAAAGGCTGTAGGGGCCCCTCTCTGCAGCCTCCTCCTCTGTAATTCAGACAATGGCTTGATCCAAACCTGGATGAAACGATCCAGACCAACCCAAGCAAGGACTGTGTTTGCTTCCTGGGAGAGAAGTGATGCCAGGGGTGGAGAGGGCAGATTATCCTGCAAAGGGATCTGCCAAACTCAGCCCCCACTGCTGCCACCAGCAGCCAAGCAAATTAAAGTGATTAATTTGGGTTTACATCCCCTACAGCCAGACAGTGCCACATTCCACAGGGATGCTCACTGAAGGTGGGAGCACCACCAAACAGGGATCAGGGGATCTTTTTTTCAGTCTCTGTCAATTGAGCTCAGTCCTGAGCCAAAACTCATCCCTGTATGGAACAAGGGTTGCAGGGCACTGGGATGAGGAGCTCAGACACAAATATCCCAGCTCATCACTCATTCCCAGCATTAATCCCCTGCCTTGGTGTTCCCAAGGTACAAACAATCCCAGCCACTGAGCAGGAGCAACACCTCTCAATCCAGCTTATGAAATTCTCATGGAGAGGTGGCTAAATTTAGTTCCAGCTGAACTTGCTCGGGGCTGTAAGCAAGACACAGAGGCTGGCACAGGGACACAGCACAGCAGGAAGGGCTCCCTGAGGAACGCACCCAAAGGAGGGCACAGAGCCCAGGCTGAAGGCTGGAAGTGCAGGAAAAGTGATTCCCCAGTGAGCTGTGGGGCTGAGGAGCCGAGGCCATGAAGGTACAGCCTGGGCAGGCCCCACCCTTCTCAAAGCTCTCCCAGGATRCACGCTCTCTTTTTAAGTGACTTAACTCTCATTATATCTAAATAAAGATCTTAGGCTTGGAGTCCAGACTGAGCAGCGTTGTGCTGTTGTTCCAGGTAGGAATGCCCTCCCCACCTAGTGAATTTCCTRACTGCCCATGGGGAGAGCTGATACCACGTACAGATCTCTCTAACAGAGGCACTCACTGTCCTCAGAGCTGCTCTGTAAAAGCAGAGAYGAGGAAAGGGCACAGGATGCTGTGTCCATCCCCACATGCTTCTCACCCCATCAGGAGACTGGGTTTATCCTTCACAGKATCCAAACTGCTGCCTCCCYCTCGCAGAGGGGCAGCAGGTACAGGAGGTGACAGAACATGACCTGGATTTCAAATCCTGAAGTCCCAGAGGCTGTTCTGCCTCAGCATCATCACAGCACAGCTGGGGCTGGAGAGCAGCAGCCAGGCTGAKAGGTCACCAGTGACCAGAGATAAAAGCAAGCTCCATCCCTGTGCAGTCCCTGATCTCAGGGAAGCCCAGTGTCACCTGCAACCATGGGGCAGGAGGGGACAGAGGTGGTTTCTCCTCCTCTCCATGGCTGGAAAAAGTTGTGGCAGGTCCCAATCCAGCACTGGCCAATGGAACTGTAAATCCCAGCCAAGACAGGAAGGCACAGGCAAGGTGGCCAAAAGAAATGGAGAAATACCATCGAGGCTCCTGCAAATTCCTGGAGGAAGAGGCAAAGTGCCATCGAGATCCTGCCGYGAGCAGGAGGAACGCTTGGTGCCATCAGCTCTGCGCTCCCTCCCTGTGCCCAGCAGCTGCCAAGGGCACATTTAGCACCTTTCACACATTTGTCACGGCAAATATCCCGATTTCACAGCTTGTTGCTGGCTAATGGGAACGCCGTTAACAGCCCCAGGATTATTCATGCAGTGGAAAACAATCCCCCGAGGTCACCCATGGTGGTGGTGTCACACACCCTCGGGGATCTCTGCTTCCTCAGTGGAGCAAACAGTCAAAATCGGATGGAAGGAACAAAGAGATGAGGTTAATTAGCTTGAAAGGGTAAATGATCACAGCAAGGCCTGCCAGACTTCATAGAATCATGGAATGGCTTGGCTGGAAGGGACCTTAAAGCTCATTTTATCTCATCCCCCTGCCCATGGCAGGGACACCTTCCACTGTCCCAGGCTGCTCCCAGCCCTGTCCAACCCGATCCTGGAACACTTCCAGGGATCCAGGGGCAGCCCCAGCTGCTCTGGGCACCCTGTGCCAGGGCCTGCCCACCCTAGCAGGAACTATTTCTGGGGTCACCACAGGGTGCCAGCCCCAGGGGCAGCCCCTGCACAGCTGAGCACTCCCAGTTTCCAGCACAACGCTGCTGYATGGTGAGGGAATGGGCTCACACCTGCAATCCCACCTGCCCCAGCATCCCAGAGCATCTGTCACACAAATCCAACCTCTGAGCAGGAAAAATCCAGCAGGGAAGTGCCTGCTGTTGTGGGACCAACACCTCCTGCTCCTCAAGGATGGGACAAGGAGCACTTCATGGCCCAGGAGTGACAGGAGAGGAGGCAAGTGCCAGATGGGTTCAATCATCTCTTGTTCTGGGTGAATCACAGATCAGGAGCTGTCACTCCACTCAGCAGGGACAGAGCTCTGCGTTCGAGTGCCTGGCAGATAAGTGCTCCCTTCCTTCCTGGAGTCATCAAAACCCTGGGACACAGCTGGCTGCTGCACAACAGCCCCCAGGGAAGGGCTTTTGTTTGGCTCTGCACACAGCACAGACCAGAGAATCACAGCATCACGGGTTAGCTGGGAAGGGACCTTGGAGCTCATCTCCTTCCACCCCCTCCAAGGGCAGGGGGAGCTCCCAGCAGGCTGCTCCGAGCCCTGTCCTGTCACAGACATCTTTTATGAAAAATCCTTTRCTTAAGATTTTTTCTCCTGAGAAGCTGAGAGGCCTCAAGAACAAAATGTAAGCAATGGTTATCTGCTGCTGTGGAATGCAACAAGTAGATCTTTGATTAACCCATATTAGTTGTTTCTAATTAATGGCCAATCACAGTCTGCTGGCTCAGACTCTCTGTCCGAGCCACAAACCTTTGTTATCATTCTTTCTTTTTCTATTCTTAGCTAGCCTTCTGATGAAACCCTTTCTCCTATTCTTTTAGTATAGTTTTAACATAATACATATAATAAAATAATAAATCAGCCTTCTGAAACATGGAGTCAGACCCTCATCTCTTCCCTCCTCCTCGGACCCCTGTGAACACGGTCACACTGTCCAACCTTGAACACTTCCAGGGATGGGGCTGAAGCCCTTTGGGTTCAGAGTGGTGAGATACAGAGTCACAATCTGCCACTGCACCCAGAGAGGGTTAATTTGTCCTTCCTTCCCCAAAAAACACTCTGAGCAGCAAGCAAAGGGAAAATAAAAGGACAGAGCCAACCTGAATCCCAAATCATCCCACAGAGTCAGATGGCAGCGAGACATGGTCTGGAGTGTGGGCACCTGCTCGGTGACAGCCATGGCACCCACAGCCCTGCTGGGGCCCAAGGGCAGGTGCTGCTCAGCACCACAGCAACCCAGCCMGCTGAAATAACAGCAAATCCTCCCAAATCCCTCCAGTGACCCTCAGCCAGCGTCCAGCTGTCTGAAGCAGGATGTGGAAACACCAGGAACTGCTCCTGCCTGGGGCAGGGCTGGTGGGGAGAGCTGGGCTGAGCCTCAGCATGTTGTGACACCCTGAGAAACCAAGGTGACACTGCATAAAACCCTGGGAGTTCAACATGGAAAATTATCCCTCTGCATCCAGGGGACACAGGGGCTACAAAAAAGCACAGAGATGGGAAAGATCTTAGAGAACCAARGGGAAGTGAGAAGACACTGGAGGAGGCTCCAGCCCACCCCTTAATGCCACTGTCAGCAGCTCTGCCAGACCCCCAGTGCTTGAACAAAGTGCTCCCAAAATCCTTGATGGTCCCATTCCATGTGGCACTTTGTGCCCCAGCAGTGCCTGCTTCTCTCTGGGGTTCATGGATTCCCTGGGAGCCAGAGATGTCCATGATGGAGATGTCCAAGATAGAGAAGTCTGGGATAGGTATGTCCAAGATGGAGACATCCCCACTGTGGTGGGGTCAGARCTTGTCTCCTGGCTGTGAATCTGGGGATTTTCCCACCTTACCATGTTATTTTGGGCCACCTGTTTAAAGGCCAAGGACACACCAGTGTTCCAATCAGATGTACCCTGCCCAGGGGTTCCCCAGAGCCAAGCTCATCCCAAAGCTCATCCCAAAGCTCATCCCAAAGCGCATTCCAAAGCCCATCTCAAAGCTCATCCCAAAGCTCATCCCAAAGCTCATCCCAAAGCCCATCCCAAAGCCCATCCCAAAGCCCATCCCAAAGCTCATCCCAAAGCTCATCCCAAAGCCCATCCCAAAACCCATCCCAAAGCCCATCCCAAAGCCCATCCCAAAGCCCATCCCAAAGCTCATCCCAAAGCACCGGGGCTGGCCCAGCACCCAGACCTGCCTGCAGCACCGCTGTGAGCACGGTGGAATCCACCCCATGCAATAAAGAGGGGATTAGTGGSAAACAGTGGCAAATCCACCGGCTGGCTGTGCTGAGGCTCTAATCCCAGCCCCACGGAGCTCCGTGGAGGAGGAGTCAGGGACCGATCCCGAGTCAGCAGGAGAGGAGAGCGTGGTCAGTGTGGCTCTGGCAAGGGAACGAGCCAATGCTGCCCACAGGTTACAGACCAAGGCAGTGCCAGCCTGGAGCTGTGCCACAGGAAGGATCTGAGTCTGGTTTCTGGTGGGAAAACAACTGAGGAATTCGCTGGATACACCGGGGTGCCGACCCTTCCACCCCAAAGCTCACTGAGCAGCACCCAGCAGCCTCCACTGGCCGTGCCAGAGGGTGCCAAGGGCACGCTGGGACCAGTGCAGAAAATACTCTGGGAGCTGAGACTGTGCTGGGACCTCCTGCTGCATGGTGGCCACCCCACAACCACATCCCTGCAGAGCTTCCCTGCTCTCCTCCAGCCATGAAAAGCCTCAGGCTTGTCCTGGTGCTCTCACTTGTGCCAAAAATGCCCTCCCTGGGAAGCTCCCAGCACTGGCTCTGTCCCTGCAGGGAGGTACCTCCAGGTGGCTGCTGCACATTCCTTGTTCTCCTTCCCCTGCCCAAGCCCCCAGACCCCTGCAGCAATGGGGGACCCTCGCAGGGTCTGCACAGCCAATCCCCCCTTCCAGGCCCCTGGAACCCTGATCCCAGTGCTGGTGTGCCCAGAGAGCTCTGTCCTGCCAATGGCTCCCAGGATGACAGATTTCCTGAGGCTCMGGCTGGCTGCTTTGCTCATGTCCTGATGGAGCAGATCCCAGGCTGGAGGAGCATCTGTCCAAGCGCTCGGCAGCAGGAGCAGCTGGCACTGCCCGCGGGCAGCTCRGACCCCGGGATCTGCAGGAAGCTGCCTCGGATTGTCCCTCCCATTCAGCCTCGTGCAAACCTCCCCGGGGTGTGAGAGGGGCTACAGGAGCAGCAGCAGCCCCCCACAACCCCCTCATCTCCCAGTGCTGTAACTTCCTCCTGGGTAAATCCACAGGAGAGCAGAGGGGCCATTCCAGTGCCTTTTCCTTCGACACACGCTGGAGGAAGGAGCTGCAGTGAAGCATCTCAGGGCAGCAGCCCAGGGAAGAGGCAAACACAACCCTTGTGACCCCAAAGGGATTATTCACCCAGCAATGCTTTGATATTTGCGCTCCCCAGAGCCCCGTCCTGCCCCAGCCTCCAGCAGGGATGGGGATGCCAGGAGGATCCCTGGGCACAGTTAATGGCAGAGGTGAGCCTGGCTGGGCTGGCTCCWGGCTCAGCAGAGCTGCTGCTCAAGCCCAGGCACTGCTGACAGTGCAGGGCCGTGCTGGGCCCAGCAACACAGCCCTGCTGACCCAGCAGCACGGCACAAACACTCCCAGCCCTCCTCAGTGGGAAAGGCATCCCTGTCAGCCAAAAACATCCAGGAGGGAAGAGCTGCAAGAGGCACCCTCAGGTGCTGGGGACAGATTCACCCTCCCTCTTCTTGCATGAGGTTCTGAGGGGAGCCCCAGGATGGATTGAAACCTCCTGGGGGCAAGATGGACCGAATGAGAGGGAGGAAGAGAGAGAAGAAGGGGAAGAAAGGTGAAAACCCCTGCAGCAGGGTGAGCAGGAGCACCCACTGAAAGCCCCAGGCAGCACGGAGGCCCTACAGCCACACACGAGGGCTGAGTACCCACATGCCTGATAAAATCCACTTGGAAACACTCAGGGAATGATGAAGAGGAGGGAGTGGGAGGAAGGCACTGCCTGTCTGAACAGATCTGATCAGAGATACCCTCACACCTCTACATTTAAAAGCATCACAGGATGCTCTGGGAAAGGCCTGTCTCTTATACACATCTAGATGTGTATAAGAGACAGCCACATCTCCCCATTTCCACATCTCCCCATTTCCACATCTCCCCATTTCCACATCTCCCCATTTCCACATCTCCCCATRTCCACARCTCCCTGTTTCCACATCTCCACATCTCCCCATTTCCACATCTCCCCATCTCCCTGTTTCCACATCTCCCCATCTTCCCACCTCCCTGTTTCCACTCCCCAAGCCCCAGTGAGGCAGGGACAGACCCCAGGGCGCCACTGTCACCCTCCCACCCTCCCACCCTCCCCCTGTAAGAGCAAAGCACCCACCAGTTATTCCCTGTGACCCACCCTCCCACCCTCCCCCTGTAAGAGCAAAGCACCCACCAGTTATTCCCTGTGAGCTTCTCCACAACAGGAACACGCAGGGCACCCGGAGCCCTGGCTGCAGCCCTCTCATCCGAGGGGGATTAGGGCTGGGTTAGGGATTTAATCCCACTGCCGGGGCTTTTCTGGGTCGGTGACATGGTTTGCGAGGCGCTGATTAGTGCGCGTCGTTAGCGCAGCGCGGATAATTAACACAGCCGGTGCCACATGCCAGCACAGCTCCTGCGCCATCGCCCTGCCAGGGGCACAGACAAACCCCCCGTGGGGCCTGGCTGGGGCTTTGGGCAGCAGAGCAGCTGCCTGGGGTCACAGAGGGAATCCCTGCCCTGAAGCAGCAAATCCAGGGGTTAAAGATGGAGTTTTCTCGCTGCAGTGCTGGAATTAACCCCTGAATGCACAGGGAGGGCTCCTCCAGCCCACTGGCTGTACTGGGGTGAACTGGGAGCAGCCCAGCAGCCTGCTGGTCCCTCCCTGCTGCCCAGATGGAGGATGTCAGGTCCATCATCCTGCCTGTGCCATGATGGGTRTGGGGACCCCAAGGGACAGACCAAATGTCCATGCACAGCAGGAAGCAGCTCCAGCACAGGGASATGCCCAAGGTAAGGACCAACAGCATCAGCCCAGCCCCAGGGTCACTCCCAGGAGGTGATCCCAGGTCACTCTGATGCCTCCCAGCTCTGAGCAGRTTTCCAAGCAGACACAGACACACTCACAGGGTGTATCCATCATCTACCTCTCCATAAAGCCAGAAYTCACACCCTGGGCTGGAGGCTGTGCTGGGCAACCRGAAGCTGCTCAGAGCAGGGGCTCAGCATCATCTGAGTTAATATGGGAACAGTGTGGGGATCAATCACAGCAGCATTCCCATGGGGCTGAGGGGGCTCAGTGCCCCACAGGGAAGCTGGAGGCAGAGGAGCAACTCTGGGGAAGCACATCTTGTGCCCAGGCAGCTCATTCCATCACAGGCACCCAYAGGGCTCCAAATAAACCAACATCACCATGCAGATGCCACTCAGAGTCTCCAGGAGCCCAGTGTGGCTGCAGGGAGAGGCCAGAGGCTCCTTGAGCAACTGGCACATGACACAGGGCCACGCCAGGAGTGCTGCTGAGACAAAGCACAGCCCTGGAGGGACCCACAGGGAGAAATCCTGCTGGGACTGCAGGATGCAACCTCTGGGATGCTGCTGGGTGTCCTGAGGGACTTAAACTGACAGCCTGGGGGCCCCTTCCTGGAGGAGAGGCAGCACATGCTGTTGTTCACCTCACTCTGGCTCCAGCTCCATGTGTGACACTCCTGGAAGCCCTCCTGGCWGGCCTGAAGGATGGAGGGTGCTCTGTGCTGATGCCTCAGGTGCTGCAGCTCCAGGCAGGTTCATTCCCATGGGAAAGGAAAAGCTGGGTGGGAAATGAGCCTCCCTCAAAGCAGGTGCAGGCATCCCTGCAGGACAGGCTGGGGTGGCCAGCAGTGCCTCTCGAGGGCAGGTGAGTCCTTTGTTCCTGGGACTGCCTGCTCCAGGGGGTCCATTCTCACCAAATCCTGATGGAGCAGCATCTCCCACCCAGCACTGCACCCCTGCTCCTCTCACCTTCCCTTATCTGGGCTGCACTGCCCTGGCAGAGCCTTCCTGCACCCCTGCTCCTCCAAAACCTCAAGAGAAAACACAGACTAACCCAGGAATGACACAAGCAAGCCCAAGCCCTGCTGCTCCCCACACTCCTGTTCCTTGAGGAAGCACAAAGCTCTGCCGTAGCATCCCCACTCCCATTAAAAACCTATTTCCATCACCACCCACAGCCCTGTGAGCTCTTCCTGACGCCCAAACCGGCTTCCTCAGTGCATCCACACATCCCTCCTGCCTGCTGTCTCCTGCTGAATGATGAGATGGAGCTTTCCCCACTCCTGSATGAGTCTACACAACTCAGCTCACTGCTCCGCATCCTCTGGGCCTCTCATCCCGGTAATTTGTTGCTTCTTATTTTCACACACCTCCCACTCCTCCCCCGTGGCAGATTGTGCAGATTGTGCCTTGGCTCTCTGTGTCTGCTGCCCAGCCCTGCTGACACTGGGCTCCTGCATCCCAGCGAGCCTGGACTCTGCCTGGTGAGATTCCAACAGGGAGCAGAGCCAAGAGGAGCCTCACAGAGCTCTGGGCTTCAGCTGAAGCCCTGCAACAGCCAGTCTGAAACCCAGCACATCTGAAATCCTCAGCTGTACCACAAGAGCCCAGCACATCCCACTGGGCCTCTGCCCAAAGCTTTCCCCAGCATTGCCCAGGTGATGCTCCCAGCCTCTGGAGAGCAGCACCCGGTGCTGGCTGTGGCAGCACCCAGAGCACAGAGGGAAGGTCACCTTCTCAGCAAAGCTCTTGCATTTCCATCTCTATTTATTTATTTCCTGTGCTTGCTGTGCTCCCCGCGGCTCCGGGGCCATTTACATAATCGGATCAGAGGCAGCTGCACAGCAATGCAGGCGCCGAGCTGCCCAGCCCTTTATCCCAGGGCAGCCTTCCTCCTGGAGCACATTCCTTCTTACAGGACATTTCCTCCTGGATCACATTCTTCATCTGGAGCACCCATTTTCACTGGAGCATCTATCCTTCTTCCCAGGAGCCCTTCCCTCCTTGACACTTCTTGGAGACCCCTTCCTTCCTGGAGCCCTTCCTTCACTGGAGCACCCCAATCCTTCAACTGGAGCATCTATCTTTTTCCAGGAGGCACCCCTCCCTCCTGGAGCCCACCATTCTTCTTCCGGACAACCTTCCCTCCTGGAGACTCCATCCTTCCTGGAGCACCATCTTCTGGAGACCTTCCTTCCCTGGAGCATCCATCCTTCTGGAGCACTGCCATCTTCCTGGAGCACCTTTCCTCCCTGAGCACCATTCTTCCCTGGAGCACATTCTTTCTGGAGCATTATCCTTCCCCACAGGAGCAATTTCTTCTGGAGCACCCATTCCTTCCTGGAAGCACCATTCCTTCCCCTGGACACCATTCTTCACAGAGCATCCAGCCTTTCCAGATTGCCAGCCTTTCTCCTGGAGCATGCTTCTTTTCCTGGAGCACCCCTTCCTTCCCCAGGAGCACCATTCCTTATCCCTGGAACTTATCTTCTTAGGAGCACCCTTCCCTTCTGGAGCACCCAATCTCCCTGGAGCCCACAATCCTTCCGGAGCACATTCCTTCATGGAGCACCCCATCTTTGGAGCACCATTCCTCCTGGAAATCTATCCCTTCTCCCCCAGGAGCACTTTGCTTCCAACAGAGACTCATCCTTTCTTCCCCGTAGCATCTCCCTTTGAAGGCACTCGTCCCTCCTTCCTGGCACACTCAATCCCTCCCTGGAGCATCCACCCCTCCCCAGAGCACCCATCCCCTCTCCCCAGGAGCACCCACCCCTTCTGCTCACAGSCACAGCAGCAAAGCTCACAGATCCAGAGCAGATCCATGAGGTTTGGTGCTGCTGCTCTGGACACAGAGCATCCACGTGCCAGCACCAGCCCAGTGCTGCAGCTGGGATCTCTCCAGGAAAAGCCTGGCAGGGAAGGACACTTTCACTTCTCCTGCAGGGAGCTCCTGGCCTGGCAAAAGCACCCTGGGCTGCCATGGCAGATGTGCTCGGGGATGGGGTGGGAGGAGCACGGTGTATTTTTACCAGGAAGCTCCCCGTGCTTCCCTGGATGTTTCATGTTCTATACAGAACATTTTGGGACCTTTGCATTGCACAGAGCTCCCCCATGCCCCCATGAGAGGCTCCTGGCAGCTCCAGAAGGTATCAGCCCATCCAAAAGGAGAAATCAAGGCACAGAAAGGGATCCKTGCTGGGAAAGGTGACACTGTGGCTGGGAGCCACCAGTCCCTGTGACAGGGGGTCAGGCTGGTCCCCTCCCTCCTGCTCCCCCTTTCACTGCTTGTCCATCTCCTGCCTTTCCAAGGCAGCCCCTCAAAGTGTCCCCCTGCCCACAGCTCTGTCACCTCCTCCCAAAACAGCTGGCTCAGGAGGGCTCTGGGAGAGCCACAACCTCCTCCTGGAGCTGCCCCCGGCTCCCACCCTGCTCCCTCCAGCCCTGCCCCTCCCAGGGCACAGCCTGTCCCTCAGGCATCTCCTCAGGATGCCCATGCAAAGCTGAAGTACCAAAGGATGCTGTGAGAATGTGCCCTGCCACCCCCAAGCCCCTCTTACCTGCTTGGGATTTTGGACGAGCCATGCTCCTGCTGTTTTATCCCAGCACAATGGTTTTTGTGGAATTTCCCACCCTCCAGACAGCCTTGCTCAAGCTTTTATCACGTTGCAAACATCACAACCTCCTCCTCCTCCTCCTCCTCCTCCTCTCRGGGCTGGACACAGCAAACACTGCTCTGCTCATCCCTTCCCAAAGGCTGCTGGAGAATCCTCTCTCTGGCAATTCCCTGCCCACCTCCCATTGCTGTTCTGCCTCCTGACAGCAAACCTGGGCAGCACCAAGGGTCTGCTGGCACCTCCCACCACGCTGCCAACCCCATTCCCAAAACTTGGACAAACTCTCTGTGGGGGGAACGCTGCACAAGCCTCCCCAAACTGCTCTGAAACACAAAAGAGACTCAGGAAGCCCTTTCCCCCCCATGGCTACAGAATCCTAGCAGTGGGAATGGGGAGGATGCTGAGACCATGGGGCTCTGAGTACCCTCCAGCTCCTGCTGGGAATTACTGTTATTTTTTATAGCCCACATCAAACACCACCCAACCTCCTTCTGCTCAGGGCTGGGACAGCACAGCGACAGCACTGCTCCATTCACAATTCCCTGAGCTCTGCCTTCATCCATTATTCCAGCCCAGTGAAGCTTTGGGATTGTTTTCTTTTAATTTTCTTTAAATATTTTATTCAGTTTTGCTCTCTCTCACAGCTCCCTGGGGTAAACCAGACTCCCCAGGAAGGGCTGTCTCACTGCCATGGAGGCAGAGACACCCTCCAAACACGAGCTGTTTCCAAAAAGCACCGAAAGCACCGTGAGGCTGCACAAGGCAGGAGCAGGGGCTGTCTCTTATACACATCTAGATGTGTATAAGAGACAGATCCCACAGAGACCCTGAGGGGGTGAAATCCCACAGAGACCCAAGGGGGTTAAATCCCACAGAGATCCTGAGGGGTTAAATCCCACAGAGATCCTGAGGGGGTGAAATCCCACAGAGACCCAAGGGGGTTAAATCCCACAGAGACCCCAAGGGGTTAAATCCCACAGAGACCCCGGGGGTGAAATCCCACAGAGACCCTGAGGGGTTAAATCCCACAGAGATCCTGAGGGGGTGAAATCCCACAGAGACCCAAGGGGGTTAAATCCCACAGAGATCCTGAGGGGTTAAATCCCACAGAGATCCTGAGGGGGTGAAATCCCACAGAGACCCAAGTGGGTTAAATCTCACAGAGACCCCAAGGGGTCAAATTCCACAGAGACCCCAAGGGATTAAATCCCACAGACACCCTGAGGAGTTAAATCCCACAGAGACCCAAGGGGGTGAAATCCCACAGCCATGTGGAACTCCAGCAGCTTCATGGAAGCAAAGAGGATGTGAGGCATGTGGGATGTGGGTCTCAAGCTGCAGCGGGCAGTGGGCTCTGAAGTGCTGTGCCAGGCAGGATTCCACCCAGGGAGCAGGAGAAAGCCCCTCAGCATTGCCAACATCCCCATCTCCCAGCTTTACAGCAATGACCTYTTCCATGGAGCAGGCTGGAAGGATGCAGCATACCTGTGTCTCAGTGGGGTCCATACCCGTGCCCTCTTCCCAGCTGCATCTTCCCAACTTCCCATGCCCTCACCCACGGTAACACAAGCCAAGGCACAGAGAGCAAACAGGGAGGGCAGGAGGATGGAGGAGGAAGAGGAGGAGGAGGAGGAGGAGGAGGAGGGGCAGAGCAGCAGCACTCACGTTGATCATAGCATTGGAGGTGATGCGGAAGAGCGTGGCGCGCTCGTTCACCGCCTTGATCTTCTCTCCGCTGTCGGCCGGCAGGCGCAGGTTCTCCAGCTCGCTGAGCGAGCGCTGCAGGGCCGCGCCGTGCTTGGCGATCAGCTCGTTGCAGGTGCTCAGGTCCTCCAGCTTACTCGACAGGGTCTTCAGGGGGCCGTGCAGCTCGCTCTTGTCTGACTGCGAGGCGGGCTCCTCGTCACCCGAGTCATCTGCACGGGGAGGGATGGAGAGAACAGCGTTTCCATGGTTACCCCCGGCCGCTGAGCCCGGCAGCACCGCGGGCAGGGACCAGGGACAGGGACAGGGACCAGGGACAGGGACAGGGAGCAGGGACAGGGACCAGGGAGCAGGGAGCTCCTGCCAGCGCTGAGCTGGGGTTCGTGGCCACCACGCCCCCCGGAGCACAGCGTGGTGGGAGTGGCACCCAGAGCCCTGAGCAGACGCTGTCACCGAGATCTGGTTCAGGGATGGGTGCTGGTGAAGCAGAGTAGAAATTTTCCAGGGTAMAAATCTATTTTGATTTAGGTGAAATGAACATTTTAGAGTTGAGTCTGTGGTTAGAAAACATAGCTATTTAGCCTGACTGCAAAGCCTAGGCTCAGAGYAACTGCTTCAGTGAAGGACAGAGGTAAGGGTGGGGAGGAGACAGAGGGTGATAGAGAGAGACAGGGAGACTGCTCTGAGAGCAGGTCAGGTTCCTGACCTAGGAATTCTTTCTGATAAAGAACTAGCGGCAAATGTCACGGGAAATTCGTAAAAAATGAATATGTATGAACCTATTGTGAAATTGTATGCATATGTATTTGAGAGGGGGATAACAAGGGACCTGAAGTTCCCAGAGGTACACATGTCATTTTAGGAGAACGATTCCCACATGCGTCCAGCGCTGTAATAAACATACTGGCTTTACAACTTCCACAGAAGTTGTGGAGTTTTGATTATCTCTGCAAAACACTGGGGTGGCACAGGCAGTGCCACACACCAAACCTGCCCTTCCCAGGCTCACTGGGGTCGAGCCACCCTGCACTAGGGGCTCTGCCAGCTCTGCTTGGGGCAGAGTGAACTGRGTCACCTGAGGGAAAGGTCACAGAGACACCAAGGGAAGTGACACTTTACCCAAAACTACCACCATGTCTTCAGAGAGGGCAGAAAACTCCACGATCAGCACCTCAGCTACAGCAAAAAAATCCCTGCAATTCCAGAACACTTAAAAGCAGGAAACTAACCCAAATCCACTCAGTGGGGGTAACACAGCATTTGTGATCACCCCACTGCTCCCTCAGGAAGGAGGTGATCAGCCCCAAGAGGCGGCAGCACCCAAAGCAAACTCAAAGAGAGAGAAGCAGGTCCTGGGCAGGGGCTGTGCCCCATCCTTATGCTCCAAAGTTTGGCCAAGGGTTTTCCAGGGGCTCCCAAAACCCACTGAGGCAGCAGAGCAGGGAGCTGCTCCTGTATCTCCCCTCTCTCAATCTTCTGTTCCTGGATTTCAGAGAGATGGGCGCCAGCAAAACCCAGCTGCAGCTGCTCTGCCAGGTCTGGAGGTGTTGGAGGAGTGGAAATTCCCAACATCAGGGGATTTGAGGAGTAGAGAACATTCTCTAAACAATCCAGGGGATTTGAGGAGTGAGAACATTCTCCAAACAATCCAGGGGATTTGAGGGTGAGAACATTCTCCAAACAATCCAGGGGGAATTTTAGGGAGTGAGAAATTTCAAAACAGCTCCAGAGTAGGGAAGGCTTGGTTGTAGAGGGGACCGCAACTCCTCTCAGCACTGAGAGGAAAGAAGGAAACCCGTGATTCCCTGGCAGGTGGGTGTTTGGCTGCTATTCCTGGCTCATTGATAGGAGCTCTGCAAATYCTGTGGGCACTGGGAGAGGTGCTCAGGCACTGCTCAGACTGAATSCACAGTAAGGAAAGCAGAGGAAGAGCACCCTTTGATGACTGTGATCCAAAGGAAAGGATCTGGATAAATGTGACAGGAACATCAGCCTGGAGTGGCAGCAGGAGCAGAGCACAGCACAGGGTCACAGCAGGGCTCATGGTGAACCTCCCCAGAGTGGATGTGATGGGACAGGAGGCACAGCTCAGGYACAGCACTGATCCTCACAGCAGGACCAACCTCCCTGCCCAAGGACAAAGGGAGAAAATCCAAGGGAAACAGGGCACGGAGCAAACCCCAGGTGGCCCCATGAAGCACCAGGACAGCATCTCCCAGTGTCACCACCTGGTCCCTCTGCAASCCAGGTYACAAACAGCAGCAGAGCTGCTGGAGCCAGGAGAGGAAGCAGCCAGCAAGGAGAACCAGACACYCAGGGGAAAGCAGCTGAGAGCTTCCCAAGGAAGGTGAGCTGCCAGCTGGGTGAGAGGGGCTGGGAGCTGGGCAGCTCCCACASACAGGCTGGGCAGGGGACAGGACCAGAGGTTTGACAACACCCCCATAATCAGGGAAGTCTCCACAACAACTGGCAGGGYAAGGGAACAGGAACAGGCAGGATTCCAAGGACTCCATCCCAGGAAGGTGCACAGGGGCACCACAGCAATGGCTCAGGCTCACACCACAGGCCAACTCCAYAAGATCTGGCAAGAAAACCAAAGCCACTTTTCTACCAGTAGAGGAAATAACAAATACCTCCTCAAAGTCCATCTTCTGATACAAAAGTCTCAAGCATTCCCACGGTGCCTTCCACGCTGGGGCACACAAAGGGTCTCCAGCAGGGTGGGCACATTCCCTGGGCTTGGATATTGTCACTGCACCTGAGCCAGTGCTTCCAAGGACAGAGCATTCCAAACCCTGGACACTCACTGGAACACCAGGCTGCTCCTGCTGCTCTGAGCTGTGTCCCTGGGGCTTTCCAGGGCACTGCCTGGCCTCCTGCACCACCTCTCTCCAGGTGAGAAACTCTGTTCTTCCCACAGCAGCCTGGCAGGCTGTGCCAGCTGCCTGCACTCCAGAAGGCAGAACCTCTTCTCCACAGCTCTGGGATCTGATCACTAACGAGGCTGGACTTGAACAGCCAATTTATAATAAAGTCCCATGTTTTATAAAGCTCCCAGGAGCAGAAGCCAACCCAGCCCCTTGGCTCAGCTGTCACTGCCAACAGCAGGCTGAACATGGCAAAACACATCTCTGAGGGACTCCAGGGGACAACCCAAAATTCCCAATTTTCTTTTTAGAAGAAATACAAAAAATAATTCACAAAGACAATTGTATCTGCTTACAAGTGCTGCAAAATTTGTGCAAAGCAAGAGAAAGTACCTCTCTGCCTATCTCCAGTCCCTTTAATTTTCCCCCATCCTGTCTTTCACAAAATGCTGCCCCAAAGCCCTGGCCCCATGGGCTGTCAGTGCTCTGGGATTTCCAGAGCAAAGCCTGCATCACCTTGCCCAGGTGCAATCCCAGATCACAGCCTGAGATTTTTCACAGAATGCCCTGAGTTGGGAAGGACCCACAAGGATCARCCAGACCCCCAYCAACCCCACCCTGTCCATCCCTGGCAGTGCTGCCCAAAGGCTCCTGGAGCTCTGGCAGCCTCGGGGCRGTGCCCATTCCCTGGGSAGCCTGGGCAGTGCCAGCACAGGGATGGCAGAGCAGGGAGAGGGATGGGCTCTGCACTCTGCCAGGACATTATTTCCTGCCCARTGACCGAGGCTGTGGGAGCAGTCCCTGCCCGAGTGCTCAGCTTGAGGCAGGAACACAGCGTGGCCCAATTTTTCATCGCTGTGCAGAATTATATAAATGCCTCAAAGCCCAGGAAAAGAAGGAAGGAACCTGGGTCAGCCCAGTGATGCTGCTCATTCCAGCTGAGCTGGCTGAGCTGAACATCCCTCAGCAGCTCCTGCTGTCCCAGGGCTGCTGCTGTGGGAGGCTGGAATGCTGGCAGGGTGGGCAGCAGGATGCCTCCTTCCTCCTCCTGCCTGGGCAACTGCAATCACAGAACCATGGAATGGTTTGGGTTGGGACCTTGAAGCTCACCTCCTTCCATCTTCTTGACATGGGCAGGGACACCTRCCACTGGAGCAGGAACCAATTAATAATATATATATATATAATTAGTTATATAATATTATATATATCTCAATATCTCAAGCAACATAATTTGTTGCAATTATGTCAAATTAAAGCATGGGAAGAGGGAAATCCAATGTCACAGCTCCAGTCAAATAAATCAGAGTAGCTGAAAGCTGAAATGATCACACAGAGCACCCAAACCTCCTCACTGCCATTCCCAAGGTGGAGCTCTGGCTCTAAAGGTGCTTCCACCTTTCTCCTGGGAGCTCCCAGGAAAGCTGACCAAATRCCAAACCCACAGAAACATGAATCCTTCTGTCTCCTGCAGCAAGCAGCAGCCACTCAGATCTGCACCAGCTTTGGAGCAGCAGCCCCAGATCCCTGAGGAGCCCTGCTGCCACCAGGCCATCCCCAGCATCCCCCCAGCATCCCCAGCATCCCCAGCACCTCTCCAGCATCCCCAGAACCTCTCCAGCATCCCCAACATCCCCAGCAGCTCCAGCATCCCCCCAGCATCCCCAGCATCCCCCCAGCATCCCCCCAGCTGTACCAGCAGGACAAACTGCCATGGGAATGCTGTGACACAGCACGGGGCTCTGGGCTCTGGCATCCCCTCATTCCCCCTCAGGGCTGTTCTCAGGGAAGCTGCTTTGAACCACAGGATCATTTAGGAAAAGACCTCCAAGACCATCCTGTCCAACCTCTGACCAACCTTTGCCCATGACACACCAACTGCTGCAGTTACAGCTGGAGGAGAGAGCTGCAGAAATARTTCTCCTGTTGCTGATGATGAAGGYTTCACTCAGGCACAAAGGTGGAAGAGCAGGCAGCCTCTGCCTGGAGGTSTCTGCTTGGAGCCCAGCCAAACACCACAGCTTTGGGGATCCTGCCTTATTCCAGCTTTTGGATCAGCTCAGACAGGGAAAAATGATTTGGCTTTGCTAAGGCTTGGAAAACACCCTGAAGGTCAGGAAACACCCACAGAGAGAGTCAACCCAGGGCTCCTCATCCGAGGAAGGAGCAKAGGGGATTTGCAGAAACCAAAGTGSAGTGGGCCCAGCAAGACCAGAGCACTGGGACTTCAACCTGAATGGGGGGGTCCTAACAGCACCCACTGAGGGTCACAGAACCTCCTGGAAGCTGCAAAAACAGATTCCTCAATACTTGGGAGGATTTAGGAGAGGGAAGAGGAGGAGAGGGGAAACACAACTCCCACAGGGTGATGGTGAGGGACAGCCAGCAGAATCCAACTGAAACATTTCCCAGCACAGCCCAGAAGGAGTTTTAATGATGGCTTTGAAGGGGATTCCAAACATGCAGGAGATGAGGAGGAACCAAAACAGAGGAAGTGAGGACTGGCTGAGGTGGAGGATGCTCAGGGGCTGGAGCGTGTCCAGGGCAGGGAACAGAGCTGGGAAGGGGCTGGAGCCCCAGGAGAGGCTGAGGGAGCTGGGAAGGGGCTCAGCCTGGAGCAAAGGAGGCTCAGGGGGCCCTTGTGGCTCTGCACAGCTCCTGACAGGAGGGCACAGCCGGGGGGGTCGGGCTGTGCTCCAGGGAACAGGGACAGGAGCAGAGGGAACGGCCTCAGGCCTGTCTCTTATACACATCTAGATGTGTATAAGAGACAGGCTCCTGACAGGAGGGCACAGCCGGGGGGGTCGGGCTGTGCTCCAGGGAACAGGGACAGGAGCAGAGGGAACGGCCTCAGGCTGGGCCAGGGCAGGGGCAGGGTGGATTTTGGGAACATTGGAACATTTCTTCCTGGAAAGGGTGGCCAGGCACTGGCACAGCTGCCCAGGGCAGTGTTGGAGTCCCCATTCCTGCAGGGATTTAACAGCCATGTGGCACTTGGGGACAGGGATCAGTGGTGGCCTTGGCAGTGCTGGGGAATGGCTGGACTCGATGATCTCAGAGAATTTTTCCAACCTTAATGATTCTGGGGTTCTATTGCAATGCTCTGTGCTCCCTGTCTCTGGATGCTGCCCTCACTCCTTTCCCCCAGTTTGGTCCTTTTGGATCCTCAGCTCCCAGCAGCTCCCAAATCCCATTAAACCTCAAACCAGCATCCCCCAGCTGGGCAGGGCCAGAGTGGATCGGGACCMTGTCCAGGAGCAGCAAAAAGCCCTGGAGGAGGCTCTGCAGGAGCCAGGAAGGGCTCCCTGCTCCTCCCCACAGGAGCTCCCCCAAGGACACCCAGAGTGCTTCCATCCATGGCTTCCAGCCCCAGCACACCCTGTCCCTGCCCAGGGAAGGGCTCAGGGATGGATCCCCTCTTTCCATGCAGGATGACAGCGGCGCTCCCACCCAACCTCACCCCTCCTGGCGCTCCAGCTCTGCCATCTGCTCTCCATGGAACAAAGATCCTCCCTCAGAGGAGCAGCAAACCCTCAGGGGTGGCAGGGGGCTGCCAGTCCCATGCTGGATGCAAGTGGCCCTGGATCCCCTCGGGGAGCAGCACATCCCAGGCTCAGGAGCTTCACCCCACCTCACCCTGCTGCTCCTCATGAAAGGCAGACATTCAGCAGGAATTCCTGTCGCTCTTCCCCAGGGAACAAAAGCTCCTCAAGAAAACAAACATGAAAGGCTGGCAGGAAAAATTTGACAACAAATTGCCAGGTTCCTCTGGTTCCTGTGCTGTGGATGAGGCAATCCAGCCTCCACAGCATCCTCCTAAGGATTCCTGCACTCCCAGTGTGCTCTGGAGATTTCCCTGTGCTCACCAGTGGCACAGAGGGACTATTCATGATTTGAATTCATCCCCCTCTCTGTCCTGCAGCCAAGCTTTGCCCTGGCCTTGTGCAGGGCCTGGTGCCAGCACCTCCAGGACCAGAGCAGTGGATTTGGGCTGAGCAGAGTGAGCAGCCATCACCACCCAGCTCCAACCCCAACCCTCTTCCCCATGCCACAACACAAGTGTGGCACAGCAGGGCTGGCCCCAGGCACTGCAGTAACCCACATAACACCCTCCTCCTCCTCCTCCTCCTCCTCCTCCTCCTCCTTCCCCCCTCGCTCCAGCAATGCTCCACAAATGCAGCTGCTGCTTCCCGCTCTCCTCACCATGCACTCGGGGAACATCTGCAAGCCCGAGCTCAAATCCCAGAGACACAAACCACAGCAGCTTCCCATAAATCCAGGAGCACTCCGGGCTGGTATTTGACACCTCCATCCCCAAACCCAAGTGRTCCCCAGGCCCAGCCCCTGCTGCTTTGMCTGGKCTCGGGAGCAGCTGGGGCCGGGTTTGGTTTGTAGGGCACGGGCAGCAGGGTTGCCATAGGAACAGGCAGCCTCACCGTAAACTGGGCAGATTATTTTTGGAGCTGTGATGCAATTTAATCTATGGAAAATGGATCGGCAGCCATCGGCCATAAGCCTCCTCGGGCCTGTTTCTCAAACACAAACCTCAGTGCCTGGAGCAGCAGCCCAGCAGAGCCACCAAGGCAGAGCTCCCTTTCCTCCCCTTTTTCCATCCTGAAATCTTCCCTCAGATAAATGTTTGCCATTGCCTGCAATTCCTCCAGAGCTGGTGGGAAAGCTGCTGGCTGGAGGCACAACACCAGAGCATCCCCATGCTCTGGGGACACACTGGGGACACACTGGGACTTTGCAGTGCAGTCCATGGGGATCCCAGGGACAGGGATCCCATGGGAGGCACTGCCACACAGGGCTCCCACCCCAAAACCATCAGGGAGCAATCCCAGGGAGCTGCTGCTCACGGCTGGGCTGCTCCAGTGGTGCCTGTGGATGAGCAGAGCTGGCAAGAGCCTTTTCAAACCAGCAGGAGGAGAAGGGATTGAAAGGTTCAGCATTAGYCCTTTTATTCCAAAATTCCCAAACTGCATCCAGAGTCTGACTGTGATGTCTCCAGCCCAAAACACCACAGCTCCTCAGCCCCACACCATGTCTGGGGCAGGCAGTTCATCCCTGCTTATTCTCCTCTCCAAGTCCAGCAGAGCTCTCCTCACCCTACATCCCTCACTTTCCTCCACCCCTCACCTTCCTCCACCCCTCACCTTCCTCCATCCTTCACCTTCCTTCTCCCAGGGAGTGGAAAACTTTCCCTTCCCAAGTATCCTCATTTTCAGCAACAGCAGTCCTTGTCCTTCCTGCATCACTGTGAATCTGTCCCCAGTCCTCCTGCAAGCCTGAGCTGCTTTCCTACCACTGCACCAGAGCCTCTGGAGCCTCCCAAGGCAGGACTGGAAATTAAACCCAGCTTTCTCCTGGAGGCAGCTGGAATGAGCTGATGGGGGGTTGGAAGTGCAGGATCAATASTGCAGGAGTGAAGTCAAGGATCCCAGAGCAGAGATCCCTGAGTGCTGTCCACAGGGAAAGCTCTGATGGGACAGAAGGAACGCTGATGACTTTAATTCAAACAGCATTCCTGGGTTGCCCCAAAGCCACCAGAGACCACAGCAGTGCCAYTGGGGCATCTCAGCAGCTGATTTCCCTATGAACAGCAGGACCTGCACAGCTGCCAGGGGAGCTGAGCTTGGAAGCCTCAGAGTCCCAACCCTGGCTGTTCCCAATCCTGGAACAAGCTGCCTTCAGGCCTGGKTGGTCCCACCACCAGCACAGTATGGATTATGTCTCCATTCCCAGTTCCCCCTCTTGTGCACTTTCTCCTGCCTTTTCCCACACTTGTCTGGGAGTTTTGGATCTAAAAGTATGAAAAGTATCCCAGTGACCGGGAAAAGGCTTTTCTCCTCCCACAGAGTGGAAGATGTCCATGAGMATCAGCCAGCAGGAAACCCTGCAGCCATCCCAGCTGAAACTCCAAGCTCTTTCTCCCACAGAAATCAACCCCACCTCCTTTCCAGATTCTCCATTTATCCCAACCCCAAGCAAGGGTATGATTCAGAACCACCAGCCCTTCCTGTGTGGAATTATCCTGATCTCTGGGATCTGCTGCTCACCCGTCATTCCTGAGCAGAGCAATTTCCAGRCTGGCTCTGGCAGACACAGCTGCTTTCATCACTTTTAATCGCTATGAATATTAAATGGAGCAGGGATCTATATTTAATAGCCTGGCCCYGCTGCCAGGGAGATGGATGAGGTTTATAGCAGCTGCAGATGCAGGAACAGGCGGGATTTTGGTGGTTAGAAAGAATTACACTGAGAATTAATCATCAAAATAGTAGGGAAAATAATCATTCATAAATCATTCCAAATCCGGGTGATCGCTCAGCAATTACCACCAACCTGCCAGGGCTGTGCCTTCTCCCCACYAATGCAAAGGGAAATGGGAGCAGGCAAATGGGAGCCTAAAAATAGGGAAAACTGGCTGCTCCTGACAAGCTGGGACACATCCCAAAGTCACATTCAGTGGGAGCAGGTGGGGAGGGCCCAGCTGGTGATGGGGCTCCACAGAGCAAACCCAGAGATCAAAGGCCACTGCTCCTAGGGGTGCTCACCTGGACAGGAGAAGGCTCCAGGGACACCTCAGAGCCCCTTGCAGGGCCCAAAGGGGCTCCAGGAGAGCTGCAGAGGGACTGGGGACAAGGGATGGAGGGACAGGACACAGGGAATGGCTCCCACTGCCAGAGGGCAGGGATGATGGATATTGGAATGAGGAATTGTTCCCTGGCAGGGTGGGCAGAGCCTGGCACAGGGTGCCCAGAGCAGCTGGGGCTGCCCTGGATCCCTGCAGTGCCCAAGGCCAGGCTGGACACTGGGGCTGGGAGCACCTGGGACAGTGGGAGGTGCCCTGCCATGGCAGGGTGGAAGGAGATGAGCTGTAAGCCATCCAGCCCAAACCATTCCATGTTCTATGAAAATAAGCAGGATACAAAAAAGGGGCAGTGGAAAGCAAAAGCATTCCATTGCCATCTGCAGCATTCCAGCCTGGCGCATTGAACATTTTATTGCTGCAATTACAAAATGATGATGTTCCTGGTCAATAATCTGAGCAGCACAGGCTTGCACTTTGTCTGGACTGCAGTCCTGCACTTCCCAGCACAAATGGAGTTTTCCCAACACCCAACAACCCCAATAAGATGAAATTCAGGCGTACAGAGTCACACAGATTGAGTTAAAAACCAGCAAAAGGCAGGGTTTGAACTGCAAATAGGATGGGACACACTGAAGAAATGGAGATAAATGGGATGTGATCAATCCAAGACTCCACATGGCTTCAGTGGAGAGACCCAACCCAACAGGCAGCCCTGGGGCCACTGGTCATGGCTACTCCTAAAACCACACAAATTCCAATGGAACTTGGAAAGTAAGCTACAAGAGCAGATGAATCAGGGTTACAGAAACAGAGAAGGCAAATTTGAGACATGAGGTGATTTCTCGTAGTCCTCACCAGCCCTAAGCAGTTTGAGATCCTGCACTCCCAGTGTCCCAGGAAAGGACATCCCTGATGGCACTGGGGCAGGGAAACACATCCCAAAGCACAGTGATTGAAGAACAGGGTTTGGCAGAAGTGGGAGAAGTCAACTGGAAAACATTCTGACAATCCACAAGGAACAAACTCGAGATACTCAGAAGCAAAGCTGGAAAAGGGAGCAGCTCCACAGGGGCAGCTGTGACACAGAGCCCTGAGGGGAGAGCACTGTCCCTGTGTCCCTGAGTGCTGGAGCGTGTCCAGGGCAGGGAACGGAGCTGGAAGGGCTGGAGCCCCAGGAGAGCTGAGGGAGCTGGGAAAGGGCTCAGCCTGGAGCAAAGGAGGCTCAGGGGGCCCTTGTGGCTCTGCACAGCTCCTGCCAGGAGGGGACAGCCGGGGGGGTCGGGCCTGTGCTCAGGGAACAGGGACAGGAGCAGAGGGAACGGCCTCAGGCTGGGCCAGGGCAGGCTCAGGGTGGATTTTGGGAACATTTCTAATCACTGAAAGGGTGCTAGGCCCTGGCACAGCTGCCCAGGCAGCGCTGGATCCCATCCTGCAGGGATTTAACAGACTGTGTGGATGTGGCACTAGTGGGATATTGGCAGTGGTGGCCTTGACAGGCCAGGGTGAACAGTTGGACTTGATGCTCCCAGGGGGCTTTTCCAACCTTAAAACCATTCTGTGACTCTATAAATACATTAAAAAAAAATTATATATATACATATGTATGTATGTGGGCTGAAGCACAGGCAGGCATCAGTGCTGCTTCCACAAGTCTTCCCAGTAAATTCCTTCACAATCCTTCCAAAACTCTTCTCAGGAGGAMCCAAGAAGCTTTCCAAGATGCCACTTGGCTGGCTTTTGGAGGAGGTGGAGGATTGGTGGCTGTTTTTTGCTCTGCCTTTTGGCTACAATGCTCTGTTCCCTGTTTCCAATGGGATAAGGACTTGGGAAGGCCTATGGAAAGCCCTGAAAGCTCCTGAACAGGGATCTGAGGGGCAGAGCTGGCAGGGAACACAGCAGGAGATCAAATGAACCCAGCTGATGCTTTTGTGGGAGCACTGGAGAGTCACAGCTAGTGCTGCTGGACAGGCCCAATGTCCCTCCTGTCCRCTGAGGGCACTTGTGAATAGCAATGAGCAAAACCATGGAGGGGAAGGAGTGATTACAGGGAAATAACGGCTCATTAGCAGATAATTGGGGACTCGGCAGCACAGCTCATTGCCAGGAYAGAAAATTTAAAACAAAATTAAAATAATGGCTTGATAAAAATAGAAACTTTTTCATTCTCCAGCTCGGAACAGCAGRGACACACGAAGTGCTGAACTCCAGGAGCAGTCTGGGTGCAGAGCTGGGGCAGGGACAGRGAGGGTTTGAACTACAAACAGGATGTGTCCAGGAAATAGGATCCAAAGCATCCCTCCTGTCACACCTGGAAAACGCTCCCCTGCCAGGAACCCCTGCGGGAGCAGCCGGGACTGCCTGCACTGGCAGGAGACAAGCACACGGTGCCTGCAGCTTCACCTCCAGCTCCTCATTTCCTCTGCSAGCCCAGAAGTGCCCAGGGATGCCAGCAGGCCCTGCCAGGGCCCAAAGGGGCTCCAGGAGAGCTGCAGAGGGACTGGGGACAAGGGATGGAGGGACAGGACACAGGGAATGGCTCCCASTGCCAGAGGGCAGGGKTGGATGGGATKTTGGGAATGAGGAATTMTTCCCTGGCAGGGTGGGCAGGCCCTGGCACAGGGTGCCCAGAGCAGCTGGGGCTGCCCCTGGATCCCTGGCAGTGCCCAAGGCCAGGCTGGACACTGGGGCTGGGAGCACCTGGGACAGTGGGAGGTGTCCCTGCCATGGCAGGGGTGGCACTGGATGGGCTTTAAGTCCCTTCCCACCCAACCCCTGCCCTGACTGGGAGCTGTGGTGACCTTGCAGGAGGCCCCATCACTCCAAAATCCTGCAGTCAGCCTGGATATCCAGTTACCCTCCCCACCAGCCCTGCCAAAGCTGCCTGTGAAAGCATTTCTCATCCCTGGATAGATCCATATCAGCAGGACAGAGGCACAGACCTCTGTGTCCCTTCCTGAGCCTCTGAAAGATCCACATCCAGCTGAACATCTCCCATTTCCCTTCCCCACACCAGCCCTGCTCTGATTTCTCTGTGCCCTCTGAATTCACAGCCCACACCTGACCCAAGGCATCCCAGCAGGGAGGAGCTGCCCTGCCTGCAGCTCCAGGACCATCTCCAAGGGAATATTTGGCCCATGGACACAAGTGGCATCATAAATAATTCAGTCACTTGTTCTTGTCCAGAGCACGCCAGAAAWTGTCCAAAACTTGGTAATTAACTGTTTCTGTTCCTTTAGTCACTGAATCCTTCAGTATCCAGTGATTCCTACGGATTTGCATCACTCCCCCACACTGAAATGGAGCAGCTGCCTCAGCCTGGTGGCACTGTGAGCTTGGGGACAAGAAGTCCCCGAGTCCCTGAAGGGGTGACAGGCAGGAGCAGGACACAGGGCCAGGCACAAGCAGCTTCCTTAGCCAAGAACAATCCKAAAAAAGGGCAGAAATAACTAAAATACCAATATTTTGAAGGAAATTAGGTACTTTCAGTGCAGATACAGAAGTGTGCAGTGTCACAGCTGGGGGTGACACCCTGCTCTTCCACAGACCACAGCAAACCCTGGCACGCTGCTACTGACACCATGGCAGGTCTTGGATGTCTCCTCCTGCATCACTGAACATCCATTTTTTATGATGCTTAAACATTTTCCAGCCCCAGGTCCATCTCCAATGTCAGCAGGGCGAGGAGGGGAGCTCACAGATGGGCTCTGCCCTGACATCCATCAGGGAAGGAGGCCTGGGAAGCCTTGGAGAGCTCCCAGGATCCCTGGGGATAACACCATCCTTGGGGCAGCCAGGACCACTCCCAGGGGCTCCCCACAGTGAATCTGGCCCAGATTCATTTATGGTTTTTTCTGGAAGTCTCCCATCAGCAGGGAACACAGGTCCTGCCCCAGGCTCCCTGCAGCTCACGGCAAGCAGTGGGAGATGTGCAAGGGACACTCCCACACTCCTGTCAGCTCTCTCCTTGCTCACTGACCCTGGAACAAGCAGGAGATGACAAGGGCCTCACTCTCAGCAAGGGGGAGGCAGGGAAGGGACAGGGCTGGCTCTGTCCCTGTCACACCCACGGCTGTGCAGGATCACAGGGGAACAGCAAAACCCAGCAGCAGCAGCAGCAGCAGCAGGACAACAGCAGGCATGGTGTGGTGGGACACAGGCAGCCCAACCCAAACCCTGCTGGGCCACCCAGAGAGGCTCAGAGAGCCCCTGAGCCTCCTCCTCCCAAATTCTGTTTGTGTCCCTTGCCATGGGATCAGGGCTCAGCTCATCCCTGCAGGCCCCAAGCTCAGCTCAGGCTTTGCAGGAGCATCCAGGCTGAGCCGCAGTGAGGCCACGGAGACACAGACACCTCCTGATGGGCACTGAACCCCTCCTGAGCTGGCAGGGCTCAGCTTACCCGGGGTAAGAGGATCCAGGGGTGTCAGGTGTCCCCCCTGCTCCATTCCCCAAGGTCAGGACATGCCAAAGGCACAGCTCACACAGCTCCTCACAGCAGGAGCTGGGAGCCTCCCAGCCCCCCTGCTCTGCTCAGGCTCAGGGAGGATGGCAGTGGGGCAGCAGCAGCCCCAAAAAGGCTCCCAGCTTCCATCCCTTCTGTCTTTGGATTTAATCCCTGCTCCGTCTGAACCCACAGGCAGGGAAAGCCTCCAAACCCATAAAGTGCACTGTGCCCAATCCCCACCTTGTCACCAGCCCTGAGCACTGAGTCCCACATCCACATGGCCTCCTTGGACACTCCAGGGATGGGCACTCCAAGAGCTGCCTGGGCAGCTGTGCCAGTGCCTGACTGCCCCCTCCATGAAGGAATTATCCCAAAATCCACCCGAGCCTGCCCGTGGCCCAGCCTGAGGCCTGTTCCCTCTGCTCCTGTCCCTGTTCCCTGGAGACACAGCCCGACTCCCCCCCGCTGGTCTTCCCCTCCTGTCAGGGAGTCTGTGCAGAGCCACAAGGGCCCCCTTGAGCCTCCTTTGCTCCAGGCTGAGCCCCTTTCCCAGCTCCCTCAGCCTCTCTCTGGGGCCTCCACCCTTCCAGCTCGTCTTCCCTGCCTCTGGTACCACGCTCCAGCCCCTGCAGGTCTCTCCTGGCAGGAGGGTCCCAGAGCTGCCCCAGCACTGGAGGTGCCCCAGCAGTGCCAGCTCAGGGCACGGGCACTGCCCTGCTCCTGCTGCCACCCCAGGGCTGACACAGCCCAGCTGTCCTTGGCCTCTGGGCCACACCTGGGCACACCTGGGCTCGTGTCCAGCCAGTCACCAGCACCTCCAGGGTTTTCCCACCAGCAGCTTTCCAGCCCCTCCATCCCCAGGTCACCTCCCCTGCAAGGACAGGTCATTTTATGGGTGTCACAGGATAACAGACCTGTCCCCAAGGCCAGGGCACTGTCACATGTCCCAGGTTAGAGCAGGAAGTCACAGCTCACTGCCTGTGGTGAGCCATGGACCATSCCACGTGGGCCCCATGCCTGGCACCACCTCCTTTACAGGCAGGACAGCCCCAGGCCCCTCCTGGGCTCAGTGCCTGCTGTGGGAGCACAGGGAAATCCGGGTTTGATCCCTGCAGGAGGCACCAGCACAGCAGCCCTGGCTGCACTGACAGCTGCTCCAGCAGCAGGACACAGAGCAGGAGGGGCTGAGGCCAGGCCATGCTCTGCTCCCTGCACAGCAGGTCCTGGCAGTGATTCGCTGCCAAGAGCTCCTGGAACAACCAATCCATGCCTGGAATCTCTCAGCAGCTCGGCACAGACAGGGAGAAGGGCACTCCACGCTGRACAGTCTCCCCAGGAGTGCTGTGCTGGCTGTCAGTGCAGAGAGATCAGGGAAAAAAGGGAAAAGACAAAGAAATTCACTCGTGCTGCAGCCAGGGCCTCTCTTTGCAGAGCTGTTTGATGGAGCTGGGAGCTCATCTCCCTTCCAATTCTATAAGAGCATTTCTGGTCTCTAATTAACACCATCAGGCTGTCAGGATGGCCACTTCCTCCCTAATTARTGTGCTTTGTAATTAAGATACAGCTAATAAACTCCTGTTATTAGTGATTGCTGCTGATCAGCTCGAGGTGCAGAGCAGCTCCTGCCTTGTGCRGGCACCAGGAGCTCCCAGGCAGTGCACCCATGTCACAGAATGCCAGGATTATTRGGGTTGGAAAAGCCCTTTAAGGTCARTGAGTCCAACCATGAASCTCCAACACCTCCAGGCCCACCCTAAACCSTGTCCCTGAACCATTTCCATGGCACCTGCACGTCCTTGGGATGCATCCTCTCCCAGCCAAGCCACGTGTGCTTGTGGGCAGGAATCCACCTTCACACTGCTGAAAATGAAAGGGAACAGGGCAGAGAGGGCATCTTTGGAAAGAAGATGAACATTCCCTGCCCTCAGCTCATGATTTGCTGCTTTGCTGAGCGTTCAGGGCTCCCTGCTGGGAAGGATGGGCTTGGCCAGCTCCAGGCACTGCCATTCCCTGATGGCCCCAGGGACACTCGCTGCCCCACGAGCTCATCCCAGAGAATCATGGAATGGAACCATGGAATGGAACCATGGAACAGAATCATGGAATAGAATCATGGAATGGAACCATGGAATGGAACCATGGAACAGAATCATGGAATAGAATCATGGAATGGAACCATGGAATGGAACCATGGAACAGAATCATGGAATGGAACCATGGACTACCCTGAGCTGACCCACAGGATCACCKAYRCCAGCCCCTGTCCCTGCCCAGACCCCCACCAACCCCACCCTGTCCATCCCTGGCAGTGCTGCCCAAAGGCTCCTGGAGCTCTGGCAGCCTCGGGGCCGTGCCCATTCCCTGGGGAGCCTGGGCAGTGCCAGCACCCTCTGGGGGAAGAGCCTTGCCCTGATCTCAGCCTGAGCCCCCCTGGCACAGCCCAGTGCACAGAGACACCTCCACATCCATTCCCCCAGCCCTGAGGTCAAGTCACAGGGGAGGGTTTCCTTCCATTTCTCACCTGGACATCCCAGCTCACATCGAGCTCCCTGAGCTCCCACTTCTTGAAATGAYAGGATTCCACAACGTGAAACATCTCCAAACATCTCCATGGACACTCTTACATTGTTATTTCACCTGGAAAAACCATCCACAGCAAAGGACACCAGGCAGGGCCCCATGTCACTGCACCCTGAGTGACCCGTGACTCAGCCGTGGAGAATCCAGGCTTTATTTTAAAGCAGGTGAATCCACCAGCCCTAATTACAGATTTTAAGTGCTTTTCACAAATAAATCAGCAGCCACCACTGCTAAAACTGCAACAAAACACCTCCAGCTCCCCAGCAGCTCCAGCCAGACACAGCCCCAGCCCAAACTCCAGACTCTTAWCCCAGGAGCAGAACCACCAGGATGCAGCCCATGGATTCAGCACCTCCTCGTGCCAAAACTCTCAGGAAAGAGCTCCCCACCTCAAGAAACTTCTAAATAAATCTGGATAAAGGCTGAACCAACACATCTGCTTTGGGAGCAGGATACAGCCTGTCCATCACCACCTGTGCTTGGTCCTCCTGGAAATGTAATCCAGCTCATTCCTGAGCAGACTTTAAACACTCATTTCAATGGTTCCTAGCTGGGCCATGAAATAAATACACTCTGCATGTCTGTAGGGAGAGAAATGCATTTTTCCATCTATTTTATGGTCCCCTCTGTGTGCTGAAACCGTGGGCCAGGTGCAGCCCAGGATCTGACCTTCCTTTGAGGATAATTGCCCATGTCACCACCAAATATTAATGACAGACTGCATTTGGGCATGGTAAGAAACCCAGCACCAAACACACAGCATGGAGCTGGAGAGGGAAATTCCTGATGGAAATGCCCTCTGAAAGCAGCCACAGCACTGCCTCTACTGGCAAGAGCTTTGAGATCCTCAAAATTAACTAATGATAAGCTAATTATCTTAATCTGTTAGCTGCCCACAGACCTTTCTGTGCACAGCAAGTGAAGTGTCTGCATTCCTCTGCCTCTAAAGACTTCAGCACCTCAGTCCTTCCTCCTTAATTTGGCCACAAACCCAAAACCCAAGATCCCATCAGCTCTGACTGAACCAGATCAGCCCCTTAACACACAAACACAGAACAAAACATCTCCTTAAATCCATCTGCACCMTCCTTTGTATAATCAAAAGGTTTGTGCCATCCCCTGGATCCCTGGCAGTGCCCAAGGCCAGGCTGGACAGGGTGTGGAGCACCCTGGGACAGTGGGAGGTGTCCCTGCCCATGGCAGGGGGTGGCACTTGAAGGACCCTTCCAACCCAATCATTCTGGAATATTGAATCATTCAACCCAAAGATTCAATAATTGGTTTTATCTTACAAGCACAAAAGCAACTCCTAAAGCCACCCAAAGCCTCCAGGCTGAGCTCCTCTGTTCCCAAGGAATCTCCTGCTGAGCAGAGSCAGGCCCAGCTTCTCCCTGGGCTGCTCATTAAAACTCATCAGCATTTTAAACATAATTCAGACAGCTCCTTTTGAGGAGATAAGTGGATTTAAGGACAAAATTTTGGTAGGGAAAAACAAAATCACAGCATGAGGATTTCTAAATGAAAAGCAAAGCCTCCTTGGGATGTATTTTCCCATCCAAAACATTGCATTTCCAATGGGGAATGTGCTTACCAGAGCGACACACTTTGCACATCACAGTTTTTACAGTAAATTGGTTTTAAAAGCCAACATTTTRCCAGCTTTGGGGTTCAGTTTGCTGTTAAAACATGACAAATATTTGTCTGTCATGTCCCAAGGCCAAAGCCTCTGGGTTTGTCAAATTTGCTCCACATGTGTGAAATGGATGTTCCCCCACCAGACAGGGAAAATTTTTCCATGTCACTGCAAAGCTTGCCCAAAATACCACCATAAAATGGGGGAAAGATGCTTTGGGGGCAGAAAAAGACCAGGCCAGCCATGGGAATACCCCAATCTCACCTCAGACACCCTCAAAACCTCTCCCCAGGTTCTTCCTGCACTTCCCAAGCCCACTCCCCATTTCTCCAGTGCTCACCACTCACCTTCCCCAGATTTTCACACAAGACTGGTTTCAGCTTTTGATGAGAATAATTCTGGTTTGGGGCATTTTATTCTCCACTGAAGGCTTGTTATGTAAAGCTCTGTGCAGAACTCCTGGAACACGCATGTCCTTACGTCACCCAGCTGGAAAAACAGCTCGAGAAGGGAAGCAKAGGGAAGGGGACAATCTGGATTTGATAAAAAAGATTTTTTTTTTTGGTCATCTGAAGCTAGCTGTAAATCCTCAATTGCTTGAATTTTGATTTGACCTATTTGCGTTCTTCCTTTCCTCGCTCTTTTCTGGGGGAAGGAAATTGCATTTAGATAAAATAATTTATTGTGAAGTGATGCTTGAGAGCAGGACAGGACCACAGYAGGSAGGGGAGTGACACAGGACCATGGGATCATGGCATGGGTTGGGTGGGAAGGGACCTRAAAGCCCARCCAGTGCCACCCCTGCCATGGCAGGGACACCTTCCACTGTCCCAGGTGCTCCCAGCCCCAGTGTCCAGCCTGGCCTTGGGCACTGCCAGGGATCCAGGGGCAGCCCCAGCTGCTCTGGGCACCCTGTGCCAGGGCCTGCCCACCCTGCCAGGGAACAATTCCTCATTCCCAATATCCCATCCAGCCCTGCCCTCTGGCACTGGGAAGCCATTCCCTGTGTCCTGCCATCATCCCAAACTACATCAAAGCAGCAACATTTGGATTTGACCATCACAAGGCCCCGGTGTGAATCACCAGGTGCTCCCAGGTCCCTGCAGGCAGACCCTTGGAGCACAGCAGGGATGGAAATAAAACATGGGGTGTGATGAGCTGCCAGTGCCCAGGACCAGGGGACCTGTCTCTGGCCTCCAAGGAGAGCAAAGAACATCCTGCAAGTCCTCATTTCRCACCATCAGCTTTCACTGTCAGACACTGGGTTTTGCTCAGCCCCTCCACTGATGAATCATGGAATGGGGGTTGGGATGGGAATAACCTTAAAGCCCACCCAGTGCCACCCCTGCCATGGCAGGGACACCTTCCACTGTCCCAGCCTGCTCCAAGCCCCAATGTCCAACCTGGCCTGGAACACTTCCATGAATTGTCAGCGCTGCCATGAAYCAACACAAAAGTTGAACTGAAAGGCAGGACCCACCCCCAGCCTCTTTCTCTTCATCCCACTCAAGAAAAAACACCAAAATGGGGAATTCTGTCCCAAAGTAGAGCAGATTTGGGCAGAGCATCCTTTATCCCATAAAGGACAGTGCTCCTGCACACCCAGCASTGAACTCTACTGGGAAACACCTGGAATGACAGAGGGCAGTAACAGACAGGACATTTTAGTGCACACCTTAAACACAGCTCAGTGTTCCTGGAGAACAGCTCTGCCTCTCACCACGGTGTGGGCAGGGGCAGCACAGGACCAACACAGCCACGCTCTCATTCCATTGCAACTCGAAGGAATTTGGCTTAGAACTAAAAAAATACATCCTGACACCAACACAGGGGCTCATTTACCCATGACAAACAGCCCAATACCCCGTGCAATTAACGGTACCCAAACAGAATAAATTATCAGCAAATTTAAAGGTGTTTTTTTGTATTAAAACTGAGTCAATCTGGATTCTGGATTTTTTAAACACCTGATAAAGCAGGAGCCCCACACTTTATCCATCTCAAACCAAACCCAGCAGGGCTGTAGCACATGATGCCTGCAGGGCAGATRCCACACGTGCATTCCTAATATTCCTCGGTGGGGTCAAACACCTCCTCCCCAGCCCACCCCAGCAGAGCAGCCCCTCCATCGCTGCCCAGCAGAGCAGGGAAGCCCCAGGGARGCATCCAGAACGCCGGGAAGGCCACTAACCCTTGTGGAATTTATTCAGACAGCCGGCGTTGCAGAAGGAGCGGAYCGATCCTGTCTCCCAGCAGCCCCTACCCTTCATCCCCACCGCGGGATGGCTCCGCCGAGGCTGCCACGYCTCCTACATGGCTGCGAGCCTGGGGATGCAGGAAAACCCACAGGGATGGAGAGATGGCCCGGGGAAATGTCCTTATCCCAGTGCCACACTTCCCATCATCCATTCCCAGCACATGCCGCTAGCAGGGCACTACGGCTCCATCACCAAACCAGCCTCGTACCAGCATGCACCTCGGAGCAGCCCTTAACTCCATCCSTGCCGGAAAACAGCCTCATCCTGCCCAAAAACCGGGACAGAGAGCGGCAGCAGCAGCCCCAGCCCGGGCAGGCTCGGCTGGGACCGGCTCCGGAGCGGTGCCTGTGGATACCCAGCCCCAAAGCCAGAGGGATGCTGCGTTTTTGGGGAGGGAGAGGGAGATTTGGAAGCTTGTCCCTTTAAATGCTGCTGGAGGTTATTTTTAGGACATTGGCTTAAAATAAAGACCAGATTTCCTTTATTTTTTTATCAGAAAGTCCATTATCCATTTTAGTCACTCGGTCACATTTCACATCCCAACAGCTCCGTAACAAACCCCGGAGGCTCCTCCAGCCCTGTCCTCCCTGAGATCCATTTTCCCACCCCTCCATTCCAAAACTACTGGATTTTCCCAGCTTTAATTTGCCCAGTCTCGAGGGAATGTGTAATTCTGGASGAAAAATGCAGCATAAATCCCAATCCAGAGCCCAGCAGCTACTGCCTGTGTGCAGTGGGACCCAGAGCATGGAGTAGGAACTGGAAATCTATTAATCCACAGGGATTAATAGTTTGCATTTGATCATTTTTTCTCACTCCAACTGGATTACAGAGGTTTTACAGCAAGAAAGAAACGTTTGTATTCCAGCTTTTAAGTTGGAACCACRTTCTGAGGACACATTTAAATAGAGAGGCAGGGACTGTGCAAGAATTCCAGGTGGAAAAAGGAGAAATRCAGCCAGATCACACAATCTTTACTATGCAGTCAAGCCAGGGAAACTAATGCTGGCAGTGCACACACACACAAAGATTTCATTAAATTATTGGCATATTTATTGATGGTTTGGGTAAGAATCCCTTMAAGTTCTTAAGGGGAAAATGACCACCACAAGAGATTGGATTTTAATTGGAGAGAAGAGGAAGGTCTTGATAGGATTTAGCTCAAAACAAGCATTTGCAGCTCTGATARCAGATCCAAGGACCAGCTGGAGGCAGGATCTGGGTTTTGACACTGAGACCAGAGTTAATACCTACACAGGGCCATACATACACYGACACACACACATTTATATTCTGTATTTTATCCTAATTCCCAACCCTGATCAGCAGGGATGGAGGAGACACAGATTCACTTCTGCTGCTGGAAACCAAGGCAGGATCATGGAAAAAAAACCCCTAAGATCCTCTCCATAAGGATCACATTCCCAAACTGACACAGCTCTGCATCTTTTCTGCCAGCTGCCCCCAGCCTCCTCCTGCCAATATTTAAGTCACAGCCCCAGTCACTCATCTGAACATTTGGCAATCAGTCCTCAAGTTCCCTSRTCATCAACAGATTGCAGGTTTATCCCTGGATTCAGCTCCTTCTGCTGCAAATCCAGAGTTACCTGGCTCCCAGCAACAGCACAAGGTGCCTGGGAAAGGCTCCCTGACTTCCCCTGGCAAAGTCAGCATGAGCTTCTCCTTTCTTTCCAAGGGAAATGGGAAATTGTGATGTTACTTCTTGCTGAGCAACTGAAACTCAGGAGGGGACTCAGGTGGGAAGAGGAGTGAGGGTGTGGAGCACCCWGGGCTGATGAGGGGCCAGGGAAAGGCACAGGGAAATAAACACAGTGAAAATGAGGGGACCCAGGAGGAGACCATCCATCCCCTCATGGCACACACAGCATCCCACAACACACTCCCACACCGTGGATCTCTCAAAACACCAGACCATTCATCTTCCAGAAACCGCATCAAATTTAAAAAGCCATTTAAAAYTGCAACTTCTACCTTCCAAATATTTTGCCTGGAAGAAGACAAGGTGGGTAGGTCAGGGGATGGCTGCAGTTTGGGTTTAGTCTGACTTCTTTTCCAAGTTTGATGAAATTCTAAAACAAACTGGAGAACTTCAAGAATTCTCTTTTCCCATTCCCGAGTGTTCCCAACTGCACTCTTCAGCCTGGTATCTCCTTTATCATTATCCAGTTAATCTTTAAAGCCTCTACAAGCCCTAATTTTCTGGTATCTTTACAGCTCTGCCACATCCACCTCCCAAACCCACTGATACAAACARCAGGTGATTGTTACAAAGCCCTGCCAGGATTAGTGGCACCAAACCACCCCAAARTCCAGCTCCTCCCTTAAAATCGATTGGAAATGCTTCATTTGGAGCAGTTACAACAACTTCTCCCTGGTCCAGAGGTTCCCTGGGTGGGAAGGGACCTTAAACCCCYTTTTATTCCAGCCCCGTGGGGCTGCTCCAGGCTGACATGGGGCAGGGTGGGATGAAGGGCTGCRCCACACAGGGACCCTCTGGGGACCCCCACATATGGGAACCCCCCTCACTTWATCCATTTATAATCAATTCAAGTGTCTGACCGAGCCCAGGGGCTCTCCCAAACACCTCAAACCCAAAGGAGCCCGGCCCCACCCCTGGCCCCAGAGAGCTCAGCCCCAGGCTGGCTTTGGGGCATTATTTAGGGCATTACATACTGCGTTTGCCACAGCACCTCTTCCTCATCCAGCGCTCGGGAGGGGCCGCAGGGACAGGAACGGGGACAGGGACACGGACAGGAGGAGCAGGAGCAGCCCCYGACGGCCCCGAGCCCGGCCCGGCCTTGCCCCGGGCTGCCCTCCGCAGGCTCCATATCCTCATTTCTTCCCTTCCCTTCCCCTCTCCGCAGCTCATTCCCCGTGCTCGATACGGGCTGCTATGTTTGAGGTTTAGTTCTGTAGCCTTCTTTCCACAAGGTTGATCAAATTCCAAAAACAAACTGGAGAACTTAAGAATTTCTCCATTCCCAACAACACTCCCGCTGCACTCCTCAGCCTGGTATCTCCTTTATCATTATCCAGTTAATCTTTAAAGCATCTAAACCCTAATTTTCTGGTATCTTTACAGCTCTGCCACATCCACCCCAAACCCACTGATACAAACACATGGTGATTGTTACAAAGCCCTGCCAGGATAGTGGCACCAAACCACCCCAAATCCAGCTCCTCCCTTAAAATCGATTGGAATGCATTGGAGCAGTTACAACAACTTCTCCCTGGTCCAGAGGTTCCTGGGGGAAGGACCTTAAACCCCTTTTATTCCAGCCCCGTGGGGCTGCTCCAGGCTGACATGGGGCAGGGGGATGAAGGGCTGCTCCACACAGGGACCCTCTGGGACCCCCACATATGGAACCCCCCTCACTTATCCATTTATAATCAATTCAAGTGTCTGACCGAGCCCAGGGGCTCTCCCAAAACACTCAAACCCAGCGCACACCCCAGAGGAGCCCGGCCCCACCCCTGCCCCAGGCTGGCTTTGGGCATTATTTAGGGCATTACATACTGCGTTTGCCACAGCACCTCTTCCTCATCCAGCGCTCGGGAGGGCCGCGAGGACAGGAACGGGACAGGGACACGGACAGGAGGAGCAGGAGCAGCCCCGACGGCCCCGAGCCCGGCCCGCCTTGCCCCGGCTGCCCTCCGCAGGCTCCATATCCTCATTTCTTCCCTTCCCCTCTCGCAGCTCATTCCCGTGCTCGGGCTGGGAGTGCCTCCTCCTCCTTCTCTTCCTCCTCCTCCTCCTCCCTCCCCTCACCTCACCCACACAGCTGCGCTGCCCCAGCACTCGGAGAACAGGCTCAGAAAAAAAGA
>NDFG01000045.1:951546-972803 GCA_002167245.1 Sporophila hypoxantha | reverse complement strand
TTTTATTTATTTTACTATGTAAATAATCTTTTCCTTTGGATTACACAGGTGCGAAAGAAAGATCAGTGTTACGTCTTTGCCCAGTGTGAAAAACGCCAATCACTTGTTTTCAAAATTTTAAAAGTTTAATAGTAATAAAAATGGTTATAAAAATAGTATATCAATTAGAGTAATAATAATTTGACAAGCTAAGTTAGGACAACATGAGACCAATAAAACAAAGAGTTACAGACGTCCGGGTACTTTTTCCAGGCTGCACGAGCCGGGAAAAAGGACACCCTCTAACAAAAAGAGTAATCCTTAAGAAGCAATCGCCTGTTGCATATTCATACACTTCATACATGATGCATAAATTCCATTCAAACATTAGGATTTTTGTCTGGTCAGTTGTAACACTTTCACTTCTAATTCATAGCGCCTTCGAGGCGGGAAGAAGTTTTCTTCTTCTGATAAGGAAGCAATAATATCTTTTCTTGAGAGATTTAGGTGTCCTGTGGCTGTATTCACTGAAGTCCTTTCTTTAAACAAAGCATTTTCATAGCATAGTTTCTATGTTAACAATTTTTTATAACCTAAAACTATACAGTACTTAAGAGATTAATCAGCATTATTTAACACAAAACATATATATTAATTTTAATATTTGCGAAAAATTCAAAACATCATTTCTCCACACCAGGGAAGGTTAAGTTGAATTTGTTTCCTTTGGAAGTCTGGGCAAGGAGGTAACACTGGATCTTCTCTTTCGCCCTGTGTGAATCAAAGAAAAGATTATTTACARAGTAAAAAGTAAAGAAAAAAAACCTACCAGTTATACTGGGGGGATTTTCCTTCCTGACTGAGAAGAGCTCCAGGCRCTGGGTATCACCAGGAAYCACCACTGCACATCCTGAGTGGTTRAAGCCCCATCTCCAAGCTGCAAATCTCAACCCAGGGATGCCCAGAATCCAGAGTGCTCCAAGGCCAACCACAAAGGCTGTCTCCAGAGGAACAGCTCCCCAGAGGCTCTTCCACAGCTTTGCCCAACAACTGGCTCTTTTTAACACTTTGCTCCTGACTCCATTTATTTTATTCCTCTCAAAAATGCTGCTGGGGTGCAAGGAACTCCCCCACCTGCCCCACCTTGGTGACACTGAATCCCATGGTGGGTTTGTGTGCTATGGAAATCTTGGATTCTTCAGTTACACAATTCACCCTCGAAAAGGAGATCAGTGGAATAACCAAAATATCCTTGTTTTAGTGTAAACAGGCAGTTGGAAGAGCTCACATGTGAGTTTTCCATCACACTCCAGCAGTTCTGCTCCAAGACTGCTGGAGGAACTTGGTTCCTTCCAGGGGCTGGAGAGCAGAGGCAGAACCTGGAGGCAGTTTGAGGGTTTTTTACTCCTTTCCTTGTTTAAAGCCAGACATTCACCCCCCAGCACATTTCTTCTGCACTGCTTACTGACCAGATGCCAAGGAGGGACAGGGAGCAGGAAAATGCTCCTCTGGGTCAGGCTGCCCAGGGCAGAGGAGGGAAGGSAGGGACCCTTGCCTTGAAGGAGAAGTGGCTTAGCTGGGGATTTCAGAGCCAGTCCCACAGCAGGGACAGAAATCCACAGAGCCCCTCACTCCCTTGTTGAAGATTACATGCAAGATGTTTTCCATTCCCATCTGTATGGCAGATTACCTTTGTCAAGTGGGCAGTTTGCCTTATCTCTCTCTTTGAGTGACCACATTCACACCTTCCTCGGGAGGGGACNCTCTCTCTTTGAGTGACCACATTCACACCTTCCTCGGGAGGGGACATTGCTGATAACAGACTATTGGATGTCACTGCATGGCTGATAAGAACTACAGCATCCCATTGGGAGATGTGAGCCCAGAGGGAGGAGCCAAGCATTGCTACCCAGATATAACCTGAGATTCTGGAACACCAGCACGGCTTTTCTCCACGGCATTCCCCAGAGGAGCAGCAGCTGTCTCTGCCTCCACTGGATCTTCAGAGGAAGAATAAATACATCCTTCTCTACAGATCCTCCTTGCTCCAACAGAACCACCCCTGATACTCCAGAGAACTGCAGCCACATTTTCAATTGGACTGCCACCAACACCCTGACCCACAGGGTGTCAGGTTGGGTGTTGACTCTGTCAGTGTTGTTCTAGTGGGCTGCATTGTTTATTTTATTTTTTGTTGTTGTTGTTTGTTTGTTTTTTTCTATTAAAGAACTGTTATTTCCTGTTCCCATATTTTTGCCTGAGAGCCCCTAAATTTAAAATTATAGCAATTCGGAGGGGTGGGGAGGGTTTACATTCTCCATTTCAGGGGAGGCTCCTGCCTTCCTTAGCAGACTCCGGTCTTTCCAAACCAAGACATCCCTGCAGGCTGCAGGAATTACACSCAGCCCCTTTCCACTCCAGGTGAGTGAGTGTCCTGGGATGGCAGCTCTGCCTGCTCCACCTGGCTCTGCCCTGAACGGGCTGTACTCCTCCAGCAGGGAATGCTGCCAGCAACGAGCACAGCCTGCACCATTTCTGGGAACAGGGAGCACTGAGTGCCTGTGCTGCAGGTCACAGCTCCAGAGCTGGCAGCACTGGGAGCACCAGCCTCCTCCCCACCACACAYCCCAGGATCCCTGAGGCTGGAAAAGCCCTCCCAGCCCATGGAGTCCCAGCTGTGCCTCACCCCCCAGCCCAGAGCTCTGAGTGCCACCTCCAGTCACTCCTTGGACACTCCAAACCTCCCTGGGCAGCCCCTCCCAGTGTTTGACAAGGTTTTCCATGAAAGGAATTTTTCCTGATGTCCAGCCTGAACTTCCTCCTCATAAACCAACCTCCATGGCTGGAAAACCTCCACCTGCAGCACCCAGGACCCTGTTTAAAAAGGATTAACAGCTTTTGTACCCCTCTATGCTCTCCCAAGTCAGTGTCAGCACCTTACACCATCCAGGGGTTCAGCCCTCCCTCCCTCTCTCCTGTCAGGAGCTGAGGGATAACCCAGTGTGCCACTGTCACCACTGTGCTCCTAAATCCAACAGCCACCACACCCCGCAGGGAGGCTCTGGCAGCAGTTTAAGCTCCTACCAGCACATTTCAGGGAGAATCCCAAACTGAGTGTTTATCATCTTGTCAGGCTTTCAGACCTCTGTTTTCACCTTCCCCTGCCCAGCTTTAACTATAAATGAATATTTGAGCTCCTCATGAATGAGTTACTGCCAGAGGGAGAGCTGCTCCCTGAGGAGACTCATTTTAAATTGGAAACACTCCTTAGAGCTAAATTTTTAGTTGAAGCTACAAATCTAATAACTGAGGTCAAAACTCCCTGGTTATCCATCTCCAGGAGCAGCAAGCCRGCCAACATGATGTTATTACAGCACCACAAGAAGTCATTTTCCATGGGAAAAGGCAGCTCTGCTGCTGCATCCATCCTGCAGAAGTGGCTCTGCCCTCCATGCCGGGTTTGTGCTCCACCTCCAGCACCTCCTGGGGGAGGCTGGAGCTGGATCCCTGCTCACACTTGTCCCAGGACAGGTTCCTGCAGGACAGGCTGCTGAGGCCACCCAGGGCACCAAATATCCTCAGCCCAGCAGGGCCAAGACCCCCAGGAGAAGCTTCTGCTCTGCAGAAAAGATGAAGAGCAGAAGCTCTGCATCTTTTCTGCCAGCTGCCCCCAGCCTCCTCCTGCCAAGTCACAGCCCCAGTCACTCATCTGAACATTTGGCAATCAGTCCTCAAGTTTCCTCTTCATCAACAGATTGCAGGTTTACCCCTGGATTCAGCTCCTTCTGCTGCAAATCCAGAGTTACCTGGCTCCCAGGAACAGCACAAGGTGCCTGGGAAAGGCTCCCTGACTTCCCCTGGCAAAGTCAGCATGAGCTTCTCCTTTCTTTCCAAGGGAAATGGGAAATTGTGTTGTTACTTCTTGCTGAGCAACTGAAACTCAGGAGGGGACTCAGGTGGGAAGAGGAGTGAGGGTGTGGAGCACCCWGGGCTGATGAGGGGCCAGGGAAAGGCACAGGGAAATAAACACAGTGAAAATGAGGGGACTCAGGAGGAGACCATCCATCCCCTCATGGCACACACAGCATCCCACAGCACACTCCCACACCGTGGATCTCTCAAAACACCAGATCATTCATCTTCCAGAAACTGTATCAAATATATTCCATGAATCCCATCCCACCCCTCACCAATGGAGCCAATGGACGAGGCAAGAGAGATTTTCCTCAATAAAATTTTCCTCAAATAAAATAAAAAAGCTGAGCAGAATAAAAGTGGCATTGTATCCTCAAGTTGATCTTCACTACCTAGAGTGACAATTTGAGRTTAAAAACTCCTAAAACTCCACAAGAATTCTGAATTTCCCGGTGGATCTGGGGAAATGCCCCAATGGAGGCTCTGCTGGCACCAGATTGCAGCACTGGGAGGAGCCGAGGCGCTGCAGGAGGAGCACAGGCACCACAAGGTGCCAGCACAGCCCAGCTGTGCCACTTCCAGCCGGGAATGTCGGGGCAGGGGGAGTTTGGGGTCCCCKCGGGCTGGGAGCAGCCTGYGGGCTCTGCCTGGGGCTGGGAAAGGGGCAGGAATCCAGGACAGAGGAGCAGTTCTCCCCCATGGAAAAGCAGCTATCCTGCCCAGCTGGAGTGCCTAAGCAAGGTCTGGCTGGGAAATCCCTCTTTTCCAAGACATCTATTAAAGGCCACAAGCACAGGCAGTAAATAACCTCGGTGCTTCCAAAGCCGGGCTCTCTGCAGGGACAGGGCTTATGCAAGAGCTGGGAAAGCTGGAAGCACACGGGACTCCACGGGCAGCCAGGAATGCAGGGAAGCAGCGAGCCAGGAGAGGGCAACCTGCTCCTGCTGCACGGCCTGGATGGGAGCAGGGAGCAAACAATTCCTGCAGGGTGCCCAGCAGGAAAGGCCCTGGGGGTGCTGGTGGCAGCGGCTGGACACGAGCCCAGGTGTGCCCAGGTGTGCCCAGGTGTGCCCAGAGGCCAAGGACAGCTGGGCTGTGTCAGCCCTGGGGTGGCAGCAGGAGCAGGGCAGTGCCCGTGCCCTGAGCTGGCACTGCTGGGGCACCTCCAGTGCCTGTCTCTTATACACATCTAGATGTGTATAAGAGACAGGCTCCAGTGCTGGGGCAGCTCTGGGACCCTCCTGCCAGGAGAGACCTGCAGGGGCTGGAGCGTGTCCAGGGCAGGGAACGGAGCTGGGAAGGGGCTGGAGCCCCAGGAGAGGCTGAGGGAGCTGGGAAGGGGCTCAGCCTGGAGCAAAGGAGGCTCAGGGGGCCCTTGTGGCTCTGCACAGCTCCTGCCAGGAGGGGACAGCCGGGGGGGTCGGGCTGTGCTCCAGGGAACAGGGACAGGAGCAGAGGGAACGGCCTCAGGCTGGGCCAGGGCAGGGGCAGGGTGGATTTTGGGATAATTCCTTCATGGAAAGAGCTGTCCAGCCCTGGCACAGCTGCCCAGGGCAGTGGGGGAGCTCCCACCCCTGCAGGGATTTAACAGCTGTGTGAAAGTGGCACTTGGGGACAGGGGTCAGTGGTGGCCTTGGCAGGGCTGGGGAATAGACCTGGCACTTGGGGACAGGGGTCAGTGGTGGCCTTGGCAGGGCTGGGGAATAGAGGGGTTTGGGTGATCTTTGAGGAATTCCCCACCTCCACAATTCTGTGATTCTGTGACTGCAGTATGCCCAGGTATCCCAAGTTCCTTGTCCAGAGGGATGTCAGAAATCCCAAGGGGATGGATGGAAGGCACACATGGCTCTGCAGGTGTTCCCTCAAGCTGTGTGTCCCAGCAATTCCCCGACACCTGAGTAACTAATGAACATCCAACCCAAACTCCTTCATGCGCAGGGAGAGCCCTGAGGGACTCCCTGTGCCCTGCCAGGGCTGCACAGAGCTGCTGTATCCCACCACCAATCCAAATCCCATTTCCCCTCTGTGGCCAGGAGCAGGAGCTGTTGGGCTTCATTAGACACCACAAGGTTTCCTGCCAGTCCCTCACTCCTCAGTGCCCAGCAGCTCTGCCACCTCCCRCTCTGCCCCAGCCCAACCCTCCAGAGATGCCTTCAGACCCACTAAACAATCAGTTTTTACTCAGTGACTCATTTCTAATTAGCAAGGACTGTTATTGTTTCCAGAGTTCAAACRTGATTTATCTCCAACAGCCTTTTTCTGTGCCAGGTAAAGAAAAAAGCCCGTGGGAATTCTGAATGACTGACAGCAACAGTGAGATACTGAACTGATTCCTGAGCTGGGAATCTCCCCCTTGCTGCTCCCAAMTGTATGAAAATCCCTGTTGTGCTGCTAAATGTGGCATTAAAAACTACTTACAGGTGAAACTTGCCTTAAAAATCAGTAACCAGAGTCTGCTCCTGCACTGAGAGAGAGCTCAGGGSTCAAGAGCCAGGGTGAGCAAGGTCCCAGCTTTGTCCCCTTCCTGCAGCTCCATCTCCATGAGGACACCACACCCTCCTGTGCTGGCTGGATACTGCCACCCTGCCATGGCAGGAACACCTACCCACGCTGCTCCCAGGGACGACTGCTCCGCCCCAAAGTTCCAGCCTCGGCCCTTGCGCACACTGACCAGGGATTCCAGCGGGCTAGACACGAGCTGCATCTGGGCACCCTGTTTGCCATGGCATTTGCCTGCCCAATCCCCTCCTGCGGCACGGACACCAGCAACCCATCTCTCTTCTTCCCACGCCATCCTGCAAAGATTCCCTGCCATTCCCAATATCCCATCCAGCCCTGCCCTCTGGCAGTGGGAGCCATTCCCTGTGTCCTGTCCCTCCATCCCTTGTCCCCAGTCCCTCTCCATCCTTCCTGCAGGCTACCTTCAGGTACTCCCATCCTTTGGTTCTCCCAGGGGATAAAGTTTTGCTTTATCTGTGTGTCCTGTCCCTTTTCATGTGTCATTTTTCCAGAAACTTGTGAATCTTAGTTTGGGAATAAAGATAAATCCAATGCATGCTCCCATTTTAGACAGCACTAGAAGTGCTCGAAAGTTTTGATATTATTTTTAGCACAAATATTTTTGAAAGTCTTCCCAAGCTAAACCTGGTGTGTCACTGGTACTTAGGGAAACCACATTTTTTTTTGCCTGTTGTGAAAAATAACAAGTTTGTAGTATAGGAAAGTGTTTTCTTGCTCAAACACCAAAACCCTGTCACCAAGGGTGAGTGTCTCCTGGTTCCCTGCCAGGCAAGCACTGTGTGTTCCCTGGGATCTTAAAAATCCCCCTTCCTGCGTGGGTGCACAAGTGGGAAGGATGATCCTTGTTGTTKCTTCCCTGCTGCACTTGCTAACATTGATTGGGTTTGTAATTTTGGGAACTTTTCACTTGAGGGATGAACTCAGTGCAGATGTTCCCTCCTTGCTGGGCACTGGGAATGGGATCTCTGCCCTCTTGGATAAAGGTGTCCCTGCCCATGGCAGGGGTGGGACAAGCTGAGKTTTAAGTTCCCTTCAACCCAAACCATTCCATGGTTCTGTGCCCCTGCAAAGGCTGTTCCAACCCCTTTGGCTGAAGTCACAAAGCACCACCTGCAATTCCCCAGGGGAAATAATCAGCCCTGAGTTCAGGTGAAATGTGGGCACAGCTGCCCAGGGGTCACTGGTTTGGGCTTTGCAGCCTTGCCAAGTGACCTTGGGAAATTCTTTCCTCAGAGATGTGTGGAAGGGAGGAGGTTGTGTGGAAGGAACAAAAAAGGCACTGGGAATGAGAGAAATGAAACACTGACAAACAGCTGGAAAACATGGAATGAGGGAAATCCCCTCACACCACACACTCACAGTGTTTGTCCACGGCACAGAGGGAAAGGGCCATAAATAATGAAATGAGGGGAAAAAAACAGATTTAAAGAAACACAGGAGATGAGCATGGGAGAAACACAATCCAGTAGCACAATCCACAGCATTTTTGGAAATAAGGATGGATCTGTGGRACCTACAAACATGGCACAGCAGAGACCACTCTGCCCTGGTATTTATCCCTTTATCAATTTATAACCYGTTTTTCCCTGCTATTTGTCAACTCCAGGAGTAGCACAATCCTCACCATAGGAATTTATCCCTCTCCCTCCCATTTTTGCTGGAGAAGAATCTGCTCTCCTACTTGCCAYGGAGTGAACTGAGGCCTGTGTGTACAACAGGACACTTTAGCCCCTGGGTTTTGCCCGCCCTCCCAGCTCCCACAGGCAGGACTGAGCAAGGACKCAGAAGGATTTCTCCTCCCACTCCTTCTGCAGCAGCTCAGCCAGAACAGGGCCTTTCCTTCACCACAYCTGTCCCAGGTCACCCTGGTGAGGAAAGAAGGGCCCTGGTGTGCCAGCAGAGCTCAGAGAATCGTGGAATCACTCAGGTTGGAYAAYCCCTCMGAGACCCTCGAGTCCAGCTGTCCCCAGCACTGCCAAGGCCACRCAGGCACCCAYATGCCACATCCCCACTGCTGTTAAATCCCCCCAGGGATSTGGGCATCTGGGCAGCCCGTTCCAAAGCCTGAGCAGCCCTTCCTGAAGGAATTTTCCCCAGTATCCAATGTAAACCTCCCCCAGAACCCTCGTGCTGCACATCCCGCCCCCTCCTCCGGCAGGAGCGTTTTCCCAGCTCTGGCGTGGGCACGGAGCCTCCTGCCCACCCCAGCTCTGCTCCTGCTGTGCCAGCCCTTCCCAGAGCCTCCCCCCAGCACTGCTCTGCTCTGTCACGTGCCTGTGCTTATTTCCAGGGGGTTCCTGCTGCAGCCTCACCTGGAATGCTYAAAACACAGGAGCCCAAAAAACTCCACTGAGAAACTGCCCCAGGGCCTGGCTCACCTCACACAGCTGAGTGCCAGCCCTGCTGAGGGATTGCAGGAGCCCATGGACATTCCAAGAGGCTGCCAAGAGTGTGAAAGGACGGGGTGACTGCCCAGAGGAGGGAGCACCAGGGTTCCCTGAGCAGTGGCACAGGGCAGGGGAGGCAGGGGGGATGTGCCTCTGCCCCTGGGCAGGGGTAAGAGCAGCACTGGAGCAGCAGCAGCTGTGACATCATTTCCCATCCCACTCTGAATTACAGAATCCCAGAATAGTTTGGGTGGAGAAGGGGTACTCCAAAGCTCATCACAGTACCCCTGCGCATGGCAGGACACCTCACTGTCCCAGGCTGCTCCCAAAGCCGCAGTGTCCAGCTGGCCTTGGGCACTGCCAGGGCCCAGGGCGCAGCCCCAGCTGCTTGGGCACCCTGTTATGCCAGGCCTGGCCCACCGCCTGCCAGGAAGCCAAATTCGCTCATTCCAATATCCCATCCAGCCCTGCCCTCTGGCAATGGGAGCCATCCCTGTGTCCTGTCATAGAACCATGAATAGTTTAGCTGGAAAAGATCTTAAAGCTCATCTTGTTTCCAGCCCTGCCATGGGCAGGCACAGCTTCCACTGACCATGACACCAGGCAGAGCTGAGGAGCAGCCACGCTCTGCACTCACTCTGGAGGATGAGGCGGAGCAGCAGGAATGCCCTAAATACTGCTGGCTGCTCTGAGCCCCTGCTGGAATGTTTAATTCCTGCTGTTATGTAAGTACTGTTTTCTGGGTTTCCTTGGCTGGCAGTGATTATCATGGATTACATCTGCAAAACAGCAGCAGTGAATGTGCTGTGGTACCTGGATCAGGGGAGCACACCACAGCCAGGAGGGGAGCTCAGGCTGAGCTGCTTCCATCCCCACATGCAAAGTGGGAGGGGAAAACAGCAGCAAGCAATTAAAAACAGATTAGAAAAATAACAAGGCGGGGAGGGAGGGAGGGGAGGGAAGTGGTTCCTGGCTTGTGAAATAGAAAAATCCAAAGATTCCTCCCATCCTCCTCGTGTTTGCAGCACCAGGCAGCAGCCAGGAGAAGGGAGCAGTTGGAGGCTGTTGGAGATAAGAGAACCCTTCACTGGTTTGGGTGGGAAGGGACCTTAAAGCCCATCCACTCCACCCCCTGCCACGGCAGGGACACCTTCCACTGTCCCAGGCTGCTCCAAGCCCCATCAGCCTGGCCTTGGCACTGCCAGGATCCAGGAACAGCCACAGCTGCTCTGGGCACCCTGTGCCAGGGCCTCAGCACACTTATAAGAACAATTCCTTCCAGGATCCCATCTAACCTGTCACTCCAAGCCTCTGTCCAAAGTCCCTCTCCTGCACAGTTCCATGGATCCAGCACTGTCAGATCTCTCTGCAAACCCTTCCTGCCCCCCAGCATCCCTGGGGCTGTGGCAGGAGGAGCTGAAGTGCTGGCTGCAGCTCCCTGGGGTGGCTGAGATGGACCAACCCACCCCAACCCATCAGGAGACTGGGGAGCCAGAGCATCCTGGCAGCTGCAGGAGGAGCACAAGTGAGAGCAGAAGGCACTGAGAGGAGACAGGAATCGTCAGGAATGGGAAATCCAAGCKAACGAGTCCATCAGCAGCACTGTCAGCTCTATTTCCCACAGCAGCAGCTCCTGGCATAGTTAACAACAGCTGGCTGTCCTGGGAAAATCCAGACTCCAAGGATAAAAAGACAATMAGAAGAGCAAGGTGACAGCCAGGCACGAGCCCTGCAGCACAGGGAAACAGCTCACAGAGATGGGGAAACTCACAGGAGGAGGGGAGAAGAGAATGCTGCTGTCAAAAGAGCCGGGAATGGCTGGGCTGTTACAGCCAGACATGAGCTGGGACAACAATGGCAGGAATTGTGCTGTCCTGCCKCAACCCCAGCACAGCCACAAGCCAAGGCCACCTGGCCAGGAGCTTCTGTGAGGCCAGGGGGAGCAACAAGGGGATAATTCATGGAATGGGACAGGGAAGGTGCCAGATGCTTTGCAGTGTCACAGGCCCAACTCAAAATGGCTTTTGCAAACAAACCCCTGCCTTGGAAAAAGGACAAAAAAKCAGCCAAAATGAGTAGAGCAACACAAGTGACATTATCAGTGGAGTGATTAAAGGGAAAGCTGAGGAAGAATTAATTATGGCTAGTTTTTAATGCTGCCATAGAGGCTGGATCTGGGATGCTGAAGGGGAACTCCTGGCTGGCCTGAGCTGCCCCTTGGCTTCCACCCACCCAACTGCACCCCYGCCCTGCAGTGGGATCCCCACAGCTCCAGTGTCTCTCTCCAGAGCTGGATTGTCCCTTTCCACTCTCCTGCAACAGGAATTCACCCCAGGACCAGAGCAGGGGGCATCACCAGCCCTCTTCCACTCTTCCTCCTCTCTGCTCAGAGCTCCCAGCCTCCTGCAGCCCACAGAGAGCCCCCAAAAGCAARCCCTCTCTGTTTTTCAAGAAGAAAACAATGGATTAAGGCAGMAAGGATAATCAGGTAACCCAAGTAATCAACCCCCACTATCCCAGACCACTGACCCACACCACAGGGTGTTGGTTTCAAAGTGAATCCTCCCCAGGATGGTCACACAAGGTCAGCCTAAAACCCCAGGAAATTCCATCTCTTCCCAGCAAGCAAAGTGCAATTGGTATTTTGGAAACAGGATKCTGGGACAGGGCACAGGCTCTGGTTCCTCTGGGCACTGATCCTTCCCTGTCAGAGCTGTGCTGCACAAGGAGCCCCCAGGTCACATTCCATACACAGCCAGTCACAGCCTGTACCCCAAGGGATGAAATTGTGCCCAAATCTGTTTGGTCTCCCTGGATTTTCTGGCTCCCYSCAGCAAGTGCCACCATTTAATTGGATGCTGTACAAAATATTAATTATTCCTGCTCCATTTKAACCTATGAGCTGATAATTCCCTCCTTTTTCTTGTTATAAGCACTTGTCCCCAACTTTTCCTAGACTCAGACAGTCACAGAATTGTTAAAGTTGGAAAAGACCTTTAAGACCAAGTCTAACCATTGATCCAGCACTACTAAGGGCACCAATAACCCATGTCCCCAAGTGCCACATCTGCACAGCTATTAAATCCCTGCAGGGACAGGGACTCCAGCCCTGCCCAGGGCAGCTGTGCCAGGGCTGGAAACCCTTTCCAGGAAGGAATTTTCCCAAAATCCACCCTGCCCCTGCCCTGGCCCAGCCTGAGGCCGTTCCCTCTGCTCCTGTCCCTGTTCCCTGGAGCACAGCCCGACCCCCCCGGCTGTCCCCTCCTGGCAGGGACTTGTGCAGAGCCACAAGGGCCCCCTGAGCCTCCTTTGCTCCAGGCTGAGCCCCTTCCCAGCTCCCTCAGCCTCTCCTGGGGCTCCAGCACATTTCCTGTACCACTGACCATCATCCATGTGGCACCTGCAGCTGTCCCTTCTCCCAGATGAAGAAGTTACTTTCCGTCACCCTCCTTCCCTCATCAGAGGAGATTTTATTTCTCTGGTTAATCTTGTGCCTGTTGGGTTGTTTGGGTTTTCTTTTCAAGTTCTGAAAACCCTGTGAGTCATTGGCAGGGCATCTCCAGGGAAGAGATGCCAGCAGCACACAGAYCAAGCCTGCATTCCTTCTTTCCCACTCTGATTATCAATCCCCAGTTTTTCTGCACTCAGCCAAAGGAACCAGACACCTCTGAGAGTGGCTGGCAGGTGAGTTGTTCTTGGCACAGACACCAGCACTGACCTGTCCAGTGAYCTCCTGGATTTCAGCACCATGAACACCAAAATCCCTTTCTGTCAGCCCAGAATCTGCTCCTCAGCAGGTGAACACTGGAATCACACACAGCTTTCACCCTCTCTGCTGCTGGGGATGCCCAAGCAGGGAACCKAAAGGAGTCACCAACTCCCTCTCCCAGCAGCCCAAGTCCATTCTAGGGAGTTTTCCTGGTGTTTAAAGTACCAGCAACAGAATTCCACTCTTCCCTTGCACACTTTTCCCTTATTACAAAGCCAAGAAAACAACCATAGATTCAGCACTCATCAAATTCTTGGATGTCATGATACTGCTCTAAAAAGAAAGGATAGTTTTACATCTATTTTTGTATTTGTTTAAAGAAAATCAACCAGCCACAGTCACCAAATACAGAGGGTGAACACAGAAATCTGATTTTCAGTCCAGGTAACAGCACAGAGCCACAGCCAGTACTGATAAAGGCAGGTTATGAATGAGGACAAATTGAGTTTACTACAACTTTACCAACACTTTGCAATCCCACCTAGAAGCAGGAATGCCACGTTTGGCTGAGCAGAGCTTGGTCTGGGACTGTTCTGTCCTCCTGTCACACTCTATGTGTGTTTTGGAGAAATTAAGCACATGTGGTAATTGAGCAGAGAGCTAAGCTCAGCTCCACTCTCTCATTTTCTGCCACTAATCCTGGCCGGCAGGTTCATCCCTGGGCAGGAATGCATCCGTGGGCAGGATATCTCCTGGCCAGGATCATCCCTGGGCAGGTTTTCTCTCCCTGAGCAGGTTTCATCCCTAATGGGCAGGTTTCATCCCTCATTGGGCAGGTTCAGTTATGTCACAATGGAGCTGTGGTTGTAGAGAGAGAGCCACCTGCGCGGAAACAGGCTGTGTGGTAGCGTAGCTCACAGGGAAAATACGCAGAGGAGAGTGTCTGGAGCCACAACGCCTGCCATCCGGCCTTGGGTATCTGAGTTCTGGGATTGAGCTGTCATAAACCTCACGGAAGGGAGAGGACCTTTTTCCTTAAAAGGCCGCAGGGGAGAAGTGGAGAGGAACCCCAAGAGTTTGGATTTCAAAATGTTCCCATGCCCCTGACTTCAGGCATGGAGCTCAAATTCAAGTGCTTTTTGGGATTTTTTCTCAATGCCTAAAAGGGGAAGCAGAGATTTCACTGGCTTTATCCCGCTAAAAAACTGAAACAAATAGGAAATTTCAGTTTATTGGGAAATGTGCCTTGGGGCCTTGTGGCAGGATGGCTTATAGATGGTCTGATATTTCCAGGCTGGAGTGTGGGGTGGGGGTGAACAGGGAATCAAACAACCAGATGATCGGGCATGGGAAAGGATGCTAGAGGCTGGAAGAGTGGCAGCTGAGAGATGGAGAGGGAGCTGTTGTTGAACCGCTGGAGAGGGGGGGAGGTGGCACAAGAAGCCTTTGTTGGCAGGTGAGAGCAATGGGAGGAGAGGAACGGTGAGCACGAAGCAGTAGCGCTGTCCACTGAGTGCGCCTGGGGGAAATGCTGTGAGGGAAGGGGAGAGCATCGAGGCCTAAACCCAGAGTGGCGACGTGGACAGGCTTGGAAAGCACTGAGCATGAGAGGAAATCCTTGTGCTGCATCTGGTGAGGAAGAGCGAGCTGTGCTGCTCAAGGGCAGCAGCAGGGAGAACGCGACAGTGCTGTGAGCGCATCCCTTGTAGCAGGTAGCAGTACGAGCTCTGGGGAAGAGGAAAGTGAGAAAGTACTGTCCCCCAGCTACTGAATTGTCAGCAATTTGCCTGTTTGTTCCCGCTGTGTAAGAGGATGAGATTTCTCACTGCGCCAGTTGCCTATGGCAGCAGGTCCATGCGAGCCTGAGCCTACGCCAAAGGGCATTAGTCGCACTGGGTGCCAGAGGGTGAAATGAAATATTCCCTCTACCCAGGCTGCAGAGCGCCTTAATGTTACTAGATACTGACGCTGTTGAATGAAGAAACGAATTTACCAAAACTGGTTTTCTACTTAATCCATAAATAAACCGTAGAAAAAACAGGTCTAAGATCTCTGAGTTGGAGAGGGCACAGTGGTGTGAGAGAGCAGCGGAGGGTGAGCCAACAGAGGGGGATTGGATGGGACTTTAAATGTCCATCTTTGGTTCCACCCATGCCATGGCAAGGGACAACTTCCACTGTCCCGGGCTGCTCCAAGCCCTGTCCAGCCCCTTGGGCAAACTGCCAGGGAATAGCGAGAGGAGAGCAGCCGCAGCAATGCTATGAGGCGACCCTGTGCAGGGGCGCCCTGCCCCACCCCTCACAGGGGAGAATTTCCTTCCCAATGTCCCATCCAGATACCGGCCCCTGTCCATGGGAAGCCATTTCCCCTCTTTGTCTTCTGGGGCGCCTTGTCTGAAGTTCCTCTCTGTTTTGTCAACAGTAGAGGAAAGAGACTGTTGGGTAGTGCCTGTTTTTCCTCCGGCGGTCTTGGATATTGGGGTTTTGGTGTGAAACTGCAGCAGTTCAGGTAGGCACGCTAGAGGATTTGAGTAGATTCTGGTTTGAAGATCTGCAGCCAAAAAGTGTTTCGAGCTGGGCAAATGACAGGTAGTGGTGGTAGAGAGCTCGAGAGCTGGAGGAAAGAGTGGGAGGGAAGGTAGTGGAGTGTCCATCTGACGCAGCTCCAGGGATAACCTGGGGATTGTGTCCACGCATCCATCGGCACGTGGGTAGTGACAAACGTTTGCTGTGGTGTTCTACTTGCAGCCTCTGCAACGCAGAGACCTCAAAGAGAGACCACACGACCCCAAAACGAAACAATTTCATCTCTATGCCCTTCTCTGTGGCCGTTTATCGCACTGTTTCAAAACGCTCTTCAGGGAATGGTAGGATTGCATTTGTGTATGAATGTGTCCTCCTTGAGTTTGCACGTGAGAGAGAAGGGGAGAGGCTGGAGCAATCACGCCTGCTGGGCAGCTGCCGGCCTGTGCTGCAATCCGAGCTAGAAGGTGAGGACCTGCAAGGGAAAGCTGTCTAGGAGAGGGAGAAGTCGGGTAGGGGAGGCGTTGTTGGAGGAGAGCGAGAGACCTGCAAACTTGAGGAGCGCAAACGCCTCCTTGGAAGAACAAATGATGATAGGCAAAGGAAAACCCCACCAAGACTGTGCAGAAGCCAGGAGATTTTTCTGTAAATGCTAGTTTAAATTAGGAAAACTACTTGCTGGTGAGCAAGTGTCCAGGGAGCTCAGTGGTGCCTGCACATGCTGTGGTGTGGCTTGCTGGATGACCAATTCCTGTCCTCGGGGCTAGTTCCAAGAGCTCCCAGCAGGTCCCTGTTTGGAACACTTGTGCTGCTTTCCAAGAGAGAGGCAAGGCGTGGGAGGTCCCAGAAAGGCACTGCTCACTGCTGTACACAGGGCCACCTCTCAGTACTGGCAGGTGGTACGCTGGATGTCGGGTAGACCTGCGCTGGCTCGAGCAGTTGCTGTGGCATACACCACTGGAGTGCACTGCGCTAGTTGACGTGGTGACTGCGGAGAGCATGGCATGAGGAGGTGAAAGGAGTGCCCTGCGGGAAGTGTGGTGGGGCTGCGACGAGAGGACTCCGGCGGGGTTCCAGATTTTAGAATAATCGTCGCGCGGAGCCTCTGAACCCCTCAGTGCCACATAGCAGTCACGTGGTTGATGAGTGTTAGAGACAAGGCTACGCGAGGATGAAAGCCCAGGGAGGAGACACTACTAGGGGAATAAAGGAGGACAAACACTCCGGTTTAAGGTAGTCTCTCCTGCTGCACCTTTTGTGCTAAAAGTCTCTGAGGCCTGGTCTCTGGGGAGGATGGCTGAGTTGTTGAAACGCTGACCTACATTATTTTTAGCCAGCAAACAGTAGATAAGATGGGAGTATCAGTGTTTTGTAGATCCTATGGACAGCCTGGGAGAGCTTGGGGGTGCTCACGCTGGAGAGGAGAAGGCTCCAGGGACGCATGTTCAGAGCCCCTGGCAGGGCCACTGAAGGGGGCTTCCACAGGAGAGCGTGGGCGGAGAGGGACTGAGGGGACAAGGGATGGAGAGGGACAGGGACACAGGGAATGGCTCCCCAAAGTGCAGAGTGGTTATTTGTTTGGATGGAATGGGAGATCTGGGAATGAGGGAACTTGTTCCCTGGCAGGTGTGGGCAGAGCTCCTGGCACATGGGGTGGCCCAGAGCAGCTTGTGGCTGCCCCTGGATCCCTGGCACAAGAATGCCCACAACGGACCAGGCTGGACAACTGGGGCTTGGGAGCAGCCCTGGGACAGTGGAGGGTGTCGCCCTGCCATGGCAGTGGGTGGCACGGATGGGCTCTTTGAGGATTTCCTTCCAACCCAGGCCATAGTCCACTCGAGTCTGTGATGTAGAATCAGGGTGTGCTGATTGTCTGAGGCTTGAAAGCAAAGCAGTGGTTTTGAGATGATCAGGAAAATCTGCAGGATGAGATGTGAAACATAATTGTCAGGAGTCATTAACTTACTCAAGGTGTATTATGGATTTCCCTGTGGCATGGTGCCTGTAGAGACATGGGCGTGACTCACTGGGAGACTGGCCTTGCCCAGCTTGAAGGGGACCCTCAGCTCAGTGTTTTGCCTAAGCTTCCTGCTGGGAATTTCAGGATGGGATAAGTACCACAGAGTGGAGACCTGTCCGCTCAACTACCTGAGTGTTTCTGGCCCCACTCTTGATGCTGGACAATTGGCTTCAGCTAGGAGCAGCAGGTCACAATGTCCACACTGTCCGCTCCTGGTGTCAACTCCTGCCTGCTTAGGCTGAACTGGGGGCATGCTGTTGGAGGCTTCCAGGTGCCGGGAATGCTCAGAGTCCCAGGGCTGGGCTGCTGGGAGCTCCCTGGAGCTCCTCTGGGCGCATCAGGGCGTGGAATTCTGGCTGTGGCCTGGGGACAATGGGATGGTCCAGATTCCCTGCTGGTTCCTCTGCCTGATGCCTGTTGGATGCTGTCAGACAAGAGAAGTTTGAGTTTTAAGGAGGGACAAGGCTACCCAGAATGGTGCAGAGCCTTGTTGGTAATAAGAAAGAAAATTCTTAAGAGAATTACACAGGCATCCCTTGGTGCTGGTTAAGTGTTGGGAAGCAGAGTGGTGATCGGGCTTGTTCATTCCTTGCTTGTGTCCTGTTAGCTTCCAGCAGAAGCCACACAGTTTTTAATTGTTAGCAGCTCCTGTGTAAGCAGCATCTTCCAGCATCCAGAGCTCAACCTCCTGGCTGCTTGGGATATCACGCAAAAACCACAGCGTGTGAGCTGGCAGGCAAAAAAAATTTTATTATACGTCCTTTTCAACCTTCTGGGCGTCTTTGCTCTGTAGATAAACCTGTCCTTGTGAAGCCCTTGCAGGGAGATTTGTTGTTTAAATCCAGGGAGATTTGGATACAGTATGTTAAAAATTGGGAGCAATCTTTCTCTTGCACAGCACTGGGCATGCTGAGCATACCTCCTGGGAGCTGCAGTGTTCCTTCAGAAGTAGGAAGCAAGTCTTTATAATTATACATTATTGCTGCTCTTTTTATAGCAGCGTGCATGTGGTGTAAGCTGCTCTGGTCAGCTTGATAGAATCCACGTCAGGTGGAAAATCAGACTCCAGGCAGTTTTAGACTGAAGCCTTTTAAGGAACTGATGCTGCAAATTGTCCTTGTCAAAACTCTGCTGTGTTAGATGTTGTGGGTGTTAAGGAGTGAAGGCAGCTTCTTCCAGTCCAAAAAAGGGAAGAAATGCTATGAAATAGATATTTTTAAAAAGGAAAAAAATCTTTCAAGAGTTTATTTGGCAAAACCTTGTCATTGTGATGTGCTGTGATACAAGAAGCTTGTGCTGGGCTGGTGGAGTAGGGTGGGTGATGGAGGGAGCAGAATTTTCCCCAGTCTGAAATTCCTATTATTCTGTTTTGAAATAAAAAGGAAAATATATATTCAGAGCAGCAACTCACGTGGTGGGCTCTTGACAAAAACTCCACGTGGGGAAACTGGGACCTGTGCATCCAGAGGAGGTTGGACAGCTTGAGATGGGGTCTTGTGGCATTGGGTGAAAAGATACCACTGGTTTTTAGAGTAAGGAATCTCCTCTCTGATGATTCTTCAGCACATCCAACAACAGCGCCACTGCTGTTGGCCCCAAGGCCAAGATTTTGGGGGTAAGAAAAGATCTGTCCCCGTGGTTCCTGCCTGCTCTGGTTCTGGAGCTTGGGTGCCTGGGCTCTGGGCAGCCATTGCTTGGGCTGATACACCTGCAGGCCTCCATGGAGCGTCCTGGTGCCTTTGGGATCCTGCTGCTGGCAAAGGGACACATTGATGTTGGTATGATATGTTGGCCATCCCGGCCTGCTGGCGTGGGTGCTCTTAGTCCTCCTGTGGTATTTTGGGGATATTTTTTCTCTCTGGTGTGTCCTGGCCAGGACTCTCGCAAGGCTGTCATTCCCCCCAGCCTCCCATGCACAGCTCTAATTCTGCGGCGCTCCGAGGGCCGAATCCCGGCGTTTTTGCTCCCTCGGCGAGCTAATGGGACTAAAAACTCCCGGAGGTTCGGCTGCCGCCCAGCACGTAGCGTGCTCCGTGCCCCAGGTTGAACCCCGCGAAGGCAGGTGCTTCTCCAAAACCCAGTCGGCTCGGCCGTGCGTGCGGAGGGGCAGAAGCCGGGATCTGCGGGGTCAGGTTACAGCAGAGCCAGTGCGCAGCCGTGAGGGTAGCGGATCCAGCTGACCACGAGGGCTTCTGGAAGGCACCTCTGTTCCTTTCCCGGCGCTTTTCCTGGGGCACAGGTCAAGGTTTGCTCCAGGCTGGGTCAGGTGCCTGCCTCGTGTGTGGGTGCTGATTGAGAGGAAAAATCGATTTCCATGCAGATTGGCACGGGTAGGGTAGCTGGGAGAGCAACGTCTCCGTTTGCTTGGGTGGGAAGAGCGAGGCTTTGAATGTCTGCAGCCTGATATTTAAGTGCAGTCACGCTTTGGGGACCCTTTGCTTTTGTGGAGGAGAGAAGATCGATTTTAGCAGCTTCTCTAGAGGTGGGAAAGGGATCCCTCCTCGGGAGTCAAGTACGTGCTGGCAGAGTAAGGGGATGACTTGGGAATGAAAATTGGGGCTTGGATTGCCTTGGGGCCAACTCGCCCCTGCGCAAAAAGTGTAACACACGACTGGTTGCACTGGCTCTGACCTCACGCTGTGGTGCTGCGACACAGAGTCCGAACTGTAGGTTCTATAAGGAGGCACCAGGAAGGATTCATGTCCCTTTTGTGTCAAGCTTGGATGTGGCCGTGGGCATAAATCTGTCCCGCGCAACAAAGCATATGTCAGGGGCCTGAGCAAGGTGAGATGATGTCCTATGAAGATGTTTGGGGTGTCTGGGGATTTTTGAGTTCCTGGTCAGGCAGTGATGGCCTCTGCTGTAACAAGCAGCCTCAGGAATCACAGCTGATGGCAGTGGGGATAATCCCTGGAGTGCTGGCCCATTCTTGCCTGCAGGGACGCAATATCTCTGTCCCATGTAGTGAAACTCGATCACCAACCTTTTCTGAGAGCAGCTCTAGGCTGTGCCCTAAGGCTCCCTGCTCTGATGTTCGGTGGACATTATATATAGAAGTCACATGAGGTATTAGGAGAAAACCTCTAGATATCATTGAGGTAACATTAATCCATGCCAACTGCCCAAGGCCACACTAATCATGTTCTCCCAGGTGTGCACATCAGCATGGCTGTTAAATACCTCTGCAGGGATGGGACTCCAGACCCTGGGCTCATGGCAGCTGTGCCAGGTGCCTGGAAACCCTTTCAGAGTAGGAATTTATCCAAAAATTCCACCCCTGCCCCTTGGCGCTAGGCCCAGCCCTGGAGGCCCGATTCCCCCGTCGCTGCCTGTCCCTGTTCGCCTGGAGACACAGTGACCCGCAGACGCGGTTGCGCGGTCCTGTTCAGGAGCTCGTGGCAGAGCCACAAGGGCCCCCGAGCTCCTTCTCGCTCCAGGCGTGAAGCCCCTTCCCAGCGTCCCTCAAAGCCGTCTCCTGGTGGCTGACCATTCCCTTTCCCAGGCTCCGTTCCGTGCCCTGGACATCGCTCCGCCGCTGCAGGTCTCATCCTGGCAGGAGGGTCCAGAGCTGCCCCAGCACTGGAGGTGGCCCAGCAGTGCAATCAGGGCCACGGGCACTGCCTGCTCCTGCTTGCCAACAAAGATCTCAGGGCTGGGACATACAAGGTCTGAGCACACTTGGATGAAAAGCATGATGGAAGGGAGAGGGGTATAAAGAGCCACAGAGCGCTGGATTCTTGAGGTGGGACAGCTGGGAGAAGGGAGAGAAGCAGCAGCAGTGGGAATGAGATTGACGAAAAGGCAGGTGTTTTGTGGTTGGACACACTTTGAGCCTTTAGAGCACAGCCCAGAAGCGAGTGGAAGCACGTGATGGGGATGTGATATGCTGTAAGGAAATGATGGGATGTTGCTCCTCAATGGGATCGAGTTCCATCTAAACACCTCAGCCTGCCCTTGTTTCCTCTCTCTTTGAGGGCTTTGTCGTATTGGATGCTGGTGAAAGATTCTCTTAGACCGGGCAGGGAGAGAATGATGGCACTCAAGAACTCCCAGTGATATCTAGACAGGACTAAATTAATTACACTAGGTTCATTATACGCTAAGTATTATATATTCTGAATACGAGAGCTTATATTGTACACAACAAGAACTATCACTGACTAACAACGTAGAAAAGCTGTGCTCTCTACCTGAAGAGTCTGACA
>NDFG01000045.1:939807-951521 GCA_002167245.1 Sporophila hypoxantha | reverse complement strand
TCCCTGGGCAGGTTGTCTTCTCCCCTGGGCAGTTCATCCCTGGGCAGGTTCTCTCCCCTGGTCAGGTTTCATCCCTGGGGCAGGTTTACTCTCCCTGGGCAGGTTCATCCTCTGGGCCAGGTTTCCTCTCTCCTGGGCATGGTTCATCCCGGGCAGGTTTTTCATCCTGGGCAGAGGTTTCTCTCCCTGGGCGGTTTCTCTCCCTGTCAGGTTCATCCCTGGGCAAGGTTTCCTCCTTCCCTGGCAGGTTTCTCTCCCTGAGAGGTAATCATCCACATGGGCAGGTTCATCCCATAAGCAGAATGTTATCTCTGATACCAAACATGAGGAGCAGAGATTCTACTACAACTGTCAAGAGGATATCAAATCCGGAAAAAGAAAGCTCTGAGTTAAAACAAATTTAGAACAGAATAGGCCAGCAGGGTAGTATTGTGAAGGACCAAGGGGCAAGTGCTCACCTGATCTTCATCTATTCTCCCCATTAGTATGTTGGCAGTCACTAAATTGCGGTCTTCTCTCTTACATGATGAGATTTTGATTGCTCTCAATTCTATAAGCACTGGCCTAGTACCATTCCAGGTCACAGCTCAGTTTTGACCAAATACTCCTGACTCCACAGTTCAGAGAGGCAGAGGGGAAACCAGAGCTCCCCCTTGCACAGAACAGCAAAGTTCTCCCATCCCATACTTGTTGGGGACAGGTTTTGACCTGTCAAAAAACAGACATGAAAAGCCAGATCCTGTGTGAAATAGTCCCCATGTGGATGCACAGCTTCCAGCCAGCAAGCCAAGTTAAAAACAGAGTTTAAAAAACACTCCACAGCTGTTCAAAACTTCAGGAGAACTCCCTGAGGGAAAGACCCTTTTCGATCTGCCCCAAAATGTTTTATTGCCCCAGCAGTTGAAAATGTGTGGCAGAGCAAATTGCCAGTTCCTTCCACCCATCGAATGTTCCCATCAAATTCCCAACAGCCTCGCAAGCACTGACGGGAGGACTACTGACCTTCCTTGCAGAACCAGTGAATTGAACCCCAGCCCAAGGCTCCAGCATGGTCTGGCTTGTTGTGATTCTTAAGTGTTCTGAGCAGATCAGCTGGACCACAACTCAGCAAGGATGGAGAGCATCCAGATGCAATGGTTCGCACCATATGGTTACATTAGTTGTGCGAGTTAAGTTCTGAGACATGAGGGCCACAGAGAACCTTCTAAAAGCGTGATTCAACAAAGTCCAAATAGGCCTCAGGATATGGATATTCTCTGCATCCAGGTCGGTCAACTCCCAAGCCCATGAGCGACTAGCACGGGACCAGGGAATACAAAACTCACTTAATAAAAAACATAAGCAAATCAAACACAAAGTAAAACATACAAGATGAACACCAGCCATTTAGACAGCCATTTGGACTAACTCTGGTAAGACGGACATGGGAGAGACTTTTGGGTGTTGAGTTGCTGCGTGGTGAGGCTTGCACCACTTTGCCTCCAACCCCTTGACACCCCCGCTCAGCCCTTGGTCTGGCCCCAGTGTGTGGCAGCATGGACGGGGATTCTGCTCCTTCTGCCCTCAGCTGCAGAGCTTGCCCCATTAGCCCTGGCTGGCCAGCACAGGAGGGACCTGAGAGTGTCTGCTTGGAGAGATGTCCTAAGAGGAGGCACCAGAGATTGCTGCCAAGGGCTGGAAGCCATGGCTGTGGAGAGCTTTGTATGGGGGGTGCTCACCTGGAGAGAAGTAATAAGAGAAAATGTTTGGAGATAGCTTTCATCGAACAGGTACCTATTATCTTCCTAGGAGTATAGATAGATCTAGAGGTGGCAAGGATAACTTTAGCAGAGGTGAGCCCCCTTGACAGAGGGCCTGAAGTAGATGTAAGAGTGTGTAGCACAGCAGTGCAATAGGGGTCGAATTTCACAGATTTTTGAGGAGGGTTACGCGTCTGTTTGTAACCATTCCCTGGAGTGCGAATCTGGAGTGGTCTACTCACTGGCACTAGTTTATGCGATCTGTGTAGTGTGCTGGGGGTACAATACATGAGGGACAGGGACACATTTGGAATGGTGTATATCCAGGCAAAGAACGCAGTTACCAACAGAGGAGTTTTATGTACAAGGGCTGGATGGGGATATTGGGAATTGCAGTGAATTTGATTCGTTGGCCAAATCTTCTCACATAGAACAAGTGTCTGACTTCAATACTTGGGCAGAGAAATGTGCGTTCTATCTTATTGTGATCAACATGCTCCTGCACCGCCCAAACAGTTCAGGTGTGCTTTGCACTCTTTTTCACCAGGGAACAGCTGGGATCCGATATGGCCTGTGTTTTATTCGAGGAGAACTTATAAAGCGATTGTTAAGCCATCCTTAGTGCCACAGTTTTCCCCCGTGATCATGTTCGACATGTACACGATTTGTGCTGTAACGCAGAGAGTTTCCTGCCCATTCCCATGGCCAAATGGATGTACATAGGCAGCATTAATGAGGATATAGGGTTGGATTTGCTGCCTATACCAGGTGGGGCCTTTTTGACCTTCTTTGGGTTTGTTAACTAACTAGTCAGGTTTTTTGAATACATTTGAATCTTTTGAAAAATTGGTCTGGGCTATTCAAACATTTCAGAAGAATTGTTGATCTTCTGCAGCTGCAGTCCTTTCTGGGTAACAGCGGCTTACAATGCAAATGATTTTGGTTACTATATATTTTTCTAAAAATCCCAATAATACGCAAAATATGATTAAATGCTGTCACTGTCTGGTACTTCTTCAAATAGATATCTTCCACAAATATAAAAGGTCTCCTGTTATTTTCTGTTGTCCATTTATAATGTTTGCAGTCTTTGAGTAATATGAGATTCTCTGCTTAATCTGAAGACTGTACGAGAGCTAACAGATCTCCACATCTCCTTATTATTTTACTATAGTCAAAAGATGGATTAAGGCAATTACAGTTTTCTTCCTGTTTTAGATTTTTCTTTAGGGACACAAATCACCTGACATATTAGTCAATGTTTGAGTTAGTGGCAGACGTGCCCTGTTCAGTTCAAACTTGTTACCTTGAAAATAAGACAACAGGCGCTGCCTTGGTTCTTTTGGTCTTTCTTGTTATTTGTTCCTTACCATATGTTTTGGGGAATTTATCTTTTTTTAGTGTGATTGCAGATAAAGCAAATGATAGAGTGGAAGGAGCGATGGTAAGTAGTCAGAAGGGTGCCTTCTGAGCAGGGTCATTGATCAGATGTGTTGGTGTAAACATTTCACATTCATTGGGCATCCTGAAATAAGGCCTTATGAGTTTTTTACAGGGCTTATAGTGATGGCCAATGACTGCAATATCCAGATTCCGCAGTCATTAATGCCATGCTCTGTATTTCTAGTTTTTCCGATGTTTTGCTTCGTACTCTGTTTGGCGGGCTGCTGTTTTAGTCCAGGCACGAGTAGAAGTAATTATTCGTGGTGTGCAATGCCTGACTCTAAGTAATAATAATTGTGATGGTTCAGTGGGATGTTGATATTTGTATCCATTGTAGTGCATAGAAAAGGCCAGCGATGAATAATGCCTTTGGCACTTGTTATGGAGTAAAAAGTTGCATTTTTATCAAAGACTTAACACCTACATTATTCGAGCAGTGGTGTCTGCTATGACAGATTACATATAGGGAACACTCTAGAAACTGAACATTGTCCTCGATCAGACTTCATCTGAAAGTCATCCATTTATTTTTCCAGAAATAGCTTGTCTGTGATATACCAGCAATATATGGGCATTATGTTTCCCAGATCTTATTATCAAACTCATGAAATAAAAACTTTCTTCTCACATTTTTTGGTTTACTTGTTGCTTTGTCGAGAGAGAGTACGACACACACGAGACACAGACAGCAACACACAACGGATCAGTTGGTCATGAATCCAAACACCATCACAAGAATCAGTCAAGGCAATGCACCTTGGGTAAACAATCTCCAGAATACATTCCACAATGGCACAACACAGGAGCAGCAAATGAGATTTTGTTTTGATACGTTCTTTTCTCTGCTTCTCTCAGGAGAATCCTGAGAAAGCTCATCTCTGTTCAGAGGGCATGTGAATACCACACTTTTACAACAGCTTTAAAGTGGATTGCATGTGAGTGCTGCAGCTCTCACAGGTCTGTGCTGTGCAGGAGGGACGCCTGAGTGTTTTGGGGTTCAGTACAGCAGCGCTGACACCTTCTTGTCCCTCTGTTCCCGAAGTGCAGGATCTCAAGGCAGAGACTGCCCACAACGTGCCGGGGCAATCATCAACCTGTCAACAGCCCACATCCGACACAGGAGGACTCGTGCAACAGTGCTGTCCAACGGGGGTCAGGACCTAACACCTGAAGGCCACTCGAGGTGGAGAGGCAGCGCTGGTCACAGCCGCTGGAGCTGGCCAAGGCCAAGGCCATCCGCATCGACGGAACCAAACAAGTCAGCGTACGGGGCTTTAACCAAGTCCAGGAATCGGGGGTTTAAACCAGTCAGGAACGGGGCATTTAACCAAGTCAGGAACGGGGGTTTAACCATCAGGTAACGGGGTTTAACCTCAGTCAGGAATTGGGGATTTAACCAGTCAGGTGTGGGCCTTTAACCCAGTCAATGGAACGGGGAATTTAACCAAGGTCAGGAAATGGGGATTAAACCAGTCAGGAATGGGGATTAACCAGTCAGGAACGGGTGTTTAAACCAGTCACGACGAGAGTATAACCAGTCAGGGTGTGAGGTTTAACCAGTCAGGTACGGGATTTAACCAGATCAGGAATCAGGCATTTAACAAGTAGGTGCAGGGGTTTCAACTCATCAGGTACGGGGCTTTTAGCCGTCAGTTACAGGGTTTTAACCAGTCAGGATACGGGGGTTTTAACATCAGGATACGGGGGTTTAACCAGCTCAGAACGGGGATTTAACCAGTCAGGAAATCGGGGATTTAACCAGTCAGGAACGGGGATTTTAAAACCAAAGTCAGGAACGGGGATTTAAGCAGTCCCGGGTAGGGATTTAACCAGTCAGGAACGGGGATTTTTAACCAAGTCAGGAATGGGGCCTTTAAACCAATGCAGGAACCGGGGATTAACCAGTCAGGAATGGGGATTAAACCACAGGTGTGGGGCTTTAGACCAGTCAGGTGTGGGCTTTAACCAGTCGGGTATGGGGCTTTAACCAGTCCCAGGAATGGGGATTTAACCAGTCAGGAACAGGAGTTTACCAGTCAGGTGTGGAGTTTAACCAGTCAGGAACGGGGGTTTAACCAGTCAGGTACGGGCCGTTTTAACCAGTCCGGTAACAGGGATTTAACCAGTCAGGAACGAGGATTTAACTCGGTCAGGAACGGGGGGTTAACCAGTCGAGGTACAGGGTTAACCAGTCAGGAACGGAGGATTTAAACCGGTCAGGAACAGGGGATTAACCAGTCAGGTACGGGGGTTTAACCAGTCCAACGTAGGGGATTTAACGCAGTCAGGCATGGAGATTAACCCAGTCGGGTATGGGGGTTTATACCAGTCGGGTACGGGGCTTTAACCAGTCAGGAAAAACGGGGATTTAACACGTCAGGCATGGGGGTTTAACTGGTCAGGAAACGGGATTTAACGCGCTCAGGTGTGGGGGTTTTAACCGGTCCAGATGTGGGGGTTAACCGGTCAGGTACGGGCAGCCTGGCAGGCCAGAGCTCTCCAGCTCTCCTGGGGAGAAGCTGGGGTAGGATCGGTTGGGATGGACCGGAGACGAGAGAAATCTCTGAGGCCAGGGTCAGGAACTTGGGTTCATTGGCAAAAGGGCCTAGGTGCCAGGGCCCTGCTGGGAGCTGCCAGCCACAGCTGGAAGCAGGCCCTGAGAGAAGTAAAAAGAGAGAGGTAAAAGAGGAGAAGGCAAGAGCGTGGTAAAGAAGGTTGATACAGCGAGGTTCCTGTTCAATACAGTAAATCTTCTGTGTGAATATTCTGATTCTCACTAACCAGTCCTACGTAACAAGATACAAATCTAAGCATTTACATACAGCCTATAAGAATCATTACATTAACACTGTGTTACATTTTAAACCCTAAAAACTCCTCCTTTGGGCCCTTCTGCAACGGCTGGTAGGGTCTGGCTCTGAGCCTTGGAGCTGTCCCTGCAAGCAGAGGTGTTGTTGCATCAAAGGGCGATCACCTCAGCCAGCCGTACCATTGTTGTTCCAGTTGTTCATAACTGAGGATCTCCAAAGCTTGCTTTCATTTCGTCCTCTTATCGTTTTCTATATTCTCAAATATCTTTTGCAGGCAATCATATTCTAAGGCTTTCCCTGTTAATCTTCCCAACCACAGTCTCTCTGCTGGCTCTGGTCAGCTCACACCACGCTCTTGTGGGCTGGTTAAGATGCTGCAGAACTTTCACCCAGGAGGTTCATGCTCAGGCTGGAGGTTGCTGATGTCTCCCAGGGACACAAGGTTGGAAAGCCTCTGCTGCACTCATCTCAGCTGCCTGCCAGCTTCTGAGCAGGTCTTTGGAAGCTGTGGGAACGGCTGGGCAATGTGGGAGAGCCAGTTAACAGTGAGCTAACGATGCTGCTTATTGTCTGGAAGGCAGAGTGAGGTGTCTTCCTCCTGAAGACTTTGTGCTGGCATGCTGTAAATGCCTGTGCTCAGAGCTGAGCACCCCTGGGTGGTGTTGCAACATGCTGGGCGAGGTTTGGTGATGAATGACACTGATATTTAGTTGAGCTGTTTCTGTGTCGCATCTCTGCTTCTGCCCCTTGTTGTGGTGTTTATGGAGCAGGTTTGGGGACAGTTACACTTTGTGAAGCTGTCATGAGCCCTGTGCTGCTGCACAGCTCCTCCCCAGGGGACATTGGTTCTGCTCTTGTAATGGGTCAGTTAGGCTTGGAAACAGAATATTTTTAGAAGTATTTAATGATTATATTTAGTCTGTATCTCAATTCTGTATACTCTTCTGAGTTAAACATTGGTTTTCTTCTACAAGCAAGCACGATTCAGGCTGCAGTAAACAAACTTCAGAAATGGAAAAAGAGATATGCTCCAAGGAGACTTAAAAGCACCTTCCAGTGCCTAAAGGAGCTCAAGAGAGAATGGAGAGGGACTGGGACAGAAGAGACAATGCCAGGCACAAGGGGGAATGGCTTCCACTGCAGAGTGGCAGAGGCTGGGAATGGGATATTGGGAAATGAGGAATTGTTCCCTGGCAGGGTGGGCAGGCCCTGGCACAGGGTGCCAGAGCAGCTGCTGGGCTGCCCTCGGATCTCCTGGCAAGTGCCCAGGCCAGGCTGGACACTGGGGCTGGGAAGCACCTGGACAGTGGGAGGTGGGGCAGGGGGTTTGGACAACATGGTATTTGAAGTCCAACCAAACCATTCTGTAATTTTAAGTGCTGTGAACTTTCTGTCCCTTAAAAATTCCAGCTCTGGAATATTCAAATACTGACCAGAGAGCCAGCTGATCCAGGAGAGGGGAAGTGGTCATGAGCGCACTTGTTTTAGGTGGGACACTGTTGCTGGTCCTGCCTGCACGAGCTGGCTCTGGTGCTCTCGAGTCTTCTGGCTGGTGGTTGGTGGAGATGGATCTCCTGAAGCAAGATGGATGTGTGGGAAAACGGATCTCCTGGAGAGGTGGGATGGAGAAGGATCTCCTGAGAGGTGGGTGTGGAGCAAGGATCTCGCTTGGAGAGAATGGATTGTGGAGAGTGGATGCTCCTGGAGAAGGTGGGAGTGTGGAGATGGATCTCCTGGAGAGGTGGATGTGGAGACTGATCTCCTGGAGAGGTGGGCAGTGTGGAGATGGATCTCCTGGAAGGTGGAGTGGAGAAGGATGCTCCTGGAGAGGTGGGTGTGTTGGGGAAAGGAATCTTCTGGAGAGGTGGGTGTGTGGGGAAAGAGATCTCCTGGAGAGGTGGGAGTGTGGAGATGGATCTCCTGAGAGATGGATGTTGGGAAAGATCTCCTGGAGAGGTGGGTGTGTGGAGAAGGATCTCCTGGAGAGGTGGGTGTGTGTGGAAAGGATCTCCTGAGAGGTGGGAGTCGAAGAAGATCTCCTGCGAGAGGTGGGAGTGGGAAAGGATCTCCTGGAGAGAATTGGGTGTGTGGGAAAGTTCTCCTGGAGAGGTGGGAAGTGGGAAAGGATCTCCTGGAGAAGGTGGGTGTTGTGGAAAGGTTCTGCCTGGAGAAGGTGGAGTGGAAAAGGATCTCCCTGCAGAGGTAACGTGTGTGTTCTTTACCTTCCTTTGGACCTGTGGCGGCTGTCGGCAGTGCTGGGTCAGGGTGGGGCGGTCCCAGGGGTCAGCCACGCTGCGTCCGAGTCAGGCAACAGCTATTTTGGTTTTGTGTCTGCCCAATAAAAATAGCAAATGCAGAGGCTGGCTTGTGCTGGGGGCGCAGCTCCTGCTGTATGCTCTGGGCTGAGGGCAGTTGCTCTGGTTGTGGCTGTGCTGGCCCCAGGCTCTGTGACTCAGGCTGTGATCCAGGCCACAGAGCTATGGAACAGAAAAATCCACAGCAGATTCCCCTGCTTTTCCAGACTTTCCCTGATCTCATCAAGGGGATTAAGACTACTCTGTAAATGGCTGCTGAATCCTGAGCACATCAGTGAATTATTTTATGCTGTAATGTTCACCTGGCTGATGTTTGTGCAATAGAGATCATTTTTAATTTATAGTAAAGAGTGACTGTGGGTTTGGCTTGAATTCAAAATAAATTCCTGATGTTTGTCTCCCTATGAAGCGCTGGGTGGATGTTACAAGTAAAGGGAGAGGTTCTGGATTTGGCTGTAGAAGTCCCCATCCTTCAATCTGCTCATGTGCAGCAATTTGTCCTGGAGTTGTCTGCCTGAGGGATCCCAAAAGCTGTGTGCTCCCCAAGGGCTTGCTCTGCAGAGCCCAGCTGGGCTCGCAGTGAGTGCAAAGGGGGTGAGCAAGCTGAAGGATTTGTGCTTCAAGGAGGAAGCACAATCCATGGTTTCTGGAAAGGCCAGAAGGTGGGGAGAGGGTGGCAAGAAGGGACCACGGTAGGGTGGCAGAGGAGCAGGTTTTGTGTCTGGTGCTGTCTGTCCTTCTGGGAGGGGACACAAAGAGCATCCTTGTTGGCCCTGTGTGCTCATGGGCATCTGCCTGCTGCCTGCCTGCTTCAGAGGCAATGGCCTGCCACCTGCAAGGGAACAATTCCTCATCCCAATATCCGCATCCATCCCTGCCCTCTCGGCATGAGCCAATCCCTGTCACTGTCCCCCATCCCTTGTCCCCCAGTCCCTCTGCTGCTCTCCTGGAGCCCCTTCAGGTCCCTGCCAGGGGCTCTGAGCTCTCCTGGAGCCTTCTCCACTCTCAAGGTGAGCACCCCCCTCAGTTCCAGCCTGGCTTCCAGCCCTTGGCAGATCTCTGGTGCCTCCTCTGTGGCATCTCTCCAGCAGACATCTCAGGTCCCCTCCTGTGGCTGGCCCCAGGGCTAAGGGGCAGCTCTGCAGGCTCACCTGTGAGGGCAGAGGAGCAGAATCCCCTTCCCTGCTCCCAGCTGGGGGCTCAGCCAGAGGGCTGAGGGGGTGTCAAGGCGGTGGAGGCAAGTGGCAAGCCCTCACCACAGCAGCACTCAAACCCTCCCAGGTAAGTCTCTCACAGGTGTCTCTCTACCAGTTCAATGCTGTCTCATGGCTGCGTGTTGCCTCTGACTGTTACTTGCATGCTTGTGCACTGTTTACTTGTGACGTTTGAGTTCCCTGGTCCCAGTGCTCACCGCCATGTGGGAGTTACCGACCTGGATCAGTCCTAGTCTGGTCCTAGCTGTTGACTACGCTTGAGTCTTGTGCAGCCGATTACCGCAAACTTAACCAAGGCGCCATGCTCTGAGTCATCCTTCTGAGTTTTCAGCACTGCGATTAGATCCAAAGCAATGCGGGCTTGGCAATTCACTGGTTCTTGCAAGGAAGTCAGTAGTCCTCCCTCAGTGCTTGGCCAGGCTGTTTGGGATTTGAATGGAACATTCCGATGGGTGGAAGGAACTGGCAATTTGCTCCTCCAACATTTTCACTGCTGGGCACTAAACATTTTGGGGCAGATCGAAAAGGGTCTTTCCCTCAGGAGTTCCTCCTGAGTTTGAACAGCTGTGAGGTGTTTTTTAACTCTGTTTTAACTTGGCTTGAACTGGCTGGAAGCTGTGCATCCACAGGGGCCACTATTTCACACGGACTGGCTTTTCATGTCTGTTTTTTGACAGGTCAAAACCTGTCCCCAAACCAAGTATGGGATGGGAGAACTTTGCTGTTCTGTGCAAGGGGGAGCTCTGGTTTCCCCTCGTGCCTCTGACTGTGGAGTCAGGAGTATTTGGTAACTGAGCTGTACTGGGTACATTGGTTACTGAGATGTGACCTGAGCTCCCTGTCCTCATTCCTGGCTGGCCCAGGGATGAACCATGACAGGGAGAGATGGATGGGATATTGGGAATGAGGAATTGTTCCCTGGCAGGGTGGGCAGGCCATGGCCTCTGAAGCAGGCAGGGCAGCAGGCAGTGCCCATGAGCACACAGGGCCACAAGGATGCTCTTTGTGTCCCCTCCCAGAAGGACAGACAGCACCAGACACAAACCTGCTCCTCTGCCCACCCTACCTGTCCCTTCTGCCACCCTCTCCCCACCTTCTGGCCTTCCAGAYCCATGGATGCTCCTCCTTGAAGGCACAAATCCCTTCAGCTGCTCACCACCCTTTGCACTCACTGGAGCCCAGCTGGGCTCTGCAGAGCAGCCCRTGGGGAGCACACAGCTTTTGGGGATCCCTCAGGAGACAACTCAGACAATTCTGCACATGAGCAGATTGAAGGACTGGGGACTTCTACAGCAAATCCAGAACCTCCTCCCTTTACTTGTAAACATCCACCCCAGCGCTCATAGGGAGACAACATCAGGAATTTTATTTTGATTCAAGCCAAACCCACAGTCACTCTTTACTATAATTAAAATATCTCTAATTGGCACAAACCATCAGCCAGGTGAACATTACAGCATAAAATAATTCACTGATGTGCTCAGGATTCAGCACCCATTTACAGAGTGTCTTATCCCCTTGATGAGATCAGGAAAGTCTGGAAAAGCAGGAATCTGCTGTGGATTTTCTGTTCCATCAGCTCTGTGGCCTGGATCACAGCTGAGTCAGCAGAGCCTGGGGCAGCACAGCCACAACCAGAGCACTGCCCTCAGCCCAGAGCTCAGCAGAGCTGCAGCCCCAGCACAGCCAGCCTCTGCATTTGCTATTTTTATGGGCAGACACAAACCAAAATAGCTGTGCCTGACTCGGGAGGCAGCGTGGCTGACAGCCCTGGGACCGCCCCACCCTGACCCAGCACTGCCACAGCCCCACGGTCRCAAAGGGAAGGTAAAGAACACACACCACCTCTGCAGGAGATCCTCTCCCACACACCCACCTCTCCAGGAGATCCTTTCCCACACTCCCATCTCTCCAGAAGATCCTTCTCCACTCCCATCTCTCCAGGAGATCCATCTCCACACACCCACCTCTCCAGGAGATCCTTTCCCACACACCCACCTCTCCAGGAGATCCTCTCCCACTCCCACCTCTCCAGGAGATCCTTTCCCACACTCCCACCTCTCCAGGAGATCCTTCTCCACTCCCACCTCTCCAGGAGATCCTTCTCCACTCCCACCTCTCCAGGAGATCCTTCTCCACACACCCACCTCTCCAGGAGATCCTTTCCCACTCCCACCTCTCCAGGAGATCCTT
>NDFG01000045.1:920888-931630 GCA_002167245.1 Sporophila hypoxantha | reverse complement strand
CAGGAGGGGACAGCCGGGGGGGTCGGGCTGTGCTCCAGGGAACAGGGACAGGAGCAGAGGGAACGGCCTCAGGCTGGGCCAGGGCAGGGGCAGGGTGGATTTTGGGAWKATTRCTTCKRMGAAAGGGTGGRCAGGCACTGGCACAGCTGCCSAGACCAGGGTTGGAGTCCCCATCCCTGKAGGGATTRAACAGRCATGTGGATGTGACACCTGGGGACATGGATTAGTGGTGGCCTTGGCAGTGGCAGGTTAATGGTTGACCTCAATGATCTCAGAYGGTTTTTCCAACCTCAGTGACTCTYTAATTCCACAWGAACATCAGAGCAGGGAYGCCTTAGAGGCACAGCCTAGAGCTGCTCTCAGAAAGTGTTGGTGATCGAGTTCACTACKGGACAGAGATATGGTCCCTGCCAGGGAAGAATGGGCAGCACTCCAGGGYTACCCACTGCCAAGCTGATTCCTGAGGCTGCTTGTTACACAGAGGCCACACTGCCTGACCAGGAACTCAAAATCCCCAAACCCCCAAACATCTCAAGGACATCTCTCACCTGCTCAGCCCTGACACTGCTTTGTGGGACAGATTTATGCCAGGGCCACATCCAAGCRTGACARYAGGACATGAAATCCTCCTGGTGCCTCCTTAAGACCTACAGTTCYTGTSTCTCAGCACCACAGGGTYAGTTCAGAGCCAGTGCACAGTGTGGTTACACTTTTTGCAGGGGGRGAGTTGGCCCCAAYGSAATCAAGCCCCAATTTTCATTCCCAAGTCATCCCTTCARGCTGCAGCACGTACTGTGCTCCCAGGAGGGATCCCTTCCCACCTTGAGAGCTGCTAAAATCATCTTCTCTCCTCCACAAAGCAAAGGTCCCCAAGGTGACTGCACTAAATCAGCTGCAGACATTCAAAGCCTCGCTCTCCCACCCAAGCAAACGGAGACGTTGCTCTCCCAGCTCCCCTCCCGTGCCAATCTGCATGGGAAATCGATTCCTCTCAATCAGCACCCACACACGAGGCAGGCACCTGACCCAGCCTGGAGCCAACCTCCTGTGCCCAGAGCCGGGGAAAGGAYCAGAGGTGCCCTTCAGAGCCCTCGTGGTCAGCTGGATCCGCTCCCTCACGGCTGGCACTGGGCTCTGCTGTAACCTGARCCCGCAGATCCCGGCTCTGCCCTTCCCGCAGCACCGGGAGCGCTGCGCTTGGAGAGCACCTGCCTGGGGGGGTTCAACCCGGGCACGGAGCACCCAGGGCTGGGGGCAGCCGAACCTCCGGGATTTTTTAGCTCTGCGAGGGAGCAAAAACCGCCGGGATTCGCCCTCGGAGCGCCAGAATTAGAGCTGTGCATGGGAGGCTGGGGGGAATGACAGCCTTGGAGAGTCCTGGCCAGGACACACCAGAGAGAAAAAATATCCCAAAATACCACAGGGAGGACTAAAGCACCCACCCAGCCAGCCAGGGGATGGCKAACATCATCATACCAACATCAATGTGTCCCTTTTGCCAGCAGCAGGATCCCAAAGCACCAGGACACGCTCCATGGAAGGCCTGAGTGATCAGCCCAAGGCAARGCTGCCCAGCCCAGGCACCCAGCTCCAGACAGAGCAGGGCAGGAACCACGGACAGATGTCATGGCTTACCCCAAAATCTTGCCTTGTGGCAACAGCAGTGCTGTTGTGGATGTGCTAAGATCATCAGAGAGGAGATTCCTTACTCTAAAACCAGTGGTATCTTTTACCACAATGCCAGCAAGACCCCATCTCAGCTGTCCAACCTCCTCTGGATGCACAGGTCCCAGTTCCCACGTGGATTTTGTCCAAGCCACCAGATGTTGCTGCTCTGAATATATATATTTTCCTTTTTTATTTCAARAGAATAATAGGAATTTCAGACTGGMGAAAATTCTGGCATCTCCATCACCCACCCTACTCACCAGCCCAGCACAGCTCTTGTATCACAGCCACTCACAATGACAGGTTTTGCAAAAATCTTGAAAGATTTTCTTTTTAAAATATTATTTATAGCATTTCTCCCTTTTTTTGACTGAAGAAGCTGCTTCAGCTCCTTAACACCACAAATCTAAACACAGAGAGTTTGACAAGACAATTTGCAGCATCAGTTCCTTAAAAGGGCTTCAGTCTAAAACTCCTGGAGTCTGATTTTCACTGACTTGGATTCTACAGCCTGACAGAGCAGCTACACACTGCAGTGCTATAAAAGAGCAGCAAATTATAATTTAAAGACTTGCTTCCTACTTCTGAAGGGACACTTGAGCTCCAGGAGGRTGCTCYGCATGCCAGTGCTGTGCAAGAGAAAGATGCTCCCAATTTTTAACAACTGTACCAAATCTCCCTGGATTTAAACAACAAATCTCCCTGCAAGGGCTCACAGGACAGGTTTATCTACAGAGCAAAGAGAAGAAGGTGAAAAAGGAGATAATAAAATGTTTTTTGCCTGCCAACTCCACAGCTGTGGTTTTGGTGATATCCCAACAGCCAGAGGTTGAGCTCTGGATGCTGGGAAGATGCTGCTTACACAGGAGCTGTAATTAAAACTGTGTGGCTCTGCTGGAAGCTAACAGGACACAGCAAGGAATGAACAAGCCAKGCTCACACTCTGCTCCCAACACTTAACCAGCACAAGGGATGCCTGTGGAATTTCTCTTAAGAATTTTCTTTATACCAACAAGGCTCTGCACCATTCTGGGTAGCCTTGTCCCTCCTAAAACTCAACTTCTTGTCTGACAGCTCCAACAGCATCAGGCAGAGGAACCCAGCAGGGAACTGAGACCATCCCCATGTCCCAGGCACAGCAGAATTCCAGCCTGAGCGCCCAGAGGAGCTCAGGGAGCTCCCAGCAGCCCAGCCCTGGGACCTGAGCATTCCTGCAATCCTGGAAGCCCAACAGCTGCCCCAGTTCAGCCAAGCAGAGTGGGAGTGACACCAGGAGGGACAGGTGACATTGTGACATTCTGTCCTGGCTGGAAGCATCCAGCGTCAAGAGGGGGCCAGAAACACTCAGGGTAGTGAGGGACAGGTCTCCAAACTGGATTATCCACCTGAAACCCAGCAGGGAGCTAGGCAAACACTGAGCTGAGGGTCCCCTTCAAAGCTGGCAAGGCCAGTCTCCAGTATCACCCATGTTCTAAGGCACCTCCACAGGGAAATCCAAATACACTTGAAGTTATATCCTGAAATATGTTCACACTCTCYTCCTGCAGATTTTCCTGATCATCTCAAAACCACTGCTTTGCTGCAAGCCTCAGAAATCAGCACACCTGATTCTACATCACAGAACCATGAATGCCGTTGCATGTTGGAAGGGAACCTCAAAGGCCATCCAGTGCCACCCCGCCATGGCAGGGACACCTCCCACTGTCCCAGGCTGCTCCCAAGCCCCAGTTGTCCAGCCTGGCCTTGGGCACTGCCAGGGATCCAGGCAGCCACAGCTGCTCTGGCACCCTTGCCAGGGCCTGCCCACCCTGCCAGGGAGCAATTCCTCATTCCCAATATCCCATCCAGCCCTGCCCTCTGCAGTGGAGCCATTCCCTGTGTCCTGTCCCTCCATCCCTTGTCCCCAGTCCCTCTGCAGCTCTCCTGGGACCCCTTCAGGCCCTGCCAGGGGCTCTGAGCTCTCCCTGGGACCTTCTCCTCTCCAGGTGAGCACCCCCAGCTCTCCCAGCCTGTCCGTAGGATCTCAAACACTGAACTTCCATCTTATCACTGTTTCCTGTGTAAATGTAGGTCAGGTTCACACTCAGCCATCTCCCCAGGACAGGCTCAGAGAAGCACAAGGTGAGCAGGAGAGACTCCTAAAGGAGGTTTTGTCCTCCTTATCCCAGTGTCTCCTTCACCCTGGGCTTTCACRCCCTGCTGTTACACCTCAACCAGTGAACTCTGGGCACTGAGGGGTTCAGAGGCTGAATCTGAACCCCCAGCCTCAGGCCACACACTCCAGGGACTTCACCCCAGCCTCATCCAGGAGCCAGCATGGCTCAGGAGGAGCCAGAACAGCTCCTGAGCAGCCTCTGACCCAGCCTTCTCTTGGGAAAGCAGCACCAAGTGRTCCAACAGGGACCTGCTGGGAGCTCTGGAACAAGCAGGAGGCASCAGCAGCCACACCACAGCATGTGCAGGGCACCACTGAGCTCCCTGGACACTGCTCACCCAGCAAGTATTTCCTAATTTAAACAGCATTTACAGAAAAWTCTCCTGCTGTTGCTGCACAGTCTTGMGGGGTTTTCCTTGCCTTACATTTGTTTTCCAAGGAAGTTTTGCCGTCCAAGTTTGAGGGGTGAGTGTAGATCCATCAACAGCCTCCCCTYCATGACCAGACAGGTTCTTGCAGGTCCCACCCTTCAGCTGGATGGGACAGCACAGGGGCAGAGCCAGCAGGGATGCTCCCAGCTCCCCTTCCCTCAGGCAACACTCAAGGAGAAAATAAAAAACATCAGAAGAGTTTGAAAAGGAAAAGGCACAGAGAAGGGAAGAGAGTGAAATTGTTTGGTTTTGGGGTGGGTTTTGAGTCTCTGGTTGAGAGGTGCAGAGACACCACAGCAGTGTTTGTCACTACCCACGTGGGATGGAGGTGGACACCAACCCCAGGTTCATCCCTGGAGCTGGCAGATGGACACACTGAGGGACTTTCCCAGTGAGCTCCACCACCACGCTGTATTTACAGCTCAGAAACACTTTTGGCTGCCAGATCTCAACAGAATTACAAATCCAGGCTCCTGAACTGCTGCAGWTCACACCCAAAACCCAATCCAAGACAGCCAGGAGCAACAAACAGCACAAACCCAACAGCTTCATAGAACAGACAGAGAGCAGCTTTGGACAAGGCCCCAGTCAGACAAAGGGGAATGGCTTCCCATGGACAGGGGCAGGATTAGATTGGACATTGGGAAGAAATTCTCTCCTGGGAGGGTGGGCAGGCCCTGGCACAGGGTGCCCAGAGCAGCTGTGGCTGCCCCTGGATCCCTGGCAGTGCCCAAGGCTGGACAGGGCTTGGAGCAGCCCGGGACAGTGGAAGGTGTCCCTGCCCATGGCAGAGGTGGAACAAGATGACATCTAAAGTCCCATCCACCCCAATCTGTGACACCCTCGCTGCTTCTTACACCACTGCCCTCTCCAGACTCAGAGATTGAGACCTGTTTTTTCTACTGTTTATTTTATGGATTAAGTAGAAACCAGTTTGTAAAATTCGTTTCTTCATCATACWGGAAAYTATTGTAACATTAAGGGCTCTGCAGCCTTAGAGGAATATTTATACCCGTGGCCAAGTGGGAAATGCCCTTTGGAGTCAGGTGCAAGGACTGCTGRAGGCAGAGGGAAGGAGAGAAATCAAGGACAGGGAACAAACCAGGCAGAATTGGACAATTCAGTAGCTGGGACAGTATTTTATTTCCTTCCCAAGAGTGGGAGGCAGCACAAGGGATGCCACAGCACTGAGTCCCTGCTGTGCCTGAGCAGCACAGCTCGCTCTTCCCACAGGATGCAGCACAAGGATTTCCATGCAGAATTCCYAGCCTTCCAGGGCCACCTGGGTTAGGCTGAGCTCTCCCCTTCCTCACAGCATTCCCRCAGGGCACAGGGACAGGAGCTGCACGGCCCATTGCTCACTGCCAACAAAAGGCTCTTGTGCCACCACCCCCTCCCAGCGTCAACAACAGCTCCCTCATGGCTCAGCTGCCACTTCCAGAGCATCCATGCCCACATCTGGTGTTTGAATTCCCTGTCACCCCCACCCCACACTCCAGCCTGGAAATATCAGACACATAAGCCATCCTGCACAAGTGCCCCAAGGCACGTTTCCCAATAAACTGAAATTTCCTATTTGTTCGGTTTTTGGGGGTATAAAGCCAGTGAAATCTCTGCTTCCATTTTAGGCATGAGAAATCCCAAAAAGCACTTGAATTTGAGCTCACATGCCTGAAGTCAGGGCATGGAACATTGAAACCAAACCTCTTGGGGCTATTACTCTCCCCGGGTTCAAGGAAAAAGGGAGTTTATGACAGCTCAATCCCAGAACTCAGATACCCAAGGGGATGCAGGCGTGTGGCTCCAGAGGTATTTTCCCAGTGAGTTCAGCACACCACAGCTGGTTCAGCAYGGCTCTCACAAACCACAAGCTCCATGTGACAAACAGCTCAGATATTCCCTTTGCTTCCTCTTTTTGCCTTCCCCAAAACCAAGGAAGCACAAACCAACCCCAAACAGGCACATGGCAAGTGTTGGGCTGAGATTGCTGTAAAAACACACGAGTTTGGATCTGTTTAAAGGCCAACTAATCTGCAAGTGGCTGCAGTCAGGATGGGCATGGATTGGGAACGATCAGGGCTGAGGGAAAGCCTGCAATCCTGGCTGCAACCCTGGCTGCAACCCTGGCTGCAATCCTGGCTGCAATCATGGCTGCAACCCTGGCTGCAATCCTGGCTGCAACCCTGGCTGCAATCCTGGCTGCAACCCTGGCTGCAATCCTGGCTGCAATCCTGGCTGCAATCATGGCTGCAATCCTGCAGCCCTCACCAGCCAGAGGGATGTCTGCAGCTCAGGCACTCACCACCTCCACAGATCATGGGAATATGCCCCATAACCTATCCTGCAGCTTCCCAAGCTGGTTTKCAGGACAAATCCCTGCCCACACTAGGACCCCAGAGCCCAACACCAAAGAGCCTCAGCAACACCAGCCAGGCAAGGATTTAAGGAAGATTTGGCCATACAGCTCTTCTGTAAGCAAGCAATAAGCACAGCAATCTGGAATTCACACTCCCTTCTCCACCTTCATTTGGCTGCAATACCCACCCCAGCAAAGGGACAAGGAGGAGCCTGGAAGATCCTTCTGCTCCAGATCATTCACAAACAGCCCCTGTCTCTCTGTGCTTCAGAGAGGGAAAAAAGCTCCAGAGGAGCTCAGGACAGGCAATTTGTCAGACAAATTCCCTCAGAGCCACAGTGCAGGACCTGGCACTGCCTGCTAGGAAGGTTCCATCCCACGAGGATGGGACACTCTGCCAACGCCAGCACTTCCTACTCGGAAGCCTCTCCGATGTGAGAGAGTTCCATGAGAACACTCCCTGCTGGGGAAGTGCACGGGTGTGAGAACGTGCTCAGGGCAGGCAAACCACCAAAGCCAAGCTGAAAGGGCTCTGCAAACAACACCCAGGCTACCCCTCACCTCTTTTCCTAAACAAAATCGAGGTTGAGCTGCTGGGTGGCTGAGGAGCACAGAGCAAGCTCCTCCCAGTACACGACATACCCGAGCTGGGTGCCAAGCACAGGGGCTCATTTCCTGAAAACCTCTGTAAAACCTGCAAAAATGCACTCAGACCTCAGAATGCTTTCCCTGCCACAGTCAGAATCACAGCAAAAGGCACAGTTCCCTTCCCCTTGTTCCTCAATGCTGTTTCTGCAGGGCTCCCACTGACAAGACTCCCACCCCAAATACAAAGATACTCTGAAGTRAGCCCATCCTGCTGCACACCTCTGGGATTGCCTTTTATTCCACATTTCTGCCTCTCTCATGTGCATACTGCAAGTTTTCTGCCAGGACACCTCAGCAGTGGCCAGGAGATAAACTAAACCATAGTGCAGGTCAGCAGATATGGTTGGCAAAGAGAGTTTGTGTTGGAGTTTTTATGAAAACAAAACAAAAAAACAAACCCCAAAAAAACCAACCAACAAACAAAAAAGATAAAACTAATGTTAAAAAAATTACTAGCAAGCACTCCCACTCCTCCCAGCACACCTGCTATCTCCTCTGCACCTCTGGAGAGGCTGGTGTGGCCCTGGCTGATAAGGATATCAGCCAGCCCTGCAAACACGGGCACACAAGAAGCTGCTGGAGGCACTGGTTTGGGGCTTCACCTGCTCCACCATGCCCCAGCTCTGCAGGGCAGCTCCCTGAGCTGGTGTGACCCCAGCCCCGCTCCCACCCAYCACTCCTGCAGCTCCCCAAAAAGGGCTCTCACTCCTTCCCTTCCTGCAGAACGAAAGGAACTCGGCGTGGGAAAAGTATCTCAGGACATGACCAGAAGGAAAGGCTCTAYGAGCGTGTCCTTGGTGGCAGCTGGCCTGCAGCTGACCCAGCACAGGGACACTGGTGTCCCTCACAGCCCAGAAACCAAACCACCAGCTCAGCAGCTTCAGCAAAGCCCCTGAGCACAGCTGAGGAGACAGGCTACTGGGCCATGGAGCTGGGCAATGGCTTGTAGAGCCAGGATCCAAGCATGGAGCTGGAATGGCTGTAGAGCCAGGATCAGCATGGGAGCTGGGAATGGCTGTGCAGGCAGGATCTGCATGGAGCTGGGAATGGCTCGGAGCCAGGCTCAAGCATGGAGCTGGAATGGCGTGCAGAGCCAGGCTCCAAGCATGGAGCTGGGAATGGCTCCCAGCAGCCAGGCTGTACTACATGGAGCTGGGAATGGTGCAGAGCCAGGATCCAAGCATGGAGCTGGGAATAGGCTCCAGAGCCAGGATCCAAGCATGGAGCTGGGAATGGTCCGAGAGCCAGGCTCCAAGCATGGAGGCTGGGAATGGCTGTGTGCGGAGCCAGGATCAAGCATGGAGCTGGGAATGGCTGCAGGAGCCAGGCTTGTACTCATGGAGCTGGGAATGGCTGCAGAGCCAGATCCAAGCATGGAGCTGGGAATGGTGCAGGAGCCAGGATCAAGCATGGAGCTGGGAATGGCTGCAGAGCCAGGATCCAAGCATGGAGCTGGGAATGGTGCAGAGCCAGGATCCAACATGGAGCTGGGAATGGCTGCAGAGCCAGGATCCAAGCATGGACTGGGGAATGGCTGCAGAGCCAGGATCCAAGCATGGAGCTGGGAATGGCTGCAGAGCCAGGCTGTGGGCATGGAGCTGGGAATGGCTGCAGAGCCAGGCTCCAGCATGGAGCGGGAATGGCTGCAGAGCCAGGCTCTGAGGCATTGAGGCTGGGAATGGCTGCAGAGCCAGGCCATGTCTCAGGAGCTGGGAATGGTGCAGAGCCAGGATCCAAGCATGAGCTGGGAATGGCTGCAGAGCCAGGATCCAAGCATGGAGCTGGGAATGGCTGCAGAGCCAGGATCCAAACATGGAGCTTGGGAATGGCTGCAGAGCCAGGCTGTACTCATGGAGCTGGGAATGGTGCAGAGCCAGGATCCAAGCATGGAGCTGGGAATGGCTGCAGAGCCAGGATCCAAGATGGAGCGGGAATGGCTGACAGAGCCAAGGATCCAAGCAGTGGAGCTGGGAATGGCTGCAGAGCCAGGATCCAAACATGGAGCGCGGGAATGGCTGCAGACCAGGATCATGGAGCTGGGAATGGCTGGCAGAGCCAGGATCCAACATGGAGCTGGAATGGCTGCAGAGCCAGGATCCAAACATGGAGCTGGGAATGGCTGCAGAGCCAGGCTGTGGCATGGAGCTGGGAATGGTGCGAGGAGCCAGGATCCAAGCATGGAGCTGGGAATGGCTGCAGAGCCAGGATCCAAGCATGGAGCTGGGAATGGCTGCAGAGGCCAGGATCCAAGCATGGAGCTGGGAATGGCTGCAGAGCCAGGATCAGCATGGAGCTGGGAATGGCTGCAGAGCCAGGATCCAAGCATGGAGCTGGGAATGGCTGCAGAGCAGTCTGCATCGGAGCTGGGAGATGGTGCAGGGCCAGGGTCTGGGCATGGAGCTGGGAATGGGTGCAGGAGCCAGGCTGTACTCATGGAGCTGGGAATGGTGCTGGAGCCAGGCTCTAGGGCATGGAGCTGGGAGGCTGTAGGGAGCTGGGAATGGCTGCAGAACCAGGCTCTGGGCATAGCAGCTGGGAATGGTGCAGGGGCCAGGCTCTGGCATGCAGCTGGGAATGGTGCTGGAGCCAGGCTCTGGGACTGGAGCTGGGAATGGTGCTGGAGCCAGGATCCAAGCATGGAAGCTGGGAATGGCTGTAGGGGAGCTGGGAATGGAGCTGGAGCCAGGCTCTGGCATGGAGCTGGGAATAGCTGCTAGAGCAGGCTCTGGGCATTGAGCTGGGAATGGTGCTTGGAGCCAGCTCTGCATATGGTGCTGGGAATGGTTGTAGGAGCCAGGCTCTGCACATGGAGCTTCCAAAATGCCAGAGGAAGCCCCCCCACTCCCCCACTTTTTCTTTTCTTTAGTTTCTAAACTAAAATGCTAAAGATCCAGAGATTGAAAATCCCACAAGTCTTTCAGCTGCTGCTGAGTTTATCACATCAGTGATATCACATCAGTCATGGAAGGTCTCATCACCTCCACAGCCAGCAGGATAATCCAAGACCTGGGCCAGGCCTGACTCACGAGCTTGGTGGTTCTTTTTAAAGCAAGAACAAAAAAAGGAGTACCACACCACAGGTTCATTTGACAAATGCTCCTCTACAACAAGAAACAAATGCACGCAGCGGATGAGAGCCCAAGCAGTCATTTTTCTCATTACAGCCTCTGCTTTCAATTTATACTGGTGCTTCAGCTTGGGAATTGTGTTAAATGATCAGCATAAAGATCCAGCCACGTCAACTCACGCATGTTATCTTTTACTGCACCACTCACGAGCCAAGGATCTAATAACGCACCAGGGCACCACAGACGCTCAACCACATAAAACCCCATTTTTATTCCTATCCCATCATTCCCTATCTCATTTCAACAATATTCAGGTAAACGAACTGTGTAAAAAGATGTGGTGTTTCCGACTACACGACGTTAGGGACTCAGTAATCTTCTTCAAGACACCAAGACTTTACTGCGTAGTACTCCCA
>NDFG01000045.1:828548-907159 GCA_002167245.1 Sporophila hypoxantha | reverse complement strand
TTTTCTTTAGTTTCTAAACTAAAATGCTAAAGATCCAGAGATTGAAAATCCCATCAAGTCTTTCAGCTGCTGCTGAGMTTATCACATCAGTGATATCACATCAGTCATGGAAGGTCTCATCACCTCCACAGCCAGCAGGATAATCCAAGACCTGGGCCAGGCCTGACTCACGAGCTTGGTGGTTCYTTTTTAAGCAAGAACAAAAAAGAGTGACCACACACAAGGTTCATTTGACAAATGCTCTTTACTACACAAGAAACAAATGCACTGCAGCGGATGAGAGCCTCAAGCAGTCATTTTTCTCATTACAGCCTCTGCTTTCAAMTTTATACTGGTGCTTCAGCCCTTGGGAATTGTGTTAAATGATCAGCATAAAGATCAGCCACAGTCAACTCGTGTTTATCTTTTCTCACCACCACAGCCAAGGACTTAATAGCACACAGGGCACACAGAGTCAACACTAAAACCCCATTTTTATTCCTATCCCATCAATTCCTATCTCATTTACAATATTCAGACTGGTTAAAAAATCCTGGTTTTCCAGACTACACACTTTAGGGATGTATTTGCTTCAAGCACAAGACTTATCCCATCTTTCAGAGATGGAGGGTGGGTAGAAAAGCTCACTTCCAAGAATMTTCCATGCTGCAAGCATCTCTCTTTTCTGCAAGTTACTGTCAATGTTAATGTTTTCAGTACCKAATAAATTTCCCTCAGAGACAGCACATGAGATACAGTCTGTGACCTCAAACATCACTCTAAAATCATCATGCTCCTGACTTCTTGCCAGCTTTCAAACAACGCTCAATTCTKGCCCAGGATCTCTGTGTGGATGAGATCTTTCTTAGGGATAGACATTAGATGCAGAATCTCCTTCTGGATTAAATATTCCTTGAGGATAGATCTGGATGCAAAGCCCACATTGTTGCATAAATATATATTTTCCTCTATTTTAAGGCATGAGYAGAAAGATAAAACTTCATATTTAAAAGCTGAGCTGTTGCTTCTCAGCCCTTGACTATGAAATCCTCAGTTCAGCAACCACTTTGCCACGGGTTTATGTGGAGGCAGCTTCCAGGTGTGTGTCCAGTGCAGACATGGAGAGAGGTTCCTGCAGTTCCATCTTCTCCCTGAACACAACAAGCAGCTGCCTCTGCCCAAGGCAAACACCCAACAGCAGCAACGTCTGCAGCCTCCTGGGGCCACCCACAAGTTTATTCTGTGATAAATCCATGCTCAGCTCCACAATCAGCATTTCCTGCTTCTGGGAGCAGCCACCCCTGGGGCAGCGGGGGCAGCTGCCTGCTTCCAGGAAATCACTGCTTGAGAGCAGGAGGAGAAAGAATGAACTTGACTACRGCGTACAAGGTGCCTCCATGGCCTCCACTACCCAGGAAAGCATCAGCTGATCCTGGCAGGACACGCTCCTGAGGAGTGTGGAGGTCAGCAATCCTGGGAAGAGCAGGTTTCCTGCAAGAACTGAGGAAACAGAGCAAAATGCAAGCAGCACAGCAAACCCTGTCAGCAGTGTGAGTGCAGGGGCCAGTGTGGCACAGTGCAAGACCTTTCCCATCCCTTACAACACCACCCATAAAATAAAAAAATGTTGGCAGCTGGCATTCCAGATGCTGGAGATGCCAAGAGCTTTATTTAAAACAGAAATCAAGAGTTTACCACTTACTGGGCCATGACTGGGGCTGAGGGTGTTTTTGGATCAAATCCTGCAGGTGCCCAAGTGACCCTGGCCAACAGTTTGGGGACAGGCCTGGCACATCCCAGCTGCTTCACTGTGAGACCCAACATCCTCCTGCACAGTCTCAGTGCCAGGACACAGGGAATGGCTTCCCAATGCCAGAGGGAGGGCTGGATGGGATATTGGGAATGAGGAATTGTTCCCTGGCAGGGTGGGCAGGCCCTGGCACAGGGTGCCCAGAGCAGCTGGGGCTGCCCCTGGATCCCTGGCAGTGCCCAAGGCCAGGCTGGACACTGGGGCTGGAGCAGCCTGGGACAGTGGGAGGTGTCCCTGCCATGGCAGGGGTGGACAAGATGCTATTTCAACTCCCTTCCAATCTAAACCATTCCATAAATCTCTACTCCAAGACATGCTCTGGGATCATTCAGGGCTGCACATTTTCTGCAAAAACCCTCCAGATATTGACTGTGGGTTACCAGGAACAGCCAAGAGGGAAGGCAAAGTCACTGACCTTCACAAGGGACAGCTCTCACACGCAGACAAGGATGAGTTGCAGCTTTCAGCTAATTTCCCAACTGCTCAGACCAGACTCTCTGTGTTATTTCAGTGCATTGTGTTGCAAGACAAGTTGTGTGGTGCAATAAATGCTCAGAGGTTTTAATGCAGAAACATTTCAGTTGTTTCAGCACAATCCGAGTCCTGCCCTTCACTCTCACCCCTCTGTGCTGCCCTGGCTGCAGCCAAGCCAGGCCATCATCCCCCTGCACAGGACACCTTCACACCCCCCACAACACCCATCTGCCATCCCAGCCCTCTGCTCCACACTGGAAAGGTTCACATCCACAAAAGCAGCAGCAGCACTTCATCCAAAGTCACTCCTTCCCATCCCAGCAGCCACTCTGGGAAGCCAAGGGGCTCCTGCTGTACACACAAAGGCAAACAAGCAATCCACAGAATCATGGAATGGGTTGGAAGGGACCTTAAAGCCCATCCAGTGCCACCCCTGCCATGGACAGGGTCACCTTCCACTGTCCCAGGCTGCTCCAAYCCCRGTCCTTGGGCACTGCCAGGGATCCAGGGGCAGCCACAGCTGCTTTGGGCCCCCTYTGCCAGGGCCTGCCCACCTCACAAGGAACAATTCCTTTTAATATCCAATCTAAATCTACTRTCTTCCAGCTTTAAGCCATTCCCCCTTGTCCTATCACTCCAGGCCCTTGTCTGAACTCACTCTCCAGCTCTTTTGGAGCCTCTTTAGCTGTTGTTTTTTCATGAGAAAAACACCAATTTTACACACTGCTTGGCCAGACAGCTCCACAACCCCCTCAGCTGCTCAGGCTCCTGGGAAGCAGCAGGATTGTGCCAGCAGATCCCAAAATCCCCCTGCAGCCCAGGCCCTGGTGCTTCACAGAGGACATTAAAGCGTCCATCCCTGGGAGCTCGTGTCCAGCAGTTCCTGTCACAYGGACAGGGCTGGGAATGGTTTATTTTTAGCCCTCAGCATCTTTCATTTCCGTAGGAGCTGCATGCAATGCTCCCTTCCAGAGAACACCTCCTCCCCTGCCTCTCCACASTGCAAACCAGYCTGCTGGGACAGAATGCAGGGCTCTGCCTGCTGAAAAGGACAAAGCCCACCCGAGGAGGGGAGCAGAGGCACCACACACAGGCTGGGTGCTCTGCCAGTGCAGGAAAACAGGGAAAACAGGGAAAACAGGAGAAGCAGAGCCATGTGCCATGTGTGCCAGCAGGATCTGTGCAGTGATCCACACTCCCAGTGAGGTGTGAGACAACAAACAAACACCACAAGTGCAGCCAGCACCACAAGCAATCCAGGGCTTTTCCAGAGCTTTTCATCTTCTCCAGCCAACAYCAGGGAGATGAATGCTGCTCTCCAGTTTTAAACTCCCACGTGGGGAAGAGCARCTGTTTATACAAATTTTTACACAGATAAAAGGCCAATCTTGGCCTAGAAGCCACTCTCTGCACCCATGAATGACTCCAAGCAGTGGCTCATGGCCTGTCTCTCCAGCAGGACCCTCAGCCCTGGGGGCTCACCCTGGCAGGTTCAGCAGCTGGAAGGACTCCACCAAAGGAGCCCAAAGCACACAAGGGAGGACATGGAAAGCATCCCAAGAGAGAGGGAAGAGGCCAGCTGAGCTGCAAAGAACAGAGCRCAGTGCTCAGCTGGTTTCCRGAGCAGGACTTCATGCAGGGGACAAATAAAGCTGTGACCATCCCCCTCCTTTCTRCCCAGGATCCACCAAACTGATTGAAAACGGTTTTTTGGGGTTTTTTTTACCCAATTTTATTTCTTGAATCTTCTGCAGGAAGAAAAGCAGGTTTAAACCTTCAACTTTGTATCTATTTTTATGTTATCAGAGATTTTAAAAAATGGTGTAAGAGGGGACAGAAGCCAGGCCACTCAAGGGAATTCTCCCATAGGAACATATTCCAGGAGCTGGACTTGAATGATTCTTGTGGGTCCCTTCCAAGTCAGGATATTCCATGACTCTGTGATCTGAAGGAGCACAGAGCAGTGAAAAGCAGCACAATGCCCTTTTCCCAAGTGAGGGAGCAGGATCACATCACATCCAGGCTCACTTAAGCTAAGCTGTTCTGACTCCAACACTTGCACATGGGAGCAGATTCTTTTTATAGAGACCTGGCACGGCACAAACACCTCTCATGAGGTCCTGGGAAGGGCTGAAGGTGCAGCAGCAGGATGTGTCCCCACACACTGCCATCAGAGGACTGCACTCATGCCACACAGGCACAGCCCCAGTGCCTCTGCTGGGTTTACATRAGCAGTTCCATAAATAAACCAATTTGTAAATTAAGACTACACCTAATGGTATAATGGTCTATTATATGGTAGAATGGCAATGATATATTTTGAACTTGGAAATTAAAGCTACACCTAATGCTAGTAATGGAGTTTGTGTACCTGCCTCATGGGACAAAGGGCTCACTATTTATTTCCTTTACAAACAGAAAACTCTAATTCCCTCTGTACCCATGAGGATGCCTCACTTCAGGGTAATGCCTGACTTAATWTTGGTGTTTTAGCTACTTTACAAATTTGTCCTTCCTAAAACTACAGAAACTGTAAATCTCCAGGGAAACACCTTGGACCAAATTGCCAACATTAACCTCACTACATTATAGCTGAAAGATTTAGGATTGTTCAGCCTGGAGGAGAGAAGGCTCCAGGGAGAGCTCAGAGCCCCTTGCAGGGCCTGAAGGGGCTCCAGGGAATGGCTCCCACTGCCAGAGGGCAGGGATGGATGGGATATTGGGAATGAGGAATTGTTCCCTGGCAGGGTGGGCAGGCCCTGGCACAGGGTGCCCAGAGCAGCTGGGGCTGCCCCTGGATCCCTGGCAGTGCCCAAGGCCAGGCTGGACACTGGGGCTGGAGCAGCCTGGGACAGTGGAGGTGTCCCTGCCATGGCAGGGGTGGCACTGGATGGGTTTTAAGGTCCTTTCCCACCCAGGCCATTCCATGGTTCTGTGATTAAAGATTTTGTTCCACCCCCCAGCCTGACCCTGTGACACCCCAGGCCTGGCACCACAGCAGCTCCTCACCACGATGATCCCAGTGCTTCCTCCAATGCATCACTGCCTCCCTGCAGCATCCACAGGGATTCCTCAGCAAAGCTCTCAGCCTCCACTGCCTGCAGAACGTGACTCTCACAACCACTAAGCCTGTTCAGGTGRTGTGCACTTGGAAATCAATTGTACAAATCCTGATGGGATCAATCCCGTTCTCACAGCYTGGGCTCTGTGCTTAAATTAGGCTACAATATTCCAAAAATGGGGAATGTCAGCTATGGGRAGCCAGAGGTTTCATTCCTGCACTGCAAAGGCACCTGAGGGCTGCAGTTGTGCAGCAGAATTTAATCCAATCCAGTAATTACAGACCTTATCTGTGCTGAGATACAGAGCTGCAGCCTCTCAAGGCACTRACAAGTGACAATTCCAGGCTGGATGTCTGCAGCTGTAAGGGAGCCTGTTACAGAGCAACAAACACAAATTTCCAGACCTCTAGAAGTRAACTTTCAAATTTAAAACTGCATTTCCAAGGAGCTTGCATGCATAGGTTTTTCCACTTTGAAGCAGAAATTTTTACTTCTTTCCTGGTGGTGAAAAGGAAGGGGACAGAGAGGGAGAGGCAGATGCCTCACCCAGTGCACACTCAATGTTTACCCACAAAAAAAATGCAGGTTCCTGGGAAAACAGTTCCCAGGCAGCATCCAGCTGGGACATCCAGGGACTGCACAGGCAAAAAAAAAAATAGGAAAATTCCTGTCCATCAGCTCCTAAGCCAATCCCACTCCTAAAAGGATCAGAAACACCACTGGGTCTTTGCCTCCTCAAGTGTTGCAGCAAAACACTGTACTTATAATGAGCTTTAACAGATAAAAGCCTGATAGAGGAGTAAAGCACAGATAATCCCATAAATTTGGGTTGCCAATCCTCAGGCTGTCCCAGGGTCAGGCAGCTCCTCCACCAATTCAGAGTGCCATGGAAGTGCAGGGTGGTCTGTGAAACAGCCTGAAGGGCTCACACACAGAAATCACCACGGCTCCCCCGGCACTGACAGGACAAGCCATAGACAGGACATGGCTTTTCCTCATCCCCCATCAGCATCCAGAGCTGAAGGCAAACTCACAAAAAGTGTCAGGAATAACCATAGAATGGTTCATGAAATGTGTCTGGGAGGCACCTCAGGAGGCCTCAGGTCCAGTCTCCTGCTCTGAGCATCTCTCTCCAGACAAGGCTGCTCAGGACCCTGCCCATCCACAGCTGGAACAGCRGTGAGTTCCCTGCACCTCCCCAGATCCCTGTCCCAGTGTTCAGRCCTCATTCCCAAGCCAGCATGCTTCCATGTGTCCATGCAGGATTCCCCACGTGCTCTCCCAGCTCTGTGACTCACCCTGCCAGGAGCAGAGCCAGGCTCTGTCCCGTCTCACACCCTCCACCATGGAGCTGTGGCGTCTCCTCTGCTCCAGCCTCATCCTGGCAGGCCCCAAACCAGACTGATGGCCCAGACAGGGCCCCCCAGGGCCCTCCTCTGCTGAGCAGAGGGGACAGTCCCTTCCCTCAACACTTCTGCTAACACAGCCAAAGCCACCACTGACCTCTGCTCACTCCTGGTCACCTTTTTGTCCCCAGGGGCTCCTCTGCAAAGCTGCTTCCAGCAGCAATGCCTCTGCTGAGCATCACAGGGTTCCCATCACCCTGCAGCTCCAGCCTGTCACAGTCCCTCTGAACTCCAGACCTGTGACCTCTCTGCTCCACTTGGCCTCACCCAGAGCCAGGCTGCGAGGGCACTCACCCGTTAATAACCACATTACACAGCAAATACTGCAACTAATGAACTGTGATCTTATCACAGCTACCAAAAACCAATCAAATTATATGTACTCCTAATCAACGCCTGAGAGGATACAGCTGACCAGAGCACCACCACCACCCCAGCTCCCAAAGGGAGCCCTGCATGTTGTGGACAATTCCAAGTGGGAGCTGACAGTGTATCCCGTGTACCAAATGTAAATTATGCAGTATTGAGATGATTTGTCACCTTTGTACCATCACAAAATGACTTTTAGTTTGAGCACTCTCTTCCTCCTGCTTATAAAAATTCCATCCCAGCAGAGATGCAAAGCCAAGGAGCCTCAGGCAGACWCTCCCCAGCACAGACCAGAGACCCAGCTGACAAGGAATGGAAAACTCTGCTGGGATAAAATAAAGCCATAGAGCAGTTCCACTTCACCACACACTATAAACCTGCAATGCCTTCTGCTCCACAAACCCTGCTGGGAAACACCACAGTGGCAACTTGGGAATAATAAACAGAGGATAAACAYCACCCATCATCAGTCACAGGAACGTGCATGCTTGGAAACAGAAAAGATGGAAGGTCTCAAGTCTTCCAAGAACAAAGGATGMGGCTGCTGGAGAACACAGCCCTGACACCAGGCACCACCCAAGCGTTCCTGGATTCCTCCAAAAAGGGCTTCAAACCAAAGGCTGAAACTTAACAAAGAATCACAGAATCATGGAATCTCCTGAGCTGGAAGGGACCCACAAGGATCACCCAGTCCAACTTCTGGCTCTGCCCAGACCCCCAACAACCCCACCCTGTCCATCCCTGGCAGTGCTGCCCAAAGGCTCCTGGAGCTCTGGCAGCCTCGGGGCCGTGCCCATTCCCTGGGGAGCCTGGGCAGGGCCAGCACCCTCTGGGGAAGAACCTTGCCCTGAAATCCAACCTAAAATTCCCCTGACACACCTTCATTGACTCCTCACGAGCTGTGGGCACAGCTGCCACCCCCACCTGCTGCACAGCATCTCCACACCTCAAAGACAAAAATCTGCTTCTTTAATCTTGTGGTCTCCACTCCTGCACAGTCCTGGAGAGGAGGGGCATGTCTGTGTCCCACTGCCATGAGCACATCCCAGTTATCCATGTCCATGCTCCAGCCAAATCCACCCAAACTCACCCCATCTTCCGAACTGGGACCGGTGTATTTTTCAAGCGCTTCCAAGAAGAGCCACCACTCCTGACAGTTGCAGAAGACCTGAAAAAAAAAGTTGGTGGAACCACCCCTGTGCATTTCACAGGAAAAAAGAAACTTCAAAAATCATGAAGATTTCCAGAGCTAGGGAATTAGTTGCCATGGATATTTGCTGCTGTGACAAATACTCTAATTCTGTGCTGGGGTGAGTGACAGGCACAAAGCACCAAGTCAGCTGGGAACAGCAACACGGCACGGCTGGAACACAGCACACACAGCCCCACGTCCCTGGGAGCATCCCTGAGGAAACCAACCATGGACCTCACCAGCACCAGCACCAGGAGGCCACGGGACTCCCCAAAGGAGCTTTGCTCCCATCCAGGCTTCCCAGCCCTGCTGTCACATCCATGGCTGTGCCATGGGAAGGAGAGTTCACTGTTTGTGAGAGCCCACCCAGCCACGGTGTTTAGGGGTCTGTGCCAAACAACCAGCCTGAAGTGAGAAGATCTTACTCACGACAGCAATACACAACCAGCAGGCCCCAAGGACAACATTTTCCTGCTCTGTTTCTTATAAAGTTCCTAGAAGAAACCTGCTCTAGCTATTAACAACACATTAAGAATCACTGCTTTGTGTTAAAGAAGGAAAAGAGAAAGGCACTGACTCCCACTTCACCATATTTACCCCCACATGCATTGCAGAAGCTGCTTTAAACAGCCACGCGTGCCCAGCCAGTGCTCTCATCCAGAAAGATTTGGAGGATTAAGACTATTTTTAGGGAGTGAAGCACCTCCCCCTGAGTCACTGCAGGGACATACATCTATCCAGTCGTGATTCAAAGCAGAAATAGCCTTGAAGAGTTAGATAAAAATAAAAAAAAAAAAAAAAGCAAGGAAAGTGGATACTAACACAGCTTGGTGTGAAGGGAAGGGCAGGGAAAACAGAGGTGACAACGGGTTTGGGCACAGTCAACAGTGCTGACACAGCAGCAGCTCCATCAGTGTCACAATGTGAGCTGTGAGCAGCTCACAGCGAGCAGCATCACCTGAGGACAGCACAGGCAGGTACAAAACAGCCCTGCCAGGAGCCCTGGCTTGCAGAGGGGGAAGCGAATCCCAAGTGCCTGGAAGGGGACCAAAGAGAAGATTTGCTCCCATTTGTTCTGCTTTCACGGCAGAGCTCCACTGACACGCAGTCCCACGCTTCCATCTGCGCGTTTAATTGCAGCGTTGATCCGTTCGCAGCCCAAGGCTCAGCAGCAGCCCTGCACACACTCACACTCGGGGCTGTGAGTCAGCACCACTGCCCCAGCACCACGCTCACATCCAGCTCTGCTCTCCTCCAGCCCAGCCCCAGCCGGCAGACACGGCAATGTTGTGTCATTAATTATTAAACAAGCTTTTTGAGCGAAACCAAACAAAGGCTGATGCAAAGTGTAGAAAGATCCCTGCCACGGTGCTGTAGGAACTGCTACAACAATTGAACAGTATAATGAGGACCTGAAGGGATATTTAACACCTCCAGCTAGCTCAGGTTTGGAAGCACTATCTTATTTAGGGATAAATCTCCAGGATGCTGCCTGCCCTCCTGATAGCAGGCTGGGACAACTCACATTTCAGGGTGACAACCTGAGCTGTTGGCCATCAGCTGAACAGACCTGCAGGGAGCAGAGGGCTCTGATATCACTGATAACACTTSAGGCACCTAAAATTACCAGGCTGAGTTACCCAGCTACAACATTTGATACACAAGCACAAAATACAGAGAAGCTCAGTAGTCTGACCTGCTGCAGCATAACTCAACCTACAGATAGTGAACATCATGGTCATTCAGAGGTGAGCTCAGAGCACACTGCACTGATTGGAAACTCCTTTCAGGGGAAAATGAGGCAGGGTACAAGGGATACTGCATGGAAAAGCACAGCAGGTTCCTCACAATACTCCTGACAAGAAGGATCAGCTCCTTCCCCAGTGACTCACTGTGTGTACAGAGGATGACAGGCCATACAAGCACCAACTCAAACCTGTAACTGGAGCCAGCCAAGTCAGAGCTGAATACATATTTCCCTGGAAAAAGACAAGCAGGGGAGCTGCAGGAAGAGGCAGGTGATGCCAGTCACCTCTGCAGGCAAAGGACAGCCGTCCTGCTCCTGGAGCAACATGACAGCAGCTAGACCAAYGGCTGGCAAGGGTTTTCCAGGGCTGAGCACAGCCATGGATGCCCTGGAGCAGTAGCCAGTCCACACCACCCTCTGCTCCTAAAGGTCAGCACAGCCCCTGCTGTCCRACTGCAGCAGAGCTGAGGGAGCTCCAGCACCATGGGGGAGAGATGCAGGGCTGGACAGTGACCCCCTGCCCTTGCCTGGGACAGCAGAAAGGGCTAACAGATAAGTTACTCAGGTAAGGAGCCAGGCAGCTGAGCCCACAAACACCCTCCARACCTGCCAACAGCTCCAGGAGTGAAAACTGCTGTGGGAGCCAAGCTACCTGAGGGATCCCCACACGACCAACATGGAGACAGCAGCACAGGCTGCTGTACTTCCACACAAACCCAGAGTGCTCTGCCCCCTCACAGTTTAGCTCTGCACAAGACAAACCAGTTATTTCTTCTACAATTACATCAAATGAAGTATTTGGCCAGTATAGAATCATGGAATGGTTTGGGTGGGAAAGAARCTTAAAGGTTCCACTCCCCTGCCATGGGCAGGGACACCATCCACAAGACCAGGCTGCTCCAAGCCCTGCCCAGCTTGGCCTGGAACACCTGCAGGGATGGGATGAGGGATGACATCCATCCCATCTAGCCAAATGAAGATTATATGTATAGAAATAAAGGAGAAAAATGGTTCATGGCTCTTATCACAGTTTGCAACCAGCAAACAGAACCAGGCAACAGCTGTAAATCCCCTCAGCCAGCACTAATTACCAAGCCATGCTGGAAACATCCCTAAGGATAAGATCCCTGTCTCACGCCCTCCTGCAGAGTCAGCAGCAGTTGCTGTTTGGACTGAAGTGAGCCCAACCTCCCCCACAGCACTAACGGGGAGCAGAGCAACCCAGCCTGGAACCAGCAGCCCAAAGAGCATCGTTCCCCCCACCCCACGGCACCCCTCAAGTGRCATGTGGACATGCAGTGTCCCCAGGGAGCTGTGGCAGCACCGTGTCCCCAGGGACAAAGCAGAGCAAGGAGCTGCTCCAGGATGGGCAAATAACAAGGAACAACAGCAAAGCACCATATGGATCCAGAGAGTGCCATGGGAAAACAAGCTGACTGGGAACACCAATTATTCATCACTGTTTAAAAACAAGTAGCTCAAAGTCACCAGGAGCTGCAGAGCTGCCCTGGAAACCTGCACGCTCCAGCACCCAAAGAGACACAAACACTCCAGGACCTGTCTGCACAGGGACAGGGTGTCGCAAAAGTCATTCCAGGAGAGCACGMTGCCTCATTCTATCAGGTACAAGCTAAATGTAAGGAAAAGTTTTCCCCTCCAAGGGTGGTCCAACACTGGAAGAGGGGCCTGGAGAGGCTCTGCAAGCTCACACCTTGGAGATTTCGGAGGCTGGAGCACAAGTGTGATGAGAGGTGGCTGAGGGAGCTGGAGGGGCTCAACCTTGTGGCTCTGCACAGCTCCTGCCAGGAGGGGACAGCCGGGGGGGTCGGGCTGTGCTCCAGGGAACAGGGACAGGAGCAGAGGGAACGGCCTCAGGCTGGGCCAGGGCAGGCTCAGGGTGGTTTGCTATTGGGAAAATTTCTTTATGGAAAGGGTGGTCAGGGTGGCACAACTGCCCAGGGCAGTGCTGGAGTCCCCATCCCTGGAGTGACTTAAAAGCCACGTGGATGTGGCACCTGGGGACGTGGGTCAGTGGTGGCCTTGGCAGTGCTGGGGGAACACTTGGATCCGAGGCTCCCAGAGGTCTCTCCTGGGCTCCCTCAAGCCCCCACATCTCTACCATCAGCAGTGGTTTTCAAGCTCCTTCCCKAACTCCCCTCCTCAGCTTTCAGTGGAGTCTCAGCACAAGAAACAGGAGAAATATCTCTGGGTTGTGCTCAAGCCATCATGATGCCAACCAAGAGTTAAGTGCTGGATAAACAGAGCTAGTGAAGAATGCTGCTCTGTGAAACACAGCTTTTCCAGGGAAATGAGCTGCAGGATGACCCAGACAAGACAGCTAAAGTGCCCCAGGCACCCATCACTGCTCAAAGAGGAGAGTTAATGCTGCTGGATGGAGAAGCCTTTCCCTTCCCAACAATAACATGSTTTTCCCCTCTCCATTTGTCATTGCTTTCATCATTACACCCCGTGCCCACACAAAGCACTGCTGAAGGCTCTCCAGACACCCAACCCACAGGAACCCAGCTCCAGCCCATCCCACAGAGGAGCCAACACATCCCAGAGCTCTRAGAAAGGTCAAGGAGCTGCTGGGYGAACACAACACTTGGAGCATCCATGGTCACATGAGCCAACGCCAGTCTTCGATGAATTAATACTCACCTGCAGATCCTCTCTAATCTCCTTGAAAACACTTATCTGTTCAAGGTGATTAGATTCTCCCATACAGAGCTGCTAATTATAGATAATGATAAATCTGAGTGGCAGCCTGCAAGAGGAGTTCAGAGAGAGAGTTTGGATCATTAGCAAGTCAAGCAGACTAGTCCTGCATCCCCAAACTGCCTTCCCACGCCAGCATCACTGAATCAGCCAAAACACTTGGTCAAAAACAACCTAGGAGGACCAACCAAGGGCAAGTAAAATGGTCCAGCRACATTGCTGTGGATTTAGGAACTTCCTAAACCCACACACCTCCCTCCACAGGAGGGAACTGCACAGGAACTCCTCAAGAATTCCTCAGCAGTTGTTATTTTTCACAGGTTCAGAGGAGGGAATACAAAGCAAAGGCACATGAAGTTTCCCTGGCAGCAAGACTTGATGTCTTCATCGATGTAGCAAAGCTACAGGAGGCTTTAAATGCTCCATTTGGGAAAAATGTTGTAATTAGAAGCTTTAATTCAGCAAACTGTCCCTGTGAAACCAACTGGGCAGCAAACAGGCYTCGCACTTGGCTGCTGGAGCAAACCCCTCACTCAGAACAGCTCCAGAGGATGGCACAGCAGCCACCCACACACCAGCACCTCCAGGGACACCAAGGGGACACCCGGGATTTCAGCAGCTCAACTCTGCAAACCAAAATCCTCCAGGCAACGTGACAGGCTGGGGTTTAAAGCTAAAGAGCAAGAGGCAGGAAATCCAAATGCAACAAAAAGCTTCAACCTGGAACAAAATCAATCCACTCAAGGAGGCAGCCTGGGCACCACGGGGCAGCCTTCCCAGTTTAGATGATTTTAGCAGGCAAGCAAAATGAAGTTTCTACAAAGCTACTCCTGAGCAGCCACAGCTAGATCAGGTGGGCTGTGCAGCTACAAAGGTGACAACACGAGAAGAGCACAGCAATTCACCTGCAAGGGCAGGAAAGGAGACTTCTGGTGTGGACCTGCTGAGCTGGGCTGAGCACAAGGAGCCAGCAGAAAGCAGGACCCGTGACTCTCAGAATGCCAGAGACCTCTATAGAATATATACAAATATAGATATATGCTCTTTCTCAGCGAACAGGCAGCAGCCTGACACCTGCCTGGCTCCTGTCATGGAGCTAGAATTCCTATCAAAACAGAACTGCCAGTTTTTACCCCAGACTGTCTCCCAGGAGTGCTCCCAGATGAGCAATTCAAGCTGACACAGCCACTATTTCAGAGCGCTGGTTTTGAAGAGTATCATGGAGGCTTTTCTCCACTTAGGAAAGGCTTCACCACGTGTTCTGCACTGTATTTTTGTACTCCTGACTCACAACCAAATTAATTCAGTTGTCATCAAGCCCAGAGATGAAAAGAAGCACAAAATCCTCCAGCATCCTTTTCCCCYAGCAGCTGCTGAAGGTCTGCCCTGCCTGAAAGCTTCACAAAGTTTCAACTCCTTCACATGCAGCTCAGAATAATTTCCCTGGATGTTTCTGTTTGTTGTTTCAGCCTAAAACAGATCAAATGGTCTCAAAATAAACCTGGTTGTTCCCATCTAAAATAATTGTTGAAGAAAACCACTTGTTCACTCATGACAGACTTGGCATCAACACGCAAAAATAATATTCCGACATGGTTACAAATGGGGTGTTAAACTCCAACAGCCTTTTTGAGCAGAGTTAAGACATTCCAGAAAGGATTACAGTAAATTAGCTGAATTACTGAGAGGTAATTACATTTTTTTGGGGGGAGATTGTTTGGGTAAGTTCTTTGAGGGTTTTCAACAACTCCAAGTAGATAACCACATCATTTATCTTCTGCACTGTTACCTGCTGTAGTCTGACCCTGGGACCCAGGTTCCAGGTCTCTCTTAGAGCTGGAAGAGTTTATATTCACATCTGACAGGGAACTGGAGCTCTGCAATCTGCTTCASGCTACGTGTCAGCAGCTGGAGCTGAGAGGAAATCAGCTGATGAACTTTATGTCGGGAGGAAAAACAGCTTTGGCACTACCTTTATAGAGAATTCCTGTCTCAGGGGGTTTGGCACTTTAAAGAGTTACTATTTTATAAAGCTTTTAACCATCTTTAATATTCAGGATTGTTTCCATGTCCTGAAGTACAGCCAACATCTGCTGCACAACACTGAGGGTGACAGAGCACTTGTGTTCCCAGTGAGAAGAATAAACATGATCCAAATCACAGAATCCCTGAATGGTCTGGGTGGSAAGGGACCTTAAAGCCKCRGTCGTTCCACCTCCTACCATACACAGGGACACCTTCCTGGAGGATAAAAACACCAACATCCACATTTGTATWTTCACCCCTCAAGAGAGACAAGCAGCACAAGAGAAGCTACGGAGATGACACCACTTCGGATTCAGCCTCGGGGTGTCTGACACACTCCTCGCTGAGCCCACAGCCCGTCAGACAGCGCCGGGAGCCAGGCACGGCTCGGAGCAGCTGCTGGAGCTCCCTRCTGTCCCCCAGGAGCGCAGCCCCAGCCTGGGCTGATTTCCCGAGCCCGACATTCCCAGCACAGCATCCCAGGCCACCCTTCCACCGGCACCGCAGCGCCCGCAGCCACGGGCACCGCTGGGGGAAGGACCCGCAGGCTCTGGCAGGGTACAGCAGCAGCAGGAGCAGGTTACACAGCTGAGGGAGGAGGGTTTGGGGTGTTTGGGTGGAAGGTTGTGATTTGGGCAGCTGTAGCAGCCGGAGCTGCTGCAGCAGGAGCGGAGGGATGGAGAGAGAAGGATGGGAGATCCAGGGCGATCCATCATACCGCTACCCCCGCCGGACCCCCGCGGCTCTGCAGGATCAAAACCCGAGTTTGGCTTTAAAAGAGGAAAAAAAGCCCAAACTACACAATACGAGGCGATTTTCGCTGTGCAACAGCGCAGCCCCCGCGGTCCGTCCCCCCCTCCCGGCGGCCCCTGCCCGGCCCCCCGGCCCCGGTACCTGTAGTAGCTGAGCAGCCCATTGCTGAGCACGAACCAGCGACGCTGGTAGCCCTTCAGGTAGTTGGTCCACTTGAAGAGCCACCCCTTGTAGGTGTCGGAGCCCGGGGGGGCGGCGGGCGCTCCCCCCGCCGGGCCCCCGCCGCCGCGGCCGCCCGGCTCGGCGCTCATGGCCGGCAGCTCGTGGCAGGCCAGGCAGGGGACGGCGCTGAGGAGCGAGACCAGCCCGCGGGTGCCGCCGCCGCAGAGCGCGGCCGCCTTCCCCATAGACCCCGCGGGGCCCGGCCGAGGCTCCGCCGCTCCCGGGGCGGCCCCGGCCCGTCCGCGCCGAGCGGGGGCGGTGCCGCCGCCACGTGACCGCCCCACGGGGAGGGGAGCGGAGGGGAGCGCCCCCCGGCGGCGGGGCGGGAACGGCGCGCACCACCCCCGCCCTCACACCGCCCCCGCCATTTTGGCCCCCCGCCGCCATTTCATGCCAGGGGGCTGGGGCGGGGGGGACGGTGAAAACTGTTCCCTGTAAATCTTCCCGTAAAAAACCCTCCTGGGTGCCGCCTGCCCTGCTGGGAGGAGAAGCCCCATCCTTCTGTTCCGCTCACCCGCTCCCTCCTGCAGCYCACGGGCCTGGATTTTGTGCCTGAGGCGGTGCCTGTCCACAGGGCAGTGTGGAGGCCTGTGGCAGGTGCCACCCGGCCAGGTGTTCCCATGTCTGCTGAGGGTTCTTCCCTTTCCCCTTTCTCTTCCCAGCCTTTTTTGCCTTCTTTGTCTCTCTTCCCTTTTCCCTTTCCCCTGCCTTCTTCCTCTTTATCCTCTCCTCTTCATTCCCCCTCATCATAGATCACGTCTCACTCATCTCCCTGATCCTCTCTGATCCCCCTGATCCCATTATCCTCAGCCACCACCTTCACACACTGRCACAGCCATGCCAGGGGCTCAGGAGGCTCTCCCAGCCCTGGGAATTCTCCAGAGAGGGCTCCAAGCCTCGAGATCTGGGCTGGGCAGCTCCGAGGGTGAAGGACGCTCCATGTGCTGCTCTGGGCTGAGCTCCGGCCCCTCTGCAGCTGGGTGAGCCATTCCTCCCTGGAGAGTCCTTCYGGCAGGAGCACCAGGGACACTGAGGCAGCCTGTGGGGCCACTCCTGGGTCTGCAACAGCCTGAGAGGGCTTTGGACTCCAAAGGCTGCTTTTCAGAGAGCCATGGAATGGGTTACCATGGAAGGGACCTTCAAGCCCATCCCAGTGCCACCCCTGCCATGAGCGTGGACACCTCCCACTGTCCCAGGCTGCTCCAGCCCCAGTGTCCAACCTGGTCTTGGGCACTGCCAGGGATCCAGGGGCAGCCACAGCTGCTCTGGGCACCCTGTGCCAGGGCCCTAGCACCCTGCCAGGGAACAATTCCTGATTCCCAATATCCCATCCATCCCAGGGCACCTCTGGCACTGGGAAGCCATTCCCCCTTGTCCCAAGTCCCTCTCCAGCTCTCCTGGAGCCCCTTTAGGTACTGGAYGGGCCTTTAAGGTCTCCCTGGAGGCTGTAGGTTTTTGGGAACTGAAMTCTATCTGGACAGGGAATGTCCTTGATGTAACTGCACCCCAAACTATCCACATGGCTGCCANTCTATCTGGACAGGGAATGTCCTTGATGTAACTGCACCCCAAACTATCCACATGGCTGCCAYCTTCTCAAAGTCTCATGGATCTCAGTATCTCTTGTGGCTGCCAAGAAGGGAACACACCTTCCTTGGCCATGTCTGAGGAGAGAGGGGCCTCACKAGTGCCACTGCTCTCTCCTGGGAAGGGAGGCTGCAAGGATGGGCCCTAAAGTCAGGAGTGGGCTGTCAAWTCCACAKAAGCAGGACYTGACAGGATGAGGGGAAATGGCCTCAAGTTGRYCCAGGGAATGTTTATATTAAATATTAACAAAAAGTTTTTTCATGGAAAAGGTCCTAAAGCCCTGGGACAAACTGCCAAGGGAACTGGTATAGTCACCATCCCTGGAAGTGTTCATAAAACATGGATGTGACACTTGAGGACAAGGGTTACTGGTGAACATGGTGGTACTYGCTTGACTGGATGATCTTAAAAGTCTTTTCCAACCTTTACAATTCTCAATGCTTTTATCTGGAAGAGCTCAGACACAGCAGCTTTGCCAGGGAGTGAAAAGGATTTGGGGCTTTATTTCTTGCCTTTGCCCTTGCCCTTGCCCTTTCCCTTCTTCAGTAGTGACTTGTAGATGGACCGCACCAAGTAACCTTTCCAGTAGGCCTGGATGCAGGTGGCAGCTTTGTTCCTCCTGGCCTCCTCCCGTGCAGCTTCCTCCTCCTTCTCCTTGAGTATCCTGCGCTCCTCCTCGATCAGGGTGTACTCCTGGATCAGCATGGCGTGCTTCTCCATCAGCACGGACAACTGCTCCTTCTCCTCGTTGTAGGCAGCCTGGAGCTCATCATATGTGGTCTGGCAGGACAGCAGGGATCAGGGACAGCTGGGCAGCAGCTCCTCCCCACATCCCCAGGTGAGGGTCCTGAAACCCATCCCAAAGCCATGGAATCTCAACTGGTTGGAGCCTTTCCAAAGGGATTCAAAAGGAAGGTGTGTCCCAGTACCCAGGGAGTTTCATTACATGCTGGGTCCCTTGATGCTCCCTTGAAAAATGCTCCCACAGATAATGGAAGATTTGGAGAACCAGCAGTGCATCTGCCAGGGTGCTGGAAGGAGCTGAGCTCTCCAAAGCAGCCCTGCTATGGCAGGAGCTGCAGCAGAAACTGCCTGGCACAGCCCCTCTGCCAAAGATTTTGGGGCCTGTACTGCAGCTCTAACTTGGGTCTGATGTTTGTCAGTGAGGGGTAGGTCTGCCTTGACAAATTCTGCCCCAAACATGGGGCTCCTGCCTCTCCAGGGACAGGAAACCAAAATAATCCCATTATTAAACGTCTGACGGGGGATCATTCCTTACAATTAGCAGCAGCTTTCAGGCCCCTCCCTGTATTTTGCTCTGTAAGGAATCCAGCAGCTTTTATCCAATCCCATAAATACTGCAAGAACAGGAAAGCCCCCAGGGCCTTCRTAGAGGCAAGTTTTGGGGGTGCTGATGTGACCCTGAGCCTGTTATGGCTCAGCTGGGGGCAGGCTGTTGGGTTTCTTAACACCCAGCACATCCCCCAAGGATTCAGCAGGAACAGGAGCAAGATTTGGACACCAGGTAGGGCCATGAGGATTGAGGATTGGAGCAAACCTGAAAAACCTGTTTCCTGGCATCAGGTGGACATCCCAGACAGAACKTGGTGACCCCTTTGCCCCCAGATACCGTGGGATTTAGCACAGATTTATCCCACTGAGACTGTGGGATTTACAGTGGGATTGAGTGGATGTAACTTTTCCTAAAGCCAAAGCAGCAGAGGCCTCCTGGACACACAGGCAGGACAAAGATCCCTTTCCTGTAGGTTTGCCTGGATGCAGAACTGCCTCACTTCCATGGTCTCCTGGGTCAGAYCCATGTGTCCCTTTGGACAGGAATTTACCCAAGCAAATCACTTTATGGCAGAGCAAAGCACTTAAAGCCAACACCTGTTTTTCTGTCATGTCTGTGTCGTATTTCTGGACCCATTCCTGAATTTCCTTCTCTGCTTTGCACTTTTRCTGAAACACAAAACAAGATCAGATCCTTGAAGACATCTGAGGCCTGGTAAGAAGTGTCCTGAGTGAGAAAACAGGGAAACTTTAAGCCACATCATCATTATATCTAAGTATTTSAGCCACAGCATCATTATATATCTGAATATTTCACCTCCTCCCTGTGACAAGCTTCCCTCAGCTGACACATATGTGGTTTGCCCTGGTTTAAGGATTCTCCTGGGACATTCCCAGAGGGRTTTATTTGGTTTACAGCATGGAGCTGGGGGGATGAACAGCACCTGGAAGTTGCTTTCTGCAGGAGGAAATGAACYTGTCTMATGGAATGTGGCAAGTCATCGACAKACTGAGGCAACCAGCTTGAAACTGAAGCAGGAGAGAACTGCAAAACCTGAATTTGGGACAGAAAGTACTCAGAAGATGGTGGTGCCTTTTAAAAGAAAGATCTTTCTGGCTGTACAACCGTTTAACAGTGGCTGTACTCCTGTACAGCCTGGGGCAGCTTCCCTCCAGCTCTGGATGTGTGCTCTGTGGAATCATTCCTGCTCCATTTCCTGTGTGGCACTACCCCAGGATGGCCCAAGGGCTCCCAGGCCATCACGAGGTCCCACCTGAGCTATTTAGACCACAAGTACAACTTGTACTTGCTGAGGAAAGGAGGCTTCTGTGGTCAGTAAATGCATCTGCCGGGGTGCTGGAATGAGCTGAGCTCTCCAAAGCAGCCCTGCTGTGGCAGGAACTGCAGCAGGAACTGCCTGACACAGCCCCTCTGCCAAAGATTTTGGGGCCTGTACTGCAGCTCTAACTTGGGTCTGATGTTTTGTCAGTGCCCAGCCCTTCATGTTGTACCACCCAATGCAAGYGTGACAGATGCCCCATCACCACCTGGGCTTCCTGCCCATGGGAGGCTGCACTGGTTTGGAGAGAATACTCAGAAAGAGCAAAATGAGAAGGAAAATGCCCTTTTTCCTGTTCTCAGTTCTCTGTGTCACCAGTGTGTTCTGCTCAGGGCAGAGCTGTTGCTACAGGGGCCTGATCCTGCCTGCTGGTCCCATTCCTCCTCCTGAGTCTGCTCAGCCCTGGGGACAGGGACTTTGGGGTGCTGCTGGGTGAGGGCTGCACCTGCCCCAACCCTGACACCCCCTCAGCCCTGGGCTGAGCCCCCAGTGTGGGCAGCAGGGGAGGGGATTCTGCTCCTCTCCCCCACCTGCAGAGCTGCCCCAGCCCTGGGGCCCAGTGCAGGAGGGACCTGGGGCTGCTGGAGAGAGTCCAGAGGAGGCACCAGAGATGCTCCAAAGGCTGGAGCCAGGCTGGGAGAGCTGGGGGTGCTCACCTGGAGAGGAGAAGGCTCCAGGGAGAGCTCAGAGCCCCTTGCAGGGCCTGAAGGGGCTCCAGGAGAGCTGCAGAGGGACTGGGGACAAGGGATGGAGGGACAGGACACAGGGAATGGCTCCCACTGCCAGAGGGCAGGGCTGGATGGGATATTGGGAATGAGGAATTGTTCCCTGGCAGGGTGGGCAGGCCCTGGCACAGGGTGCCCAGAGCAGCTGMGGCTGCCCCTGGATCCCTGGCAGTGCCCAAGGCCAGGTTGAATGGGGCTGGGAGCAGCCTGGGATAATGGAAGCTGTCCCTGCCCATGGCAGGGGGTGGCACTGAATGGGCTTTAATGTCCTTCCCACCCAAACTATTCTGGGATGACTCTATGAAATTACATTTCTCCCCATTCAGCCCAGCCTGATTCCTTGGCTTGTCTGTTCTGCCAAGCTGGGGCAGAGCAGGATCTGCTGAGCCCTCAGCATCAGCTCCATTCCACCTTGAACAATAAATCAGCTCTAAAAGATGCCTTCTACCAAGGCAATATTGTTTGCTCTGCTCCCCCTACAGCAGATCCCTGTTTTGTCACTATCCCACATGTGTCCTGCTCCTGCTGGCTGCCCTGAGCCCTGCCTGGTGTCACAGCACAGTGGGAAGGTGTTCCCAGCCAGCAGGAGCAGGACCTGTGWCAGCTCTGTCCCTGCTGTCGCTGCAGGGCTGCTTTCCACTGGAATCAGCAGAGCATGAGGACAGGGCGGGTGTGCTCTGACAAACACCATGTGCATCCTGCCAGGAACAAGCAGGGACCAGGGAACTCCTTGCAGCAYGCAGCAGCCAGAGCTGACAGCTCTGCAAAAAGGCTCAAACCTCCTGTCCCAGGGCTCTCCTCCCCTTTACCTTCCTGAGAACCAGCTCTGAAGCTCGATGCTCCAGCACCAGTGCATTGAACTGTGTTCCCAGGCGCTGAATGTCCTCCTTCAGCCTGGCACACCTCTCCTGGGAGGCTTTCTCATCCTCTTTTTTCTGCTTTTCCCCTTCCTTCATGATCAGCCGGATCTCAACCTTGCAGTTCTTGGCCAGATCTTCCATGGCGGTTTTGAGGTTTTCYATTGTTTTGTCCTTCTTGCTAACCTAGACCAGAAAACAAGAGGAATACTTTGGGAAATGCTCCTGAGGCATAAGGTGAGCAGGAGAAGAAAAAACATTGCAAAGCTGGAGGAGATCCAAGAAGGGACCCCAGGGGCCAGCTCAGGTAGCACCAAGGCCCTGCCACTGCTGGCTGAGGGGAGTTAGATTTACACAGGAGCTTTGGAAACCTTCCCCTGGCTCCTCTGGGAACCTGTTAGTAAAGACACAGAACAAACCATCCCAAGCTCCACTGGCACTGCCACCTGAGGAGCAGCCAAAACAGATTCCCTGGAGTAGCCCTGTGGCTCCCTCAAGGGCTGGATCAGGCTCCAAGTGACTGTCTGGGGGACAAGCTCAGGGAGGGAAATCCCCAGCTGSGATCAGTGAAACAGATTTATTCCCTATGTCCTGGACAAGCTGCCAAATTGCACATAAAAATCTCAATTCCCASAACTCCAAGGAGCAGAGGGAAAGGGGAAAGCAGGCCCRTGGCTCTGCCACCAGTGAGCAGGGCAAAGCCTTCTCAGCCAACCCCTCTTGCAGGGAGGAGAAAGAGAAACCCAGGTAGAAAACAAAGGATTGTTGTCAGAAGCCCTGGGCTTGGTACACAGGCTGGGAAAGTGCCTGGGAAGTGCCCAGTCAATTTATCTGCACCTCAGCTGCAGATAAAATTAAAGATTCATGTAATTTGTATAATCACTGATTAATCACAAAGGCTCCAAAGCAGCTGTTAGAGTCGGGAGTCACAGAAATGTTGGTTTTAAGCAGGAGTGAAGACAGAGCAAATATTAAAAATGGATTTMAATCAGAGCAATCTCTCCCTATAATGATTTTTCATTCTTTTAGCAGCAGGGAATGAAGCAGCTGGCATTGTCACCCTGCCAGGATACCACCACAGCAGTTTGTGCCTGTCCTGCCACTCCTCTGGAACTCAGGGACTTATATTGTTTAAGTTGGCTGGTGACAACAGGTTCAAAACATGCCAAATTTGAGCTAAAAAAAATCAAGCATGCAATATGCATTTTTCATTATATTTTACAATAAAAATATTATTTTTAAGTTTTAGATCTGGRTTAGAAAGGATTTCTGGAACTTGCTCTTTAGGAACTGCAATAAAAGGATTGGTTTGTAGTTAGCAAGGTTTTGCTCCAGTAAAAAGCAAGTTTCCACTTGGTTGGAAAACACATTCCCACAAGGTCCTACCTCTTCATCTCGAGTCTGGATGACTCCTGCCAGCTCTCCCTCTAGAGCTGAGATAATTTCTGTGCTCTTCTCAACCTGGAGGGAAATGTCTTTCATGAATTGAATCATTTCCCTCTCCTCATCAGGAGTGGTCAGGAGCCTCTCGAGCGTGAGGTCCCGGAACTCCATGAAGGCTTTGATGAACACATCAGCTGGTGACTCTTTCACCCGAACTTCYAATTTCAGCCCATGGTAAAGCAAGGGGTTGGCCAGGAAGAGCCTCAGGATGTTTCTCAGGGAACATTTCAGGCGTTTCTCCGCAGCTCTCATGGCCTTTGCATCTCCAGGGCTGGCGTGCAGGTCCTGTATTTCCATTGAAAGCTTCTGAAGCTCCAAAAGGCTSCTTGTGATCTCAGGTCCCAGCATCCCACCATACCTGTCCAGGGAGGCAGTAATCCGTGGGATCAACCTGGTGATCTCCAGCTTGACAATGGTCTCATCCAAGACAGTTAGGATTCGTTCTGTCTCCGTGCTATCAGGCTTTAGCTGGCGTGGATCTAACACCTTCATGACACCTAATGGAATCCCTGCCTTCCGTGGAGTTGCCATGGCCTTCACCAAGGTTCTTTGCTTCATGAGGATGCTTGGAATGCAACTGGATCCCCTGCTACCATGGATTCACTGAAACACCAGTGGCCTGGGTGGTTTGAGGTCTAGCAAGGACACGGCAGCTCTTACACAAGGTGAGACTCTGGAAGAAAATGGAGGTCCCTGTGCTGCTGCTGTCACATAATCTCCCTTCTTGGATTTTCTCTCTAAAAGGAAAACACAGTGACAGCATTAGAGAAACTATGTAKTTTGGGAAAGCATGAGAGTTCAAGATTACCCTGGAGTTCTCTCTGACTCTGGGCAGGGGGTCAGGACATGGGGTTGTGGATTAGAGCTGGTCTGTGTCCCAGAGCAGCTGTCAAACACCCGTGGGAAGGGGGTGATGGATTCCTGGCTTTGAAGGGTGGTGGGGGGAAAGCTCCCAACAGCTTTAGAGTAGCAGCTGAGGTAGAGCAGCACAAGCTGCAGCTCTGCWGTCCCCAGAGGGGTGTGGAGAGGGGTTTGGAGAGCCTTGGGGCCACCCTGGAGGGAAGGGTAGGGTTCCTAGTGGGAAACCTCTATGGGAAACCTCTGCCCTTCCAGGCCCGTCCCTGTCAGAGGGAGGAGAAGGGAGAGGGGATCTGTCAGGGACAGAGCAAGGGGAGGAGAGAGGGGAGGGGAGGAGATGGGGACAGCTGTGGTGGAGGGGCCGACAGGGAGTGAAGGGTCCCCTCGGTGTGGGTGTGGGACAGCAGGAGGACCCAGAGACTGGGGAGCAGTCAGAGGTCGGGGCGGTGATTCCCGGTGGGGAGACCCCCGTGCGAGGGGCGGGCGGCTCGGGGCCGGGGCGGGAGGATCCGGGGGCTCCGTGGGACCAGCGGCCCTGGGCATCCCGGGGGTTGCACGGGGTGACTCAGGAGTCGGTTACTGGGAGGTGCCGGCCCCAGGCTGCCTCCACCCCTGCAGCGCACTCGGTTCCGATCCCGGTCCCGATTCTGGTCCCGATCCCGATCCCGATCCCGATCCCGATCTCGATCCCGATCCCGGTCCGTATCCCGGTCCCGATCCCGCCGTCAGCGCCTCCCGTTGCCAGGCGACCCGAGGGGGCGGGGCGTTCGCGCGAGCTGTGCTGGCCCCGCCTCCTGACGCTTGATTGGCAGCGGCGCTGTCCAATGAGAAGTCCCGCGGCGGCGACTGCCAGGGGTTGGGGTGTGTCATGGCGCCGAGGGGCCTGTGAGGGGTGGGGGGAATGGGCGGCTCGTTCCCTTCGGGCTGCCCAGATGTGTGTTCCTGAGAGCGCGACGAGTAACCCGAAGAATAAACTTTATCCCCCCCGAGGTGACGTCTGCCAGGCGCGGGTCAGCGCAGTGGGTGTCCAGGAGCCCCGAAGAGGCTGTTTTGAAACATCAGGACACAGTAGAGTTCCCCTGAGCTGCGCTGTTAACGTGGCTGGTTTTACAGGGCCATAAGAGTGATAGTGAACCTCAGCTGATGAAAATGCTGATGCTGTACAGGCTGAGTTAATTGCTTACCTGTGATTTACTGACGTCTGCAAAGAACACGATGGCCCCTGAGCGCTGCCCTGCAGCCGTGCCCGCAGCCTGTGCCCGGGCAGTGATGGATGCCCTTGGGAGAGGAGGGTTTGGTTTCCAGCAAACACGGCAAATGCCGAGCTCCAGGCCATGCTCATAGCGATGCTCTGTCCCTCGCAGGAGCTCGCGCTGCACCGTGGTGGGGTGGCCATGCCCTCACGGGCAGCCTTGTCCCGGGTCCCAGCCTTGCCTGGCCTGAGCAGCTCCTTTATTTCTGTGCAGGGAGTGTCCAAGTGCAGGAATAATTCTGGTCACCCATTCCCAACTGTTTCCCTACACAAAGCAAAGAGGGGCTGGTGGTGGGAGATGTAGCGGGACCACCGGGACTGGGCTTCCTGGTGTGGCGCTGGTGAGGATGGATGAGGGGACACTTGGCATACCTGGTACCACCTCCAGCACCCCCAAGTCATTTTCCTCCAGGCTCATTACCTGGAGCAGTGACCTCCATGCGGGTTCCCTCCCGCCCTGAGTGGCTCAGCCAAAGGATTGATTCAAATCAAGAATGGGATTGAGTGTGACAGTGACTCTGGGTTTGGGCCCACCCCAAGCTGGGACATGCCCAGCCTGCTATGGGAAGAAGGGGCAGCTGGAACTGCAAGTCTGGGCCAGGCTGTCCCATAGCRTCCAGGGAAAGCACTCGCCTGCCCAGGAACACCTTCTCAAGCTCTAATTCAGCAGCTGGGATCCCACTGGGTCTAAATCCAGAAGATCTGTGATTTCCTGGCTGCACTATGATTGAYAGCACAGCAGAGCTGTGATTTCAGGCTACAGAGGGGTGTGCTGTCAGTTGGATGTGCCTCATGGAGCTCATCACTTAACAGAGAYCAGCCCTTGAGACATGGAGAGCTGCTGCTTTTCTTGACAAGGACTCCAGAAGGGATCCCTGACCCCCCTGAAAGGCTGCCACATSCGCTGCAGATATTTTGGAATGAAATCCATCATGAAAAGAATGTCTTTCCAAAGTTGAGGAGTGTCCTGATTGCTTTGTTTGTTGAAATGTGCRACTGCTCTCCAAGAAGGGCAGACTTGGACTTCCTGACAACCATAACATGGAGATGGCATCAACTGGCCAGTGACTGTCACCAGAGTCCCCTGTGTCTGGTGTGCACAGCCTGCTTGAAGGGACAGCAAGTCCTTGTGACATCCAGGGAAAGAGGAAGGAAAGGGGTGGAGCCGTGGGTCACATCCAAACCTCCCCTGAGGTAGGGAAGACTGTGGATCACTGCTGCTCCCTCCTGGATCRGGGTAATTACAGACATTGCCATCTTGCAGGAGGAGATGGGGGTGATGACACATGTCCAGAGCAGCCRTGACTCGTCCTGCAGCTCCACACTGCTCCAGGCCAGCAGCAGCACTTCAGCCAGGAGGAAAACTGGGTCACTGTGGGAGCTGGATGAAGCATCACCAAACCTGCGTCAATCCCACCTCATCCAGGATGTAGAAAAGCCTCAGATKTATCCTCAAACAATTCTCTGCACTCAAACCCACCACATTGCATCACTGCCTGAGCCAGAGCTGCCCAAGAATCCAAATTATGTGGGGCATGTCCAAGCAGGGGAGGGAGAGCCCGGTGCCCCTGGTACACTGTCCCCCACAGTTTGAGTCCAGCTGTGTTCCAACAGTGGGACTGTGACACATACCTGAGGGCCAGAGACTTCCCTGGGCCCAGCTGGCCTCAGCCACCACCCAAACCCCTCTCCAGGTGCTGAATCCCACTCCTCTGCAGCAAAGGGAAGCASAGCTCAGAGTGTGGGAGCTGGCAGGTCAATCTGCTGGGAAAACCATGATCCACCCCAGCCTGGTTTGCCCAAATAATTCCCCTGTTCCTGCTACCACCCACCCCTGTGGGGGACCAGGGAAGGGACATCAAGGAGGGGCATGATTTGAACTGATTGAGCAATGTTGGTGAAAGAGCAGAAGCACACAATGAAGCCTTGCTGCAGGCAGCAGCACCCCATCCTGTCARTGCAGGGCCAGTCCCCTCCTGCCACAGTCCTTTGGCTGTAGCCTTACATTGTGCTCTGCTGGCAGCATGGAGCTCTGGCACCACACCAAGGCCTGCAGGACTCCACAGGGCCAGCTGATCCCTGYCCACATCCCTCCTGCAGCTTTGGCTGCTGTTCCTCATTCCCATGTCCTACTGTCAGTGGGATGATGGCATCTGTATCCTGAACAGCTGGGAAGGAGTTTGCACTTCCCTGGCCCTCAGAGCCTGTCAGGAAAGCCTAGGCAAGGCACAGAGAAACCAGGGAGTCCCTGCAGCACAGAGCTGGCTGAAGGGATGAGTGTAGTGGGGTTGGTGTAAGCTCTGAGCTAAAGGACCCAACAAGGAAAACGGGAGGGCTGGAGGTGCTGGGTTGGCTCTGAGAGCACCAGGCTGGAGCTGGGTGGCAGGAGCAGGAGTGCAGAGGGACACAGCCAGCTGTGGGCAGCTGTGGCACAGGAAAATGTCCCTGGGGCTGTCATGGCACTGAGACCAGAATGTGTAAGTTTGGTCCTAACCTGTCTGCTGAGGCCAAACCTCAAATCCTGTGTCCAGTTCTGGGCCCTTTATGACAAGAGAGGCCTGGAGGGGCTGGAGCYWMTCCWGGGCAGGGAARGGAGCTGGGAAGGGGCTGGAGCCCCAGGAGAGGCTGAGGGAGCTGGGAAGGGGCTCAGCCTGGAGCAAAGGAGGCTCAGGGGGCCCTTGTGGCTCTGCACAGCTCCTGCCAGGAGGGGACAGCCGGGGGGGGCGGGCTGTGCTCCAGGGAACAGGGACAGGAGCAGAGGGAACGGCCTCAGGCTGGGCCAGGGCAGGCTCAGGGTGGATTTTGGAAAATTCCTACATGGGGAGGGTGGTCAGGCACTGGCACAGCTGCCCAGGGCAGTGCTGGAATCCCCATCCCTGGAGGGATTTAACAGCCTTGTGGATGTGGCACRTGGGGACAGGGGACAGTGGTGGGAGAATGGTTGGACTTGATGCTCTCAGAGGGCTCTTCCAACTTTAATGATCCTGTGATTCCGTGAGTCCGCAGCAAGTCACAGGCTCCATCTCGCAGGTAAAACCAGCTGCTCCCTGGCTCAGCGAGAGGCAGCACACAGGGCTGGGCCATCACCGACACCCAGCCCCTGCAGGGCCCGGCCCGGGCGTGCCAAACCCCCCCAGCCTGCCCGGGGAACCGCCCAGCTCTGGCTGCTCCAGAGGCTCCAAGGCCACGGGCTGGGGAGGGGGCAAGGGGAGGGCAAAGGGGACAGGCATCACCCCGGCCTGGGGCTCTTCATCCCGGGGTGCTGCTGCGTGCCAGGGCTGCCCGTCCGTGGGAATGCTGGCACCAAGGACAGCACCGCTGGTGACAGGCTCCTCCCAGCACAGAGGGGCTGAGCTCCGTAACCTCCACAGAGCGGCTCTGTTAGAGCCCTGCAGCCCCTCTGCCTCCCCGGCAGGGAGGGGACACATCCCCCGCTCCCCCGGGTGCTGCTGCGTGCCAGGAACCACTCGGGGACATCCTCTCCCCCAGTGGGCAGGGTGGGTGCTGTGTGGTTCTGATGCTCTCCTATTCCCKCAGCATCTTCCCAAAAGGAAAACCCCGGGGTGGCCAGCGTGGGTCACCCCCAAGTGACAACGTCCAGGCTCATCTCTAAAAACTTCTGACATTATTTGCTTTTTGACATTTCGTTTTTATTCATCAATACATCTTTTCTTGGGTTTCAGCCACCAAGCAAGCTGGTGCAGGTGGGCACCAGCCTGGCACTGGGGCCTGCATGACCAGAGKTGTTCCCTGTCTCTCCTGTCCAGCAGCTGTCACAGTGAACCATGGAATGGTTTGGGTTGGAAGGGACCTTAAAGATCATCCAGTTCATCTGGTGAACAGCAAATCCTCCTGTTCCTGGACAAATCCAGCAGGCAAACACTGAGATCAAGAAGGAAGGGTCGGTCCATGGAGAGGAAAGGATGCAGGGCAGATTTATCACAGGTGGGAGGAGGACAAGAATATACCTTAAATACTCTGGAAAAGRAAGACTTGATAGATCTGTGGTTTCAAGCCACTTTCAGGTGCCAAACCCTGATTTTCCATGCAGTGTTTCTAGAGCCTTCCAGCACCTGAATTATGTCTGTGAAGAGGTTAGGGGAAAGTTTTGTGCTTCTTTAAATAACAGTTTTAACAGTAAATAGAGAAATTATTGCCAAGGCCTGATGGCTCTTGATTTTTGAGTGCTGAGATGTGACTTGCCTGTGCTGTCCTGCTGTCTGAGCTATGCCTCTCCCATCAGTTTTGAGAATTCCCTTCAGAAATCCTAGCTGAGGGGCACAGCTTGAAGGTACTGGGCATTTTTCAATCCAGTGAAGGAAGRACTTGACTGAGGATGTGACATGATTGAGGACGTGAAAGCAATCTTCCAAGGTCCAACTATTCCCTCGAGGTCACTGGGAAGCATAAAAAATAAGCAGCTTCATCTCAAGCAGAAAAGGTTTATGTTATGAAATCCAAGCACTGCAATGGCAGCTGGAAAAGCAGGACACAGAGTCATGGAATCTCCTGAGCTGGAYGGACCCKCAGGATCACCCAGCCCAGCCCCTGMCCCTGCCCAGACCCCCAKCAACCCCACCCTGTCCATCCCTGGCAGTGCTGCCCAAAGGCTCCTGGAGCTCTGGCAGCCTCYGGGCRGTGCCCATTCCCTGGGCASTGCCTGGCACCCCCAAGGCACGAGCCAAGGAAAAACTCCATCCCTTTCACATGGCACTCCCACTCCCTCACAGGACAGCAGCCTCTTGAAGAGGAGTTTCACTCCTGCAGCTGCCTCACAGAATTCACAGAATGACCAGGTTGGYAGAGACCTTCAAGATCATTGAGTCCAACCCAGCCCCAACACCTCAACTAAACCCTGGCACCCAGTGCCACATCCAGGCTTTGTTAAACACACCCAGGGATGGMGACTCCACCACCTCCCTGGGCAGAACATTCCAGAACATCATCACTCTTTCCATGAAAGATAACATCCAACTGATATCTCCCTTGACATAGCTTGAGGCTGTGTCTTCTGATTCTGTCAGTTCCTGGAGAAAGAGCCCAGCCCCAGCTGAGCACAGGCACCTTTCAGGAGCTGTAGAGAGTGACAGTGGCACCTCTGGGTCTCCTTTTCTCCAGGCTAAACACCCCTGTCGCAGACATCTTCTATGAAAAATTCTTTCCTTAGGATTTTTCCTCATGAGAAGCTGAGAGACCTCAGGAACAAAATGTAAACAATGATTATCTGCTGCTGTGGAATGCAACAGGTGCATCTGTGATTGGCCCATGTTGGATGTTTCTAATTAATGGCCAATCACAGCCCAGCTGGCTCAGACAGAGAGTCTGAGACAGAGCCTTTGTTTTTCATTCTTTTCTATGCTATTCTTAGCTAGCCTTCTGAGGAAATCATTTCTTCTATTCGTTTAGTATTGTTTTAATGTAATATATATCATAAAATAATAAATCAGCCTTCTGAAACATGGAGTCAGATCCTTGTCTCTCCCCTCAACCTGAGACCCCTGTGAACACGGTCACACACCCCCAGCTCCCTCACTGCTCCCTCCCAGCCCAGGCTCTCCAACGACCCCGTTCCCATCGATCCTAAAGGGCAGCAGCACCAGAGGGGTTGCACTGGTTTATTGCTGTAGAATCGGGTTCCTAAAGCTCCTGCGCGCTGGCAGCCGGGGCAKGGCCTGCAGGAGGAGCTCTCTGGACGCTGCTCTGCTCCGAGGGCTTCGCTTCAGCCGCCCGCAATCGGGAGGTGGCACCGGGCACCTTCCCGCTCCTGCGATCGAACACTTCCAGGGATCTTTTAAACTCTTCGGCTGTCTTCTTCCTCCACGCCATCTTCCTCTCCTGTTCTTTCAAAAACTGCTGCCGTAATTGTTTGTAGAGACGATGAGTTTTCTTTTTGGCCTTGTCACATTTTTTTACCTTTGTGAGAGCAAARATAAGCCTTTATTGCCACTCTCCTACCATGAAATAAAGAACTCCAAAAGGATGCTTGTCTTCAGGAAGAGACAGATTCCCCACGACATCCCTCACTATGGCCAAGGTGATCTCCGAGCAAAAAGCTCCAATATGCATAATCACAGAGTCACAGAATCACAGAGTCACAGAATCACAGAATCACAGAATCACAGAATCACAGAATCACTGAATGATTTGGGCTTAGGAGGAGCCCAGGGAGGGACCTTAAAGCTCATCTTGCTTCAATCTACAGGGACACCTTCCACCAGACCAAGTTGCTCCAGATCCCATCCAGCCTGGCCTGGAACACTTCCAGGGATGCAGGGACAGCCACAGCTCTGGGCACTCTGTGTCAGGGCCTCCCCACCCTCACAGGGAAGAATCTCTTCCCAAAATCCAATCTAAACTTATTCTCTTCCAGAATACCATTGGAACAACATCTGAGTCCAGGACAAGCCCGTGGCCAATGATGCCTGTAGCTTATTCCAAAGCACAGGTGACTTGGAGATAGGATATGACAGCTGTGTCCTGAGGTTGGGATGGAGGCACAACCACTCGTGGTGGGCACAACCACTCAAAGGTGGCCCAAATCCAACAATTGCCTCTCCCAGCCATTGGAGAGAGCCTTGGCACCCGCTCCTGATCCAGCTGGCTGAAGACCTAAAGGCCTCCTTGTGCCACAGGGGGCCATGAGCTTTGTCCCAGGGAAGAGGAGACCTCACCTGCTCCTCCAGGAGCTGCAGCTCATGGGCACTGGTGTGGCTGCTGCAGGTGGGCAGGGGGTAGTCCAAGTCAAGGTCCCAATCTGCAGGGCTGCTCTGGGTCAGAAAGGGCTTCATGTCAGAGGACCTGCTCCTGGAGTCTGAGGGTCCCCCAGCCCAGTGTGAGGGTCCCCAGCCCCAGGACAAGTGTGAGGGTCGGCGCCAGCGAAGTGTGAGGGTCCCCAGCCCCAGGATGGTGTGAGGGTCCCCAGCCCCAGGATGGTGTGAGAGTCCCCAGCCCCAGGACAGTGTGAGGGTTCCCCAGCCCAAGGACAGTGTGAGGGTCCCCAGGCCCAGGACAGTGTGAGGGTTCCGCGCAGGACGGTGTGAGGGTCCCCCAGCCCCAGGAGGTGTTAGGGTTCCCCAGCCCCAGACAGTGTGAGGGTTCCCAGCCCCAGGACAGTGTGAGGGTCCCCCAGCCCCAGGACAGTGTGAGGGTCCCCCAGCCCCAGGATGGTGTGAGGGTTCCCCAGGACAGTGTGAGGGTCCCCGCCCAGGACAGTGTGAGGGTTCCCAGGACAGTGTGGGGTTCCCCAGCCAGACAGGTGTGAGGGTTCAGGCCCAGGACGGTGTGAGGGTCCCCAGCCAGGACAGTGTGAGGGTCCGCCACCCAGGATGGTGTGAGGTTCCCACAGGACAGTGTGAGGGTCCCCCAGCCCAGGACAGTGTGAGGGTTCCCCAGGACAGTGTGAGGGTCCCCAGCCCCAGGACAGTGTGAGGGTTCCCAGCCCCAGGACAGTGTGAGGGTCCCCCAGCCCCAGGACGGTGTGAGGGTTCCCCAGCCCTGCACTGGGGCTGCTGATCTGCTGGCTCTGGGATGGTGTGAAGAAGGTGACACGAGGCCGTGGCTGGCCCTGCTCCTCCATGACCCCATCTCTGCTCTTGCTGCTCGGTTGTTGTCATGGTGACCTTGGCAGGTGGCCTGTCAGGAGTCACCTCCAAACTGTGCCTCAGTGACACAGTGATCCAACAGCTTCTCCTGCCCTTCACCCACTGCACCAGCACCATCTGTGATGTCACCCTGGAGCAGTGACCAGGCTCTGTCCCCACATGGAGCATCCGTGTGTCCCCCTGAAGGACACCCCCACCACCTGCATCTGCAGCTGCTGGGCTCACTGACAGCCAGGACCCACAGCGTGGGGACACACGGGGCTGAGTCATCCCCACTGGCTGCTGGGCCTGATGGAACATTCCTCCAGCACATGGCCCCTATGGGAACAGAACCACAGAACCATGGAATCGTGGAATCATGGAATGGTTTGGATTGAAAGAGATCTTAAGGCTTATCTTGTTCCACCCCCTGCCATGGGCAAGGACATCTTCCACTATGCCAGGGTGCTCCAGGCCCCATCCAGCCTGGCCTTGGGCACTGCCAGGGATCCAGGYGCASCCACAGCCTCTCTGGGCCTCCCCACACTCACAGGGAATAGTTTCCTGAAAATATCCAGTGTAAACCTACTCTCCTTCAGTTTGAAGCCATTCTTCCTTGTCCTGTTTCTCCAGACCTTTGCCCAAAGTCTCTCTCCATCTTTCTTTCTCTCTCCATCTTTCTTGTTGGCTCCCTTCAAGTACTGGAAYGCTGTAATTAMGTCACCCTAAAGCCTTTCCTTCTCCAGGCCAAGCTATCCCAATTCTCTCAGCCTTTCCTCCCAGCAGAGCTGCTCCATCCCTCTGCTCATCCTGGTGTCTCCTCTGGACTCTCTGCAGCAGCTCCAGCTCCCTCCTGTGCTGGGGCAGCTCTGCAGGTGGGCTCTCACCTGGGTGGGGCAGAGGAGCAGAARCCCCTGCCCTGCTGCCCAGGCTGGGGGCTCAGCCCAGCACACAGTGGCCTCCTCCAAGGACAAACCCTGCCACCCCAGCAGCAGCTCCTGGCAGCAGGGTCAGGCCAGTGCAGGGTCCAGCATCAGCAGATCCGGCTGCTCAGCTCTCCAGCCGGGATGGTGCCCCACGTTTATGGAAATGGAGTAGGAGAAACTCTGCTGCTCTGAGTACAAACGAGCTGTTGTGACCTCTTGGCAAGAAATCCAGGGAAAGCCAGCAGCAGTTCTTCCAGAGCCATGCTGCAGCACTGAAAATAAACTCACATCTGAGGAGCTGGAACATGAAGTCTGGGCTGCTGAAAGTACAGAGGATTTGAGATACCCCAGCYAGTAGTGAATTTTACTATTAATAAAATCAGCACAGTTTTCACATCTCATTTGTACCAGGGCCTTGACAGGCACTCCAAGACCACCACGTGCTCAGGGAGTGTTGTTTTATTCCAGCACAAAATGTGCTGCTGAGGCAGGACAGCAACTTGCTGTGAGTCAGGAGACTTGGAATGTCAACACTTGTTTTTCCTAACTGGGATACAGCTTTGGGTTTTGAGACAGCAACTCAAAGTCCTGTCATCTGCTGCCTTCCAGAGAGGGAAGYACAAGCACAGGCTCCAGCATCTCTGGTTGGGAGAGACCCAAAGATGTCACCTTTCTCTTCCCCCACATGACTGCCAAACTCTTTTTCAGGATGTGCTTGGGAGATCCATGGTTGTTGTTCCTGCCCACAGCAGGGTATTGGAATGAGATGAACTTTAAGGTCCCTTCCAACTCAAATCATTCCATGTCTTATGATTTGAGCAAGCTGCTCCTTGAAGATGAAGAGCCCTGTTCCTTGGTGGGTTCCCACAGCCCCAACAGATGTGAGGGGCTGGAGCCAGGTGGGGTTCAGGCTCTTTTCCCAGGGAACAAGAGACAGAACAAGGGAAATGGCCTCAAGTTGCCCAAAGGGAGGTTTAGGTTGGATATTAGGGAAAAATTCTTCATAGCAAGGGTGGCAAGGCACTGGAACAGGCTGCCCAGGGCTGTGGTGGAGTCCTCATCCCTGTAAATGTTAAAAAAATGTGAGTGTGTGACACCTGGGGACATGGGTTAGTGCTGACCTTGACAGTGCTGGGGGGAGCAGTTGGACTTGGTGATCTTAGATAGCATATCCAACCTTAACCACTCCATCTTCCTGTGATTCTAAGACATTTAAAATGTCTTTAAGCTCCTGTGATTTCATCTTTAAGAAACTCAGCTACTCAGCCAAGAGCCTGCTCAGGGCAGGGCAGGAACCTGTGACACAGAACCAGCAGTGAAGCCAGCAGTGAAACCAGCAGTGAAGCCACCAAATGGTCAAGGACAAAGCCTGAAGGGGATTTTTGGGTGCTGGAACAGAGGCTGTGCAGCTGAAAAGGAGTCTGAGGGGTCATCCTGTCCATCTCCTGGCCTCCAGTCTCATTTGGGCAGCTTCAAACACCCTCAGCTCTCTGGGCTAGGCTGTCCTACAAGGAAAAARGCAATCTTCCTACATCTACCCTAAAAAAGGCTTTGCCAAAATTCCAGCTCCWTACCCAGYACAGTCCCTGACACTGTTTGGGAGGTTTGAGAGCACAGCCCAGCATATCTCAGGATGTCATTTCCTGGCTCAGGCTCCCCAGCTTAGCAAGTGTTTGTCCCTGCTGCAGATCCCAGATCRTGCTGTGCCAGGGCAGACAGGCCCCAGGGCAGCAGTTAATCCCTGTCCTGAAACAGAGATAATTTCCACCCTGTGCTCCCAGGCACACAGTAAATCCAGCCTGGATTTCCTCTCCCCTGTGTGGGCACACGCTGCTCCTGCTCCAGCACCGTCCCAGCACGTTCCATTGCCCCTTCCAAGGAAGGGTTCAGCAGTGGTTCAGAGCAGAGCCATGAAAACTGTCTGGCACAATGCCATAACTACCCTGTCCCACTGCACTCGGGTTTATTCCTCCCTCCTTGGACTTTCACACTTCACTGGAGCTCCTTGATGGAGAGGGACTTTGAGCAAGGGTGTGGAGGGACAGGACACAGGGAATGGCTTCCCACTGCCAGAGGGCAGGGKTGGATGGGATATTGGGAAAAAAACATTCCCTGGGAGGTTGGGGAAGCCCTGGAATAAGCTATGCAGAGCAGCTGTGGCTGCCCCTGGATCCCTGGCAGTGCCCAAGGCCAGGCTGGACACTGGGGCTMGGAGCAGCCTGGGACAGTGGYAGGTGTCCCTGCCCATMGCAGGGGATAGGATGAGATGACCTTTAAGTTCCCTTCCCACCCAAACCATCTTGTGATTCCATGATTTTTCAGCCAGCACCTCCAAGCATGTGGAGATGCCACGCACCCCTCAGAGCTGTGAGCTCTCCTCAGAAGGAGCCACCCCTCCCTATGCCCACAGGAGGGCTGTGCCCGTTGTGCCAGCTGGGCTGCTCCTGCCCTGTGCCAGGGGCTGCTCTCCAGGAAGGTGTCCCATCTGCTCCCTTCCCAAAAACCCCAGGGCTGGGATGCCTTTCCCTCATCCAGCCTGGCTGGAGCAGCACCAGGCTCAGCACARGGGCAGCTGTCAGAGTGGTGGGAAACCAAATCCTTCCTGGGGCCGGAGCAGAGGGATAACACCAGGCTGAGATCATGGCCTGCAATACCCAGAGAGAGGGTCACCACAGCCAGCCACCCCTCCCACCACTGCCGGGCTTCCCACGGACAACACAACCCCAATGCCAGCAGGAATGCTGCCCTTGAGCCCCCAGCTACTGTCACCYCTGCCCAGGCACACACACGGCCACACTGGGAGCACCACACGGCACTGCATCCAAGATGGGAAAGGCAAAGCCATGGATGGAGCCGGGGCCCAGGCAGACCCCAGTGCCAGCAATGAGTCAGGGGGCTGGGACAGCCCTGGGGAGGGCTCCTGAGCCGGCCATGCTGCAGGTTTGCCGGGCTCCCTCCTCCTTCCAACACTCCCGCTGTGAAAAAGCCTCTGGAATGTGAGCCCGGAAAGCAAACACGCTCCCGGCCAGAGCAGGGGCCGCTGGCTGATAACTGCGGCCCTTTGTGTCCTTTTTGGGATGGGCACCGCTCCAGCCGCACCTGGGGCACCTTGGCAAAGGCGGCAGCAGCGGTGGCAGGCCGGGCACAGCCCGGAGAACTGCCCGCCCTTCACCCATGTYCTGGGAAGGAGCCGTTCCTCAGGTGCTGCTGGAAACAGCCTCACATCGCTGCCCTACTAATGGAAAAAAATCGCTGTTTGGGAAAGAGGGCGGGAACCAGCGGGGATTTTCCGGGCGAAGTGGGGTTGTGTTTTTGTGTTCAAGTGAGTCACCAGGCTGGAGAGGGGAGGGACAAACAACGCATGGTGTGACTTTTGGGGCTGTCCGGGGCAGGGCAAGGAGCTGAACTCGATGATCCTTGTGGATCCTTTCCAACCCAGGATATTCCATGATTCCATGACTCAGGGGACAGGATGCTCCAGTGCCATGGCACCCCYGGGCGGGGCAAAGCACCCAGCCCTTTTCCAGACGCCTGTGGTCAGTGACTGCTCTCTGTGTCACTGCATCCCTCCCGTGTCCTGTGGGGTGTCCCAGTGCCCGCCCTGGGGCTGCCAAGCCACAGCTGTCCCTGCTGGAGCTGGAGATGCTGGACACAGCTTCCCAAGAGCTGCCACATCCTGAGGCYCGTCTGTGCCTCACTTTCCTATCCCTGCACTGGGTGCTCCTCCCTTCCTTCCTTCTTGGCCAGGAGATCGCTGGGAGCCAAGGGTGGAGTACAACAAAAATAGAGCTTTATTTTGGGACAAGTGCAATCGGAGCTGGGTCCTTCGGCCCCGGCGTGGAGATACAAGTGTGGCAACGGCCACCACGGACCCGGCAGCGGTGCCAGGCACACACACCGGGCTGTCCCTTTGCCATGGCGAGCGTGGGCTGTGTCACAGCCCAGCACTGTCCCGTGTCACAGCCCACCACTGTCCTGGAGCGATGGCAGCGGGTCCAGGCTGCTCCCGTGCCCTCGGCTGGGCTCTCACCATCTCTGCCACGGATGCCAGTCTGCAGCGAGCTGGGAGGGGTGGGGACAGCTGTGGGGGCTGAGGGGCGTGGTGGGGACAAGGACAACATCGGCAGCACCACCGGCAGCCCRGTGGGATTGTCACGACACGGTGGGGATGGGGACAGGAGAGGGGACACACCCGCCCTGTCCTGGGCCTTCGGTTCGGCCARGAGAACCGAGTGTACTCAGAGAGCCAGGGGCCACTCCAGCCAGCAGAGCTCAGTAGTGACACACACACACACAGACACACACAGACAGACACACAGACACGTCTGTTTCCCCAGGTGGGACAGCAGCTGGATGCACAGAGCTGTGTACCCAGAGCTGAGTCCAGAGCCACGTCCCTGGGCCCTGTGTGCACACAGGGACACGTGCAGAGCTGGTGCACAGCGGGACCTGCCAGCAGCACACACCTGCACACACACACACACACACACACACACACACACACACACACACACAGAGCTGTGCACACCCAGCCTGCACACACCAGCACAGACACCGTGCACACACCTGTGTACGGCCTGGGGCAGTGCACACGTGCCCACAAGCACAAGACCTGCTTGTACACAGAGCCTGTGCACACCAACACGTGCACACCAATGCAGGCACACCAACATGTGCACACAGAGCTTGTGCATACCAACATGTGCACACCAACACATGCACACCAACATGTGCGCACCAACATGTGCACACCAACATGTGCACACCAACATGTGCACACCAACATGTGCACACAGAGCTTGTGCACACCAACACATGCACACCAACATGTGCACACAGAGCTTGTGCACACCAACACATGCACACCAACATGTGCGCACCAACACGTGCACACCAACATCTGTCTCTTATACACATCTAGATGTGTATAAGAGACAGCATGTGCACACAGAGCTTGTGCACACCAACACATGCACACCAACATGTGCACACAGAGCTTGTGCACACCAACACATGCATACAGAGCTGTGCACACCTATGTGTGCAGTGTCATACACATTAACACAGGCATGTCCCACCCAGGGCCATGCTCACGCCTGCAGAGCCTGTGCACACTCACAAGCACAGAGCTGTGACAGCCGCACTCACACCCAAGAGTGTGCAATTCCACACACGTGCACACAGCAGTGCACACATCACGTGTGCACATCAGCACACCCATGTGCACAGTGCTGTGCAAAGCAGGGCATGTACACTCACTTCTGGGCACACCAGAAAACACAAACATGCACACAAACATGCACACTGACACGTGTGCACCCAGCAGCTGTGTGCACACACATGCACAGTGACACACACTGGCACATGTGCTCAGAGTCCCACACACAAAACCTTGGCACACGTGCACAGTCACAACACACACTGGCACACACCATGGGCACCGTCCAACACACTGGCACACGTGGGCACAGTGACACACACACCCTGGCACAACACATGCACCAGTGTCACACAGCACACATGTGCAACAGAAGAGTCACACACACCCTGGCACATATGTGCACAGTCACACACACACACAGGCACACATAGGCACAGTCACACACACTGGGCACACATGTGCACAATTACACATTCTGGCACACACACATGCACAGAGAGTCACGCACTTTGGCACACACATGCACATCACACACACGTGCAGAGTCACACACCCTGGCACACAGACGTGCACAGAAGAGCACACACCTGGCACACACGTGCACAGTGACACTCACTGGCACACACGTGCACAGGGCTCCCCAGAGCCCTCCCGGCCCCGAGCCTCCCGCAGGTCCCACTGCACAGGGTCACACACACGGCACAAACGTGCACAGTTACATACCCTGGCACACACGTGCACAGTCACACACCCTGGCACACACATGCACAGAGTCCACACACACGTCCACAGTTACACACACTACACCAACGTGCAGAGTCACACACGTTGGCACACACGTGCACAGTGACAGTAGCCTGGCACACAGACGTGCACAGAAGAGTCACACACCCTGGCGAACACGACGTGCACAGGTGACAGCGTGATGGCGACACAACGGTGCACAGCGCTCCCCCAGAGCCCTCCCGGCCCCGAGCCCCCGCGGGTCCCTACTCGCGGCGCGGGTGCCGCCGCAGCGGGCACAGGCCCCAGCAGGCGGCCAGCAGCCGGGGCTGGTGGTACAGCACCATCCCCGCCAGCGTCAGCGCCACGCCGGCGTAGCCCAGCGCGCCCAGCCGCGTGCCYAACAGCAGCCACGACAGCAGCAGGTTGCCCACCACGGTGAGGCTGCCCAGGAGGTGCAGCGTGAGGGCAGACGTGAGGGACAGGAGGCAGGAGGTGGCRAGGTTGTAGAGGACGGAGCCCAGGCAGCTGAGCAGGACGCAGCCCCAGAGCGCGGCGTCGGGGCGAAGGACGCCCTGCCACGAGGGGCCCAGCTCCAGCGCCACGGCCGCCCCGAACAGCAGCACGAAGCTGGGCAGGGACGTCAGGCCCAGCAGGGACAGCGCGTCCAGACGGTCCTCCTGCAGCAGCACACCTGGGGGACAGGGGCACGGTCAGTGGGACATCCCATGGGAACACCCACCCGCCGCAGGGACACCCAGCACCCACGGGAGACAGAGCAGTAAAGAGATCCCAAATGTCACTGGGAAGGGGAAAATGGGGGGGCAGTTCCTTCCACGAGCTGGGGGTGCCCTGGTTTGGGGAGGGCCCAGTTTAGAGGTTCCCTGGTTTGGATGTGTCTCTGTTCAGGAGTCCTTCATTTCTGGGATTCCTTGGTTTAGGGGGTGTCCCACTCTGGGGATGCCCTGATTCCGAGGGTGTCTGCTTTCACGAGTGCCTGTGTTTGGGAAGGTTGGACAGGGCAGCTTTCCCAGACCCTTTTGGAGCATTTGTCCCCATGTCCCCTCCTCCAGGTCATCRGAGGACAGTGGGGACAGCAGGCACAACAGGGCTGGCTGCCACACGCAGACATGGCCTTACCCTCCCCAGGGCCACTGTCCATGTCCCACCGGGGGTGAAAGGGTGACAGGACAGTGGCACAAAGACCAGTGGTGTCCCTTGGGGGGGCCACAGCACCCCACTACAGCCATGGAGCCCTTGGGGTGGGCACAGGGCCCCATGCCAGAGCCTGTCCCCACGGTGCCCCGAGTCACAGGCTCCAGAGGAAACGCTCCCTTCCCAGCCKCAACCATTCCAGCTGGCTCCTCACTGCCACGGGCCAAGGACGCCATGGCCCGGGGGGCACCGTGGCCACCCTGGSAAGGGGAGACTTGGAGGGAGTCCAGCAGCCCACACGGATGGGACAGGCTGGGTGACCCGGAGCCAAGCTAGGGCACTTCCACCTCCTCTGGCCCAAGGACACCACAGGGACACTAATGGTGTCACCACTGACAAACTAAAGTCATGTCACCTCAGGGCAGGGCCACAAGCACGACACAGCCTGAGAGGGGCAAGGGTGGCCCTGGGGTGATACAAGCGTGGCACCAAGGCCAACAGGGACAGCAGGTGGCACCGGGACTGGGGTGAAACTGGGAGCCAGAGTGCCACCATGGTTGGGGGGACACCGTGGCCAGGGTGGGCAGGGAGTGCCAAAGCACAAAGGAGGCATTAGGGTGACAGCAGAGATAGGGTGGGGTGGCATTGGGGCTGGGATGACACCAGGGTGCACAGAGGGTGGCAGGGCGAGCAGGGAGAACCGCCAGCACCGGGGGTGGCACCGAGGTGYCACCGGCACCCCTGCGCCCCAGGGGTGGACATGCAGGACAGGGACAGGTGGCACTTACTCTGCTGGATGGACTTGAGGGCGCGGAGCACGGTGGCGGCCAGGAGGAAGCCGCAGCCGGGCTGGGAGAAGCAGAGGCCGCCGGCGATGCTGCAGGCGGCCCCGGCGCACACCGGCCCCATGGCCCAGAACTGCAGCGGGTGCGGCCGCCGGCCCCCCAGCAGCCCCAGCAGCAGCGTCACCAGCGGCGTGGTGGTGGCCACGGCCTGGGCCACGTCCAGCTGCACGTAGCTCAGGCCCAGGTTGCCCAGGGCCACGCTGGTGCAGAAGGTGAGGCTGAGCAGGTAGATCCTGGCGCGGGGCCGCGGGCCCGGTGCCCGCGCCCAGCCCAGCGGGTACCCCACGGCCACGCCGGACAGCATGTGCAGCGCCGAGAGCAGCAGCGGGTAGCGGAACCCGTGCGCCGCGAAGATCCACTTGTTGAGGCCGGCCATGGTGGTGCCGGTGCCCAGCCAGGCCAGCACGCTGAGGGTCAGCGGCAGCGCCGGCCCCGGCGGCCGCCCCCCGTGCGCCTGCCCCGGGTCGGGCTTCCAGGGCCGCACGGTGCCCGCGCCCGCCGCGCTCATCGCGGCTTCATCGCCCCGCCGCGACCGCGGGCACATGGGCACCGGCTCCGTCGCCTCCGGCCGCCCCTCGCCGCTCTGCCCCGTCCTCCCCGAGCCCCGCGATGGCTGCCGGTGACAGCGGCGCTGGCGCGGCGGCGGCCGCGCTGTCCCCGCTGCCCGGGCGGCGCTGCCCCGGCCGGGGGTGCTGCTGGCGGCGCTCAGCGCCGGGCTGGCGGTGCCATGTGCCGGGAGGCGGCGGCGGCGGCGGCCGGGGCGGGCGGAAAGTTTGGTGATGGCGGGAGCGGAGGGCGGAGGCTCCGCCCCGCGAGGGCAGCGCGTCACTGCCGGGCGGGCGGGGCACGGCGGGCACGGGCACCGGGGCACTGCCGGGGGCACCGCCCGCCCGCCGGGCACCCGGCCCTCAGCGCCCTCCTGAGAGCCATCGCCCCCGACCCCGCCCCGCCGCTGCCCCGGGGATTTTGGGGCCGGATTAAACTCCCGGGGCAGTCACAGATGTGCAGATTTGGGGGTGTTCCTCGGGCACTGCGGTGCCCGAGCCCTGGGCAGCGGGGCTCAGTAACATCCAGGGGGTTACAAGGAGGAGGATCCAGCTTGCTGAGGATGAACAGCGCTGACTCGGACTCCCCAAATTTTCGGCCGTCCCAAAAATGCTTTGGACACCCCAAAAACGGCTGCTCCCAGCGGCCGCCTGCCCCATTCCCGAGTGCGACCAGGACTGGAGGAGCTGTTGGTTTTGGTGCTCCCGTCCCACTGCAGCTGTAGGACACAGAGCATCGTGTGTGTCCCCTCCTCCTGCCCCTGGCAGATTTGGGGTGCTGGCCCACGGAAAGCAGGAGGCAGGAAGCCGGCAGGTCCTGTGCCCACAGTGGGGGTTTCATTGCCATCACCCCCCACCCTCTACCACTCGCTGAGGCGCAGGATGACGGTGGCCCCGTCCGGGGGTCTGTACTCGGCGACACCTGCGGGGAGAGGGACAACAGTCTGGGGTGAGACAGCAGCCACGGGGCTGCAGGGGACCCCTGCCACCTCCCCAGGGACCCCCACCCGCCACTCACCCATCTGCAGGGGGGTGCTGGGCGCAGACAGGATCTGCCAGTAGTTCCGCTTCTCCTGCCGGGCCTCCAGCCCCAGCACCTGGGTCAGGAAGGGGCCCTGGGGGGTGTCCTGGGTGTGGAACCTGGGGCGTGGGACAGCGGGGTCAGGGGGGKGAGGCACTGCTGGGGGGYCACAGAGCTGCTCCAAGGGAGCTGMGAGCTGGGAACCGGAGCSAGCCRGGCACAGGGCACAGGTGCAGGACACGTGGCCACCACAGCGTGACCRCCACACACCTGAATTCACGGGGGTCCAGCGCCGCGGCCGCCTGGAGCACGTCCAGGAGGGAGGCGGCGGCGGGCACGGGCACCGGGCGGTCGTAGAGCCGGAGGTCATAGCACCAGGGCAGGGGACACTCCACCACCAGCTGCACCGTCTTGTTCCTGTCTCTTATACACATCTCGTAGAGCCGGAGGTCATAGCACCAGGGCAGGGGACACTCCACCACCAGCTGCACCGTCTTGTTCCCCGGCACCTCAGGCAGGGGCTCCATGTCCAGGGGTGTCAGCGTGTCTGCGAGAAGCCACCACGGCACTGGTGACACGCAGCCACCCCCGTGGTGACACCGGCGGTGACCCCAATCCCGTTAGCCCAGCTCCCACCTGGCTCCTCCCCGCAGTGCCTGGAGGCGATGTCCAGGTAGGAGTGGCCGTGCAGCACCGGCAGCACCTGGGCCATGGTGGCAGCGGTGCCGAAGGCTTCCAGGTTCTCCAGCAGTGCAGCCATGGCCTGGCCGAACGCCGGCTCCGTCTGGCACTCGCCTGTGGCCAGGAACACCTGGGACAGGGAGGGATGGAGGCGGTGGGAACAGGGAGGAGGGTTGGGTACCTGGGCACTGCACTGCTGAGCATCACCTGCCCCACYGCAGCTGCATCTGCCTGYGCACCCASATCTGCATCTGCAGACCCACTTSCRCCATGCCCATTCCCAGTGCCAGCCCAGATGTCCCCTCAGGTGACACCCACCTGCAGGGCCCACGGGGTGCTGTAGATGTTGCCGATGACGCCGTCGGGGCCCTGGGCCTRGGCCATGTTCCTGCTGGCCTCGTGTGCAGCCAGCCGGAGCTTGGCCGCCAGCTCGGTCCCCACCAACCTCCTCRGCTCCAGGCAGGTGAAGGCCAGTGCCAGCACGGCCTCGGTGTCTGCAGGGACAGCCTGCTGTCACCCCGGAGTCCCACACCGCCGGGGTGCCACCGTTTGTGCCCACGGGCCCTTACCCACGGTGTTGCCCCCGTGCCCGAGCCTCCCGTGGTGCTGGGCCGTGAGGAGCCGCCGGACCACCTCCTCCCGCACCCGCTTGCGGTGCACGCACAGCGCCAGCACGCCCAGCCCGTACTGGTAGTAACTGGTGACGGGGTGGCCTCGCTCCTGGGAGCCTGGGGACAACGTGTGGTGTCAGCAGGGTGAGCCGGTGCCCCACAGCCGGACGTGTAGGAGCCAGGTGGGCACTCACCCCGCGGGGACACCCTCACCTCTCCAGTCCTCCTCCAGGTAGTACTTGAGCCATGTCACCAGTGAGCGATGGGGACTGACCGGGGGACAGGTGGCCTGCAGCCCCAGCAGGTACAGCGCCAGCCGCCCCGTGTGCGGGGGCTCCTCCGTGCTCCTGCAAGGCACCGGTCACCTCCCAGGACACCGCCCGAGGTGCCGCCCGCCCCGAGGGGACCCCGGGACACCCACACGTACGTGCTGCGCTCAGCATCCCACCGAGAGCGGCCGTGGCCCTGCAGGCTCCTGCGGGGACAGAGTGTCAGCGCGGGGGACGGGGCGGCCCCAAAGGCCCGCGGGGACCCCCGGGCACCCACCTGCCGTAGGGCTGCTGGAAGTTGTCCTGCAGCCGCTCCAGGTAGCGCCGCTCCAGCCGGGSGTGGTGCTCGCGGGCCAGGCGCAGGGCCAGGTACACGGCGGGGTCGGGGTCCCGCGCGGGGTCCCCCGCCAGCCCCAGCAGCCGCGCACTCAGCGCCCGCACGGCGCCCGCCGAGCCCGCCGGGGGCTCTGCCCGGCCCGGGGGAGGCAGCGCAGGTGAGGGGCCCGAGAGAGCCGAGACCCCCCCGGCACGGCCCTGCAGCTCCACAGCCCCCCCAAAGCRGTGCGGGGCRGCGGTGGGGAGGGACCCCCAGCACCCACCCATCCACACGCCCCCCACATCCCATAARCTCCAGATTTCCCACCAAAAAAAGAGGAAGAAACAAAGAGACGTGACATGGAGCAGCAGCACAGAGAACCCGAGGGGGTGGCGGGGGGCCGGGGTGACACCTCTGTCCCGTGGGCACGGGCTGGCTCCGGGCAGGGGAAGGGGCGGCAGGGGCTGGGCTGGGGGGAGCTGAGTCCCGCAGAATTTGTCACCGAGGGGCTGGAGATGGGCTCATCCCCCCAGCCCCGCTCCTCGGGGACCCCCCGAGCTCAGGGCGAGTCCCGGCCGGGGGGTCCCGGGCAGGTTCGGGGCCCGGGGCCGCACTCACCGCAGCAGCGGGCGGGCAGCAGCGCGGGCAGCAGCAGCAYCAGGACGAGCGGCAGCCCCATGGCGGAGCGGGACAGGGGGACACGGGGGTGGCACAGCCCCGCCGCACAGCCGGGAGCGACAGGACGAGCCGGGAGCGGGGACAGCACGGGAAGGTGTGGCGAGAGGCCGCTTCCGCACGCCGGGGCCGAGTCAGCACAAACGGGGCAGAAGTGCTGAGGCGCAGCCGAGGGGAGCGGGGACAGCCCGGGACACCCTGCCCGGGACAGCCCGGGACACCCTGCCCCGGACAGCCCGGGACACCCTGCCCGGGACAGCCCGACCCGAGCTGCCGCCGCTCGGGGCAGCGCTGGCGGCCACAGCCCGAAAATAGACAGGGCTGAAACCCAGCCAGACCCGGCCCCTGGAAAGAATCGCAATGCTCGCCTCCAAGAAGGATTTAATTGAGAAAGCGGAGATCGYTCAGCCGCGCCCGGGAGCCGCGGGACGGGCGGGGAGGGGCACGAACCCCCCAGACATCCCTAAAGCCGGGAGTGAGGGGGTCCTGAGCCCCGCGAGGTGGAACTCCCCTGCCGGGGGGCACGTAGGGTCCTGAGCCACGAAAGCGAATCCCCGAGCCCAGGAGGGGATCCCGGGGCCGCGCTGGGCTCYCGTCCCGCCGGCCCGGGGACACCCGAGCACGGAGGCGGGCCTGGGAAGCCCCCGGCACCGAGACCCCCCAGTGCCCGAGTGTTCCCCAAACACCCGCCCCGCTGTGGGCCCCCAGGAGGGCAGCGGGACCCCCAGGCCCGAGCAGGGACCCGCGGCCGCCATCCTGGTGTGTGATTGACCCRATGGCGGGCCCGCCGGTCCTGCCTCGCGATATCCCGGCATGCTCCGCGCCATCACTGCCTCGCTGTATCCCAGCATGCTCAGTGCCACTGCCTCATTGTGTCCCGGCATGCCCTGCACAGCCCCGCCCCGTACATCCCGGCATGCCCCGCGCTACGAGCCGCGGTATATCCCGGCGTGCTCCGCGCCTCCCTGCCTCGCTATATCCCGGCATGCCCCACGCGGCACCGAAATATCCCAGTATGCTCTGCGCCTCAGGACCCCTACTGCTAGGGCTCTGGGCTGCCCGCAGCGCGCCTGACTGAGCCCCCGGTGCCGCCTGCCCCGGCCCGCCCCGTGCCCGCTTTGCTCTCGGTGCCCGCTTTGCTCTCGGTGCCCGCGCCACTCTCGGTGCCCGCGCGGGGCCGCTCCGGTGTGCGCAGGCCCGGCGGCGGGCGCAGGCGGGCCGCGGGCAGCGCGGGGTCCTGCGTTGCGCGGGGCACGTGGCGGCGGCGCTGCGGCCATGGGCGGGCTGGAGAAGAAGAAGGTACCGGGCCCTGCCCGCTCCGCTCGCCGCCCGCGGCCTCCCCGGGCCGGCCCTCCCTTCCCCTTCCCTGCCCTCTCCGCGCCCCCCGCTGCCGGCCCGTGGCCGTTCCCCCGGTGCCGGTGCCGCCCCTCCGGCCGCGCCGCGCCCCTGCAGCCCTCCCTGGCGGCGGTGCTCGCTCCCTCTCCCGGTGCCCGGTTCCGCTCCTGCCCCCGCGCTGGCCGTGCCCGGTGCCCCCTGCCAGCCCCCCATGCCCCGGTTCCTGTTCCTCCTCCCTCTCCGCTCCCGGGGGTCCCGGTGGCCCCGGGCCGGTTGCGGGGCTCCCCTCCGCACCCCCGAGCTCCCCCAACGCCCCCGTCTCTCCGCAGTACGAGCGCGGAGCCGCCACCAACTACATCACCCGGAACCGGGCGCGGAAGAAGCTGCAGCTGAGCCTGCCCGACTTCAGGTGCGGCGGGACCCCGAGCCCCCTTCCTGCGAACGCTCCGGTGCCCTGAGCTCCCCCGGTGCCACCCGGGGCAGCGAGGGGCGATGGAGCTCGCGGTGGGTGCGGGGGTGGCCCCGGGAGCCCCCTGAGCTCCCCGGGGAGCAGAGGAGGGATCCCCGAGATCTGTGCTGGGCTCTGGGAGCCCCGGAGCTCCTCCCCGAGGGGTGGCGCTGTCCCCTGGCCCCGCAGCCGCCCTGGGCTCAGGCTGCCGAGTTTGGGGTTCCCCTCCCCGGGAGGGGCCTGGGCTGGCCCAGGGMACACAGGGCAGCCGTGCCCCCCCGTCCCAGCGCTGTCCCCGTCCCCAGGCGCCTCTGCATCCTCAAGGGGATTTACCCCCACGAGCCCAAGCACAAGAAGAAGGTGAACAAGGGCTCCACCGCCCCCAGGACCTTCTACCTGCTCAAGGACATCAAATTCCTGCTCCATGAGCCCATRGTCAACAAATTCCGGGAGTACAAGGTGAGTGTCCCCCCCGAGGGGCCCCCCGGGCTGTCCTGGCCCCCAGAGCCCCCACGTCCCCCTGTCCCCCCAGGTGTTTGTCCGGAAGCTGCGCAAGGCCTACGGCAAGAGCGAGTGGGGCACTGTGGAGAGGCTGAAGGACAACAAACCCACCTACAAACTCGACCACATCGTCAAGGAGAGGTGAGGCAGCSCTGGGCCAGCACAGCAGGGACCTGGAGCTGCTGGGGAGAGCCCAGAGGAGGCACCAGAGATGCTCCAAGGGCTGGAGCCCCTCTGCTCTGGAGCTGTGGGTGCCCCTGGATCCCTGGCAGTGCCCAAGGCCAGGCTGGACATTGGGGCTGGGAGCACCTGGGACAGTGGGAGGTGTCCCTGCCATGGCAGGGGTGGCACTGGATGGGCTTTAGGGTCCCTTCCCACCCAACCCATCCCTGTGCTCTGGAGCCAGGCCTGGGAGAGCTGGGGGCTCACCTGAGAGGAGAAGGCTCCAGGGAGAGCTCAGAGCCCTTGCAGGGCCTGAAGGGGCTCCAGGAGAGCTGGAGAGGGACTGGGGACAAGGGATGGAGGGACAGGACACAGGGAATGGCTCCATGCCAGAGGGCAGGGCTGGATGGGATATTGGGAATGAGGAGTTGTTCCCTGGCAGGGTGGGCAGGCCCGGCACAGGGTGCCAGAGCAGCTGGGCTGCCCTGGATCCCTGGCAGTGCCCAAGGCCAGGCTGACATTGGGGCTGGGAGCACCTGGGACAGTGGGAGGTGTCCCTGCCATGGCAGGGGTGGCACTGGATGAGCTTTAGGGTCCCTTCCCACCCAACCCATCCTGGGATTCTCTGATCTTTCACCACATCCATCCCTCTCTGGGAATCCACATTGTGTGCAATTTCTGGAGTTATTGGTGGAATTTTGTGTTTCTGGGCTGGAGAAGAAGGAATYAGAGAGCAGGGAATGCCCAGGGAGCCTGGGTTGGCTCCAGGAGAGCACAGGGAGCTCCCCTGCTCTCCCTGTGGGGTGCTTTCCTCAGAGAGCTGGTGCAGGGTTGATGCTGCCAAGGCTCTGGTGAGCTGGGTGACCATGAGCAAGGAGGGGACACAGGAGGGAGGAAGCCATTCCTAAATGAGGCTGTTCCACCACTCTCTGTGTGCTCTGCTGGGATGTGCAGGTGGCTGCTCCACAGTTCCCGTTCCTTCCTCAGCCGGGCTCTCCCCCAGCCCCAGCAGCTTGTGCAGGACTCTGGGGCTGGCTGTGACCCCCGTGTCCCCCCCCGGGCACAGGTACCCCACGTTTGTGGACGCCCTGCGGGACCTGGACGATGCCCTGTCCATGTGCTTCCTGTTCTCCACCTTCCCCCGCACGGGCAAGTGCCACGTGCAGACCGTGCAGCTGTGCCGGCGCCTGGCCGTGGAGTTCCAGAACTTCGTCATCGCCTCCCGCTCCCTGCGCAAGGTGCGGCTGGGGGGACGGGGGCACAGCCAGCCCTGCCTGGGGACACCGGGGGGTCAGGGCAGGGGCACAGCCAGCCCTGCCTGGGGACACTGCGGGGTCAGGGCAGGGGGACAGCCAGCCCTGCCTGGGGACGCTGCGGGGTCAGGGCAGGGGGACAGCCAGCCCTGCCTGGGGACGCTGCGGGGTCAGGACAGGAGCACAGCCAGCCCTGCCTGGGGACACTGCAGGGTCAGGGCAGGGGGACAGCCAGCCCTGCCTGGGGACGCTGCAGGGTCAGGGGGACAGCCAGCCCTGCCTGGGGACACCGGGGGGTCAGGGCAGGGATCCCATTGGATTATCGGGTCACACATCCCACACGGGGGCCAGGTCAGGGATCCCACTGGGGTATTGGGTTAGGGATCCCATCAGGGGTGTCAGGGCAGGGATCCCACTGGGGTGTCGGAGCAGTGATATTGTGACAGTGTTCACAGTGGTCTGAGGATGACGGAGGAGACGAGGATCTGACTCCATGTTTCAGAAGGCTTGATTCATTATTTTATGATATATATTACACTAAAACTATACTAAAAGAATAGAAGAAAGGATTTCCTCAGAAGGCTAGCTAAGAATAGGAAAGAAATTAGATTGACTGAGTCCAAACAGCTGGACTGTGATTGGCCATTAATTAGAAACAACCACATGAGACCAATCACAGATGCACCTGTTGCATTCCACASCAGCAGATAACCATTGTTTACATTTTGTTCCTGAGGCCTCTCAGCTTCTCAGYAGYAAAWATCRTAAGGAAAGGATTTTTCAMAAAACATGTCTGTGACAGGATCTCACTGGGGWGTCAGGMCASGGATCCCACTGGGGTGTCAGGGCAGGGATCCCACTGGATTATCAGGTCACACATCCCACTGGGATCTGAGGATCCTCCTGCCAGGGGAAGGGTGACAGTGACAGGGACACGGCAGCCTTCCTCCTGCTGAGCCTGTGCCCTGTCCTGCCAGGTGTTCCTCTCCATCAAGGGCATCTACTACCAGGCAGAGGTGCTGGGGCAGCCCATCACCTGGATCACCCCCTACGCCTTCGCCCACGACGTGAGTACCTGGGGGGAGCCTGGGGGATCCCCCTGGGTCCTTGGGGATCACCAAGGGGGGAGGGACTGTCCTGTGGCACATGGGACACAGAGCACGGGGCCTTGGCTGCAGAGACACGTGGGGACACAGCCATCTGTCACCTGGGGATCCCCGGGGCTGCCGGTGCCAGGCTCCCCAGTCATTAACGTGTTTCCAATCATAAATGTGTTCCTTTATCAGCCATTAAAGATTAACCTGTGGGAGCGAGCCTGGTGGAGCAGAGGGAAGGGATGAGTCAGATCATCCCTGCAGCCTCCCCAAAGGGATTCTGCTGTGTCCCCCAGGCAGCAGGGCATGGGGATGTCCCTGCTGTGCTGGGACAGCTTCCCCTGAGCCTTGGCAGGAGCTCACAGGCACAGCAGGGCCCTCTCCATGCCCTCCCGGGATTTCCAGGGCTGAGCACGGTTGAGTTAAGGTTTTATGGTTCTGAATCATAGAACCCTGGAATGTTTTCAGTTGGAAAGGACCTTAAAGCCCATCCCATTCCACCCCTGCCATGGCAAGGACACCTCCCACTGTCCCAGGCTGCTCCAAGCTCCATCCAGCCTGGCCTTGGGCACTGCCAGGGATCCAGGGGCAGCCCCAGCTTCTCTGGGCCCCTGTGCCAGGGCCTAACCAGCCTCACAGGGGATAATCTCTTCCCCCTATCCCATCCAACCCTGCCCTCTGGCAGTGGAAGCCATTACCCCTTGGCCTGCTCTGTCCAGCTCTGCCATACCCTGCACTCTTCACCTTGAAGAGTTGGAGTCCCTGGACCAAACCCCAAGGTCCCCATCCATGGTGGGATGAAGTGTTCCATGTATCCAGGCATGGAGGGGTGGCAGCAGGACCCTGGGGGAAGCCTGCAGAGTTCTCCCTGCCCWGGGTCTGGTGGTGGCTGTGACATCTCTGCATTTGGGGCATGTTTAGGTTGMTTTTCAAGGAAAGGCTCTTCCCCCAGGGGGTGCTGGCYCTGCCCAGGCTCCCCAGGGAATGGGCACGGCCCCGAGGCTGCCAGAGCTCCAGGAGCCTTTGGGCAGCACTGCCAGGGATGGACAGGGTGGGGTTGCTGGGGGTCTGGGCAGGGACTGAAGTGGGACTGGATGATCCCTGTGGGTCCCTTCCTAAATGGGGATATTGTGTGATCCTTCTCCCTGTGTGTGGGATGGGCCCTGTGTATGGGGGTCCTTTATCCCTGTGTCCCATCCCGTGTGCTGGCAGCACCCCACAGACGTGGATTACCGGGTCATGGCCACCTTCACCGAGTTCTACACCACCCTCCTGGGCTTCGTCAACTTCCGCCTCTACCAGTCCCTGAACCTGCTGTACCCCCCCAAGGTGAGGCCCCCCCGGGGTCACTGTGTCCCACCCTGGGGTGGTGGCAACCTGATTGGCGGGAGGGAGGGTGGAATTGAGACATTTTTGGGATATCTGTGTTTGGGAGCTGCCTCCTCACCCCTTTTCCTCCCCAGATCGACAGCCAGGCTGAGGATGAGCTGAAGCCTGCAGCTGTCTCTTATACACATCTAGATGTGTATAAGAGACAGGAATTGAGACATTTTTGGGATATCTGTGTTTGGGAGCTGCCTCCTCACCCCTTTTCCTCCCCAGATCGACAGCCAGGCTGAGGATGAGCTGAAGCCTGCAGAGGGCAAGGAGTATGCCATGGATTCAGAGAGCTACCTGGAGGTGAGGGACACTGCTGGCACTGTGACCCGTGGGGACACTGTGAGGCCTTTGTGTCCTGCCCAGAGCTCTCCTGGCGTGGCACTGAAGGACAGAGCCAGATCCCTGCAGGGTGGAGGGGGCTGATCCCAAACTCCCTGTTCCTGTAGGGCAGGGCTGGGCTCAGCCTCGGGCACCACCAGCCTCCCCCTGCATGGCCAGGGACCCCCAGAGTCCCTGGGGATGGTGCCTGGAGGAGGCTGAATTCTGTCCAGGCCCTSGCTCTTCCAGCCTCTTGCTCTGAGAAATCCCCTTCCCCCGTGGGGCTGCCCTTTTCCCACCCCCTGGATGTGACACTGTGTCCTCTCCCTGCAGAGGCTCTCGGCTCTGAGCGCCAGCCTGGCCCGGGCAGTGGCTCCAACCCACGAGGATGAGGTGGAGATGGATGAATTCCCAGTGGAGGGGGTAAGACCCTGGTGGGGGGCTCATCCCTGGCCTTGGGGGATCCTGTCCTGTGGCCAGGCTGGCAGCTTGGGGACAGGTCCTGGGACTCCTCATGGCCAAGGGGGCCTCGGCAAAGGCTGTGTGTGGGGAGGAGGCTGAGGGCTTTGCTCTGAGCAGGAGACAGCAGAGCTGATGGACGCCAAGAAGAAGGAGCAGGAGGCTCTGGAGAAGCACAAGAAGCTCTTTGAGGGGCTGCGCTTCTTCCTCAACAGGGAGGTGCCCCGGGAGCCGCTGGCCTTCGTCATCCGGTGCGTGCTGGGCAGCCTGGCCTCCCCCTCTGGCAGGACTTTTGGGGCCKGCCACCCGATGTCCTGTGGGTGGGGTGACCCTGAGGGTCCCACCTGCCTGTCTGACTCCTCGGTGGCGTTGCCCACAGGTGCTTTGGTGGCCAGGTGTCCTGGGACAAGTCCCTGTGCATCGGTGCCACCTATGACGCCACCGACCCATCCATCACCCACCACATCATCGACCGGCCCCGCCTGGACAAGCAGGTGGTTGGCAGGTGGGTGGGGCAGGGGGGCCCTCCCCACAGCAGCCATCCCAGAGCTGRCCCACGGGCTCCAGAGGCTCAGGTGTGTCCCCTCTGCCCTGCCCAGGTACTACCTGCAGCCCCAGTGGGTTTTTGACTCTGTCAACGCCAAGCTGTGCCTGCCCGTGGCCGATTATTTCCCSGGGGTCCTGCTGCCCCCGCACCTCTCGCCCTTCGTGACCGAGAAGGAGGGTGACTACGTGCCTCCCGAGAAGCTGAAGCTGCTGGCCCTGCAGAGGGGAGAGAATCCAGGTGCTGGGAGCCCCCAGAGGAGTTTGGGAGCAGGGCTGTGCCTGCTCCAGGGCATCCCAAGGACAACAGTTGTGTCTCTTTTTTAGAGGAAGAGAGTGAAGAGGAGGAGGAGGAAGAAGATGAGGAAGAGCAAGATGACAATGACAAAGAAGAGGAGGAAGAGGAAGATGAGTCTGAGAAAGAAGAGGAGATGAAATTACAGAAGATGGAAGAGCAGAAGATGGAAGAGCAGAAGACTCAGAGCACTCAGAGCAGCAAGGTGGGAGCCCATGGAGGCAGCTCCGGTGCCCCTGTGCCTGCTGAGGGGTGTCCCTGTCCTGGGACCACTGGGATACTCAGTCATGGAATGGTTTGGATTGGAAGGGGCCTTAAAACTCATCTTCCAGCCTCTGCCATGGGCAGGGACACCTCCCACTGTCCCAGGTTGCTCCAAACCCCCTCCAGCCCAGCTTGGAGCACTCCCAGGGGTGCTCCTGGCCCCAGACTCACGAGCTGCAGCTGCCAGCCCTGTCAGGGCCTGGCTGTGGGAGCTGTGGCTCTCCCTGGCCCTCAGTGAAAGGGCTGGAAATGCCTTTCCCTGTGGAAGGAGGGGGTTCCCAGTGTCCTGAGCTCCCTGGCTCCCCACAGGTGCTCCCTGTGAAGGTGACGGCGGGGAAGGTGCGGCTGGAGGACAAGCAGCGCCTGGAGCAGGAGCAGCAGAACGAGGAGAAGCGCTTGGCCATCATGATGATGAAGAAGAGGGAGAAGTACCTCTACAAGAAGATCATGTTTGGGAAGAAGCGCAAAATCCGCGAGGTACGGAGGCTGGGCCCTCACCTGCATCCTGGGGCGGGCTCTTCCCAAACCCACTCATTCTTTCTGCTCCTCCCTGTCCCTGGTGAAGTGCTGAGGTCCCTGCCAGTGTCCCCAGGCTGCCCAGGCAGGCAGAGCTCCCTGTGTCCCCTCTCTATKCCAGCCCTGATCCCGGTGCCGTGGGGCCCATCCTCCACGTGCAACTGGAGCTTGGGTGGGTCCGAGGGCTTGCAGCCCCTGTCCTGCTCTGACTGAGGGTCTCGGGGGTCTCTCCCCAGGCCAACAAACTGGCTGAGAAGAGGAAAGCCCACGACGCAGCCCTCAAGGAGCAGAAGAAGAAGAACAAGAAGGCGCGGCAAGTGTGACGGGGCCAGGGGCTCCTGGATGGTTTTCCACTGTTGTTTTGGGTGGAAAACCCTTGGCTTTGCTCCTGGGGCAGAAATGCTGTGTTTGAAACGTTTRCCATCTGTAAATCCACCTGCTGCTCTGCCTTTGCCCTGCTCCCCTCTGCGGAGTCGGTGTTACAAGGAGTGTCCTCTCCCTGCTGGTGCCACCTCTGCGTGAGGAAGAGGAGGCCAAGGAGAGCTCTGGGATCGTTCCGTGTGAATTTGCACAGCCCTGGCTGCTGGAGCCTGGCTCCCAGAGCTCCCRGGGGCAGAGGAGTGTGGAGCCCAGAGCTGCTTCCCAGTGTCCACACAGAAAACCATATTCCCCTGTATTTTTATTTTTAATTAAAGAAGGTMATGCTTTCCTGCTGGTGTTTGTTGTCTGCTCCTTCTGCCTGGGTGTGGGGGAGGCTCCTCAGGGGCTGATGTGGAGATCCATGGCTGGTGCCYGGGTTGCTGATCCTGCTGGATGTGTTCCTGGCACCAGCAGTTGTCTGTCAGTCCTGGGTTTTCCCCCAAAAACAACTTGGAGACACCACAGCTGGGGACAAGGTGTCTCATGTGGTTTATGGGCACACCTTTGTCCCCAAATGTGGTGAAGGCTCTGTCTCACTGAGGAATTATTGGAGGACACCACTGGCACTGCTGTGGGGACACAGAGAGGATCTGGAGAGAGACAGGCCCTGGAAGGGAGTGAGCTCAGACTGACCAACTGGGAACACCCAGACTTTCAGATTTCATTTCTTTTTAGTTTCTTTTCCTACATATTTTTTCCCTTTTTTTTAAATTTTATTTTTTATTTTATTTAAGTGCTTTTTTCTTTTTACTMTTTCCATTCTCTCCCTTTGTTTTCCATTTTTTTCTCTTTCTGTCTTTTCCTTTTATTTTTATTCCTTTTTATTCTTTTTATTTTTTCATTTTATTTTCCCCTTCACTCATTCCCCTGCTTTTTTTTCCCCTCCCCTTTTTTTTTTTTACCTCCTTCCCCCTCTTTTCTTTTTCTTTATATTTCTTTTCCCATTTCAGAGGATTGGAAAGCTTTTCCCTTTGTCTTCATGGTTTTCTCCTTGCTTTCCCCTCTCCCAGGAGGAGCAGGACCGACCCCTGGAGCACCCCCAGGGCCGGGCTCCCCTCAGAGCAGGAGACCCTGAATGGGGCCTCAAACCCCGGGAGCCCCTGGCCCAAACAAACAAATCCCAGCCCCAAACAAACCAACCCGGCCCCAAACAAACCAATCCCGGCCCCAAACAAACCAACCCCGGTTCCAAACAAACTGCAACTCCCAAAACCCTGGGCCCAGGCCTCACTCCCAGGCCAGGCTGAGGGCCTGGGCCGGCCGGGCAAGGCCGGTGCCGGCGGCCACAGACTGGTCTGGCTGCCTGGGGCCTCCCCAGCCTGTAAAGGCTGTGTCCAGCCAAGTGTGACCCCTCAGCGTTGTCACCCTCAGCCTCCTCACCCAGTCCCTCAGGATCCACAGTTCCCTCAGGATCCACGGCTCCCTCAGGATCCACGGCTCCCTCAGGATCCACAGCTCCGGCCATCACAGCTTTCTGTGAGTGCTGCTTTGTACCCCCAAATCAGGGGGCACAGGGACAGGGGTGGGTGTGAGGTGGTGGAGCCCTCCTGGCCACCCCTGTAGGACATGGTGGATGTGGGGAATGGGGGATTGCAGCTTCCCAGCTCGCTCACATCCATCCCCAGGCTATCAGCATTCCATGGCTGAGCTGCCACATACCGGCCGCTGCAGCTCTCTTCTGGCTGGAAACCCTTTACAACCCGTTCCCCAGAAAATGGGAAACCTGGAAATACTTTGTGACCCATTAAAAAAAAAATAAACGGTGGGGGGGGAAACCTTCACAATCCATCCCCTCAAAAACACAGGGGAAACCTGGAATCCCTTCATAACCCACCTGCAAAAAGGGYGAAACCTGGTATCCTTTTGTGACACATCCCAAAAAAGAGGGAGAAACCTGGAATTGGAGAGGTGCCCTGCAGAGGAAGGGTGGGACAGCTCATTGCTCCCACGCCAGCAGTTTCACAGCAAATCCTGGATGAAAACCTGAGGTGTTTTGGCTTTTCCTGATCCCGGAGGGTCATGCAGGTTACCCTGGTGTGGGAACTGATGAGGCCAGGCAGGATGGSGCAGCTGTCAGGGATGGGGCAAGAGCTGCCAGCTCACTGCAAGATGATGTCCTCAAATCCTTTAGGGACAAGCTCTGAACCCSAAACACCTCCAACAGGGATGGTGAGTCCCAGGCATGGCCAAGGGGYTCACCCCTTGCTTGGGGCCCCAATGCRGACACCACCTCCGTTAGTGACAGAGACTAAGGACAGCAGGAAGAGCCAAGGCTGCATCCAGGAGCACAAGATCCCCTTTTTCACCCTGCCACATGCAGGGTGATGGACCAGTGACAGGGCTGAGCCCTCCTGGTGTGGCCAGGGCACCCTCTGGGCGCCCAGTCAGCTGCTGTGACAAGAGGAGGGTGGAAAGGCTGGTGGCACCATGGTTTTCCCACAGTTGTCACACCAAGGTTGGAGATGCTGGAATATTGCTGTCATAAAGGCCATAAATCCATGGAAACATAGTGGGAGGGAGGAAGGAGGGCGGGGAAGCTGCGGGAGAATGAAGAGGAGCCGATGGTGCGTGGCCAGGGTGCCCCGGGGAGCAAGTGGCTGGGCCGGGGTGCGGGAGCTCCCCAAAGCCAGGGGAGCACCGGCTGTGGGAGGTGACGGCCAGGCCAGGAGCCGTCTTGTGGCACCGGGAGGAGGAGGAGGAGGACGGTGGCTGGCGAGAGGTGGGTGCGGCCGCCCAGGGCCAGCCATGGTCGTCCAGGGCTGTGGGGCCACACCGGGCTGGTGGCAGGGAGCCGAGGGGCCGGCAGTGGGGCCCGCGGGGACAATGTCCCCGTTGAGGCCGCGGTCACAGATGGAGACAAATGTCCCCGTTGTTCGCGGCACGGGCTGAATGGCTCCTCTGTGCCCCGGCAGTGGGTGGGGGCCGGGTGCCTTGGGGTGGCCGCAGGCACCCAGGGCCGGCCCCGGGGAGCCGGGCAGTGCCCGGCCGCAGCCCCGCGTCCCCCCGCCAGCCGCTCCCACTCCTGTCCCCTTCCCCCTTGCCAGGCCGCCGACCCAGGGCCGCGATGCCGGTGATGCCATAAACGRCGCGGTGCAGTGGGGAGGCTTTGGAAAAGCCGGCATTTGCGGGGAGCTGCCCGGGAAGAGCTTATTCCATGTCGGAGCAGCATCGGCACCCCCGCCCCGTGCCGCCCGCTCCCCCGGCACCCCGGTCAGCACAGGAGAGCAGAGGCACGGCCCAGCGCCTGCGGTGCGGGACAGGAAAAGGTGATGGATACTGGGGAGTGTGGGGGTGCTTGGAGGGTGGCAGGATGGGAAGGGGGCAGCAGGATGCTTGTTGGGTTGCTTGGGAGGCAGTGGGATGCTGAGGGGGCCYCAGGATGATAAGGAGGTAGTGTGATGCTTGAGGGGGTGTTGGGATGCCTGGACGGTGTTGGGGTGCTGGGGGGCAGTGGGATGCTCAGGAAGCAGCTCTGTGGGGCAGGATGATGAGGGAATAGTGTACCTGTGGGGCACAGAGGGGACAGGGGGGTAGGAAGCAGCATGCCTGTGTGGGATGGGGCCTGTGCAAAACAGTGTGTTCATGGATTTGTGGGATCAGGTGCCCCCAGGGAGATGGGGAGCTGCTGGGACARGGAGAGGGCTGGGTGGCCTGGCCCGGGGGTAGCTCTTGAGGAAAGGGTGGGTGCAGCCGTGCTCTCCAGCTGGGCATCTCAGCCGGCTGGCGCCACGGGCACACCCCACCCGTGGGAGCCCCAGCAGAACACCCAGTGCACCACTTTCTCCTAACGAGCTATTAATAATTAAGCTGCTCACTGAAGGCAAAGTCAATAGAATATTTGGCTGGGAAGTGTTTGCCAGAACCACCCCTGGGAGGCAGGCAGGGTGGAGCGAGGCATCCCCTTGGCATCCCACAGCTCTGGAATTCGGTGCTGTGTGGTCCTGGGGGGGTCCCATAGGGATCTGTCAGCATCCATTGGGACCCATCTGGACTCACTGGGATCCATTGGGACTCATCAGAGGGGTTTATGGTGCCATTTCACTCTCTCCTGTGGAGCTGGAGCCAGCAAAGCTGGTGCCAGCTTTGCTCCCTCTTGGCAGCACCCACAGAAGTGGGTGTCTCCSCAGCCCTCTCAAAGGGCCAGTGGCTTTTCCAGGTGGTGCCAGGCGGTGACTGTGATGGAATCACGGCCACCGTGTAACGCCGAACTCCAGCTGCTCCTGGAGCCGTCTGGCATTCCCACCCACKCGGTGGTTTTGGGATACTGTCAGAGCCACCTGCTCCTCCCGTGGTGACACCGTGCACCCCCATTCGCACATGAAAACCATTCGGGAAGAGGCTGGATGCACCAGCCCTGCTTGATCCAGCGGTCCCGGCTCCAGGGGAAGTGGGGGGGACTTGGTTGAGCTTTTGGGGTGTTGCAGGTGCCCCTCTGGCAGCTCCCCCCCTGCCCGCGGCGCTGTGCCCAGCACCGGCCGCAGCCCGGGGCTCCGGTTGCATTTTCCATTCATTATTCATCGAGCTGGAAATCTCGGCGGCACGAGGCGATCCGAGCCGGGGGGGCCGGAGCGGGGGAGCGGCGGCAGCGGCGGCACCCCGGGATCGCCGGTGACCGCGGTGCAGGGGGTGAGCCGGGAACGGGGGGCTCTGCCTCGGGGCTGGGATGTGCCGGGCTGGGATCCACGGCTCACGGCAGCGGGATTTCATCCCGCCGGGATATCCGCGGGAGCCCTGAGGCGCTGAGGGGCTGATGCGAGGCGGGGATGGGGGGCCGGGGGTGATTTTTGGGGGTGTCACGCAGTGGGAGCGCAGCCAGCCTTGGCCGAGGGGCTCCGGAGGATGTGGAGCAGCGGGAGCAGCGGGAGCTGGGGCAGGCAGGTGATGCTGCTCCCGCCGCTAAATGGGGGTGCAGGGCCGGGGGGCTCAGCCCCCAGCTCGGGGGGGCTCCCGGGCGCGGAGCTCTGCTGTGGAGGGCTGCGGTCACGAGTGCCGTGTCCCCGTGTCCCCGCGTCCTGCCGCAGGGGACGGCCCTGCTGCAATGCGGTGTCACAGTGAGGGTGACCCCCGTGTCCCGGGAGGAGGGCGGGGACAGAGATGGGGGACACGGGGGGAGCGCTGGGGAGGGGGCAGCGGGCACAGGGGCTCTGTGTGTGTGTGTGTGTGTGTGTCTGTGTGTCTGTGTGTCTGTCTGTGTGTCTGTGTGTGTGTGTGTGTGTGTGTGTGTGTCTTTGTGTATGTGTGTGTCTGTGTGTGTGTGCGTGTGTGTGTGTGTGCGTCTCTGTGTGTGTCTGTGTGTTTGTGTGTCTGTGTGTCTGTCTGTGTGTGTGTCTGTGTGTGTCTGTGTGTGTGTGTGTCTGTCTGTCTGTGTGTGTCTGTGTGTGTGTGCGTGTGTGTCTGTGTGTCTGTCTGTGTGTGTCTGTGTGTGTGTGTCTGTGTGTGTGTGTCTGTGTGTCTGTGTGCACACGCGTGTGCGTGTGAACACGGCTGATGCGTGTGCACATTTTGTGTATGCACATTTTGTGTGTGCCCTGTGTGTGTATGAACACGCATTGAGGGCTGTGTGTCCTGGTGCACACACGAGCACATGAGGGGATGGGGCTGTCTGTGTGTGCCCTCTGTGTGTCTGTGTGTGTTTTGTGTGTTTGGGGATGCCATCCTGCCTGCACCCCTCTGTCCCCAGTTCTGTGTCCCTGGCCCCCACCTGGGCCAGCCGGAGCTGCCATGGCCAGAGGGGCCCCCGAGCCCCGCAGTGCTGCTGGTGGGGCTGGAGAGGCCGCACTGGGAGGGTATTGCAGCACCCAAACCATCCCGAGCTGCTGCAGCTCCTGCTCTGGCCTGCAGATTTTCCTGGGAAAATGGATCCCAGCACCTTCAGGGAGTGCCTGCTGGTGCTGGTGGTGTCCCAGTGGAGAATGGCCACTCTGTCCCTCAGCTGCCCGCTTCCCCTGGGCTGTCCATGGTTCCCCTTTCCCCCAATCCCAGCCCTGCAGCCTCTCCCACTGGGAGTCACTCGGTTTTCCCAGGGCGGGCAAAGGTTGGCTGGGCGGGCAGAGCCGCTGGGCCTGGGCCATAGATGTGCTGTGGATCACACCAGGCACCAGCGGGATGCTTTCCTGGGAATTGCCGTGCCTGTGACATGTCCACGTGCCTCGCTGGAGCCACACACCCCCAGGCCCCATGTCCCTGGCACCAACGTCTCTCCTCTCTGGCTGCAGGTGACCAGGATGCTGTGGCATGGGAAGCCCTGGAGGTCCATGTGCAAGGGGCTGGTCCTGGGGACCCTCCTGACCAGCTTCATGTTGCTGCTCTACTCCTACGCCGTCCCCCCGCTGCAAGTCAGCGTCACTGAGTGAGTCTGGGGTCCCTGTGTGCCCCCTGCAGCTTGGGCTCCCTGTTCCACACCAGGAACCCCCACCTGGAGGGGGGGACATGGAGATGGCCCTGGGGCTTTCCAGGGCCTGGTGGCTTCACACCAAGATGTCCCCTTCCTGCAGTCCCCAACTCCTGGCAGGGCTGGGACACTGTGGGGCACTCTGTGCTCCTGTTGGGGAAGGGGAAGGGGGAAGGGGGGAGAGGGAGAGGAGAGGGAGAAGGGAGAGGGAGAGGGAGAGGGAGAGGGAGAGGGAGAGGGAGAGGAGAGGACTCAAGTCTCGGGTTCTTTCATTGCTGGAGCTCCGCAGTGCTCAGCTCCCGGCTGTGCCGCCTGTCATCAAAATAATCTCCAAGCTTGTAAACAAGGTTCACGTGCCTCACAAACCTGGTGCTGTTGGGTGGGGATCCTCATTAATGATCAGTTTGGCAGGTTGATTACAGTTGTCCAAAGTCACTCAACTCTGTGGGCTCTGCTCACTGCCTCAGGCAGCTCAGATGACGTCCCTTGTGTCCTCACATGTTCTTCCAGGGCCCATGAACTCATCTGTGGGGCCAGGCTCTGGAATTATTTCCCTCTTTGCTGGGAGCTGAATCTTTCTTGGATCCCACAAGGTGTTGAGGGGTGCCAGAGCTCCACAGATCCCTTGAGGGGTTTGTGACTCCTGTAAAGGGCTGAGAGCTCCCAGACRWCCTCCATGGAMGAGTTCATGACTGTGAGAAGTTCATMACTTCTATAAGGGGTTGAGAGGTCCCTGGCCTCCTCCATGGGTCCTACAAGGGATTGAGAGCTCCCAGGCCTCCCCCATGGATCCTACAAAGGGCTGAGAGCTCACTGGCCCCACTGCATGAATCCAGGGTTTAAAGCTCCCAAGCCTCCTCCGTAGATCCTGCGAAGGGTTGAGAGCTCTCATACCCCATAAAAATGTTATCAGCTCCTCTCCATGGAGTTGTGGCCGTGGAGAGCTCCCCTTGATGCACTTTTTGGCATCACCTTCTCCAGGACCACCATGGCCATGCCCATGGAGACTCCCTGCTCTATTTCCATTTCCAGCAACTATTTCTATTTCCAGAACCCATTCCCAGGCCCAGCACCTGTCCCCAGCTCCAACACCCATTCCCAGGTTCAGCGCCTATTSCCAGGTCCAGAACCTATCCCCAGATCCAGCTCCACCAGCCACAGAATATCCCTAAGCCTTCTAAGTGCCAGTGGCACTCACCATGGTGCTCCACCTCTTCTCTCACCCAGGATCCCCGTGCCCTTCTCCTGCTCCTCCCACCTGGCCCAGGCTCCGTCCCCGTCCAACAGCTCAGGCAGCGCCTCGGGGTGGAGCTGCCGGCCCAAGCTCAACGTCATGTTCATGAAGACCCACAAGACCGCCAGCAGCACCATCCTCAACATCCTCTTCCGCTTCGGGGAGAAGCATCGCCTGAAATTCGCCTTCCCCAACGGCCGCAACGACTTCTACTACCCGTCCTTCTTCGAGCGCAGCCAGGTGCAGCACTACCGGCCCGGGGTGTGCTTCAACATCATCTGCAACCACATGCGCTTCCACTACGAGGAGGTGCGCAAGCTGCTGCCGCCCGACGCCACCTTCGTCACGGTGCTGCGGGACCCCGCGTACCTCTTCGAGTCCTCCTTCCACTACTTCGGGCCCGTCATCCCCCTCACCTGGAAGATCACGGGGGAGGACAAGCTGGACGAYTTCCTCCGGGACCCCCAGCACTACTACGACCCCAACGGGTTCAACGCTCACTACCTCCAAAACCTCCTGTTCTTCGACTTCGGCTACGACAGCAGCATGGACGCCAACAGCCCGCTGGTGGAGGAGCACATCCGGGAGATCGACCGCCGCTTCCACCTRGTCATGTTGCTCGAGTACTTTGATGAGTCGCTGGTGCTGCTCAAGGACCTGCTCTGTTGGCAGCTGGAGGACGTCCTCTACTTCAAGCTCAACGCCCGCAAGGGCTCCACTGTGTCCCGGCTGACCCCTGAGCTGTACGAGCAGGCGACCGCCTGGAACCTGATCGACGCCAAGCTCTACCGCTACTTCAATGCCACCTTTTGGCGCAAGGTGGAGGCCTACGGGAGGGAGAGGATGGCCAGGGACGTGGCCGAGCTGCAGAGGGAGAACAAGAAGATGACCAGCATCTGCATCGACGGGGGACACGCCGTGGACGCCAGCGCCATCCAGGAGTCCTCCATGCAGCCCTGGCAGCCTCTGGGGGAGAAGACCATCCTGGGGTACAACTTGAAGAAGAAGATCAGCAAGAAGCACCAGAAGCTGTGCCGCAAGATGCTGACGCCAGAAATCCAGTACCTGACTGACCTGGGGGCCAACCTCTGGATCACCAAGCTATGGAGCCACGTGCGGGACTTCCTCAAGTGGTAGGGGCTGGCAGGTGCCCCYCTTCCCTGGGGAAGAACCAGGTGCTTTCGTTCTTGTTATTCATGGTTCTCTTGGTTTGGAACTGGCTGGAGGCTCTGGAGCCCAGGAACTTTTGGGGGGACCCTCCATCACTTTCCTGCAGAGCCCCACCTAGGGCAGGAGAGCAGAGACTCTGCCTCCGTCAGCGGGGCCAAGGACTGGGGGGCCCAGGGGTGGTGTTTTCCTGCAGGATCCACTTCTTCCTCCCCCATGGAAAAGCTGGAGGAGGAATTTATGAAGGATGTGGCCTCGTCACAGTGGGAGCAGGACATCCATCACCAGGTTTCTGGGTGCAGGCAGGGATGTGCTGGGACAGCAGTGGTAGAGGGTCTCCCTTGCCCGGGGTGGGCAGAGATGCCCACAGGGAACCCAACCCTCCAGGAGCTCCTCAAATCACCCCACTGAGCCCTGGTTTTGGGGTGTGGGAATGTCAGAACCTGCTGCACTGCCTCAGCCCTTGGGTGTGATGAGTGCAGCATGTTCTCAGCCCACCAACAGTGAGGCTGTGACCTAGAGGCACCCGGAGCCATTTGGAGATTGGAAAACCCATCCCAAAAGCCCCAGCCTTTATCAACAGGTCCCCGTGGCACAGGGCACACCCTCACTGCCCCCCATCGTCCCAGTTAGAGGAGCCCATGGCCCCGGTCCCCACAGGGGACATCCCAAAAGGCCAACAGGGTCTGGTGACAACTGGTGTGGGGAGGAGATGGGAGTGGGTGCAGTGGGACTGTGCCCGTGATGCCATCCGGGGCACGGTGGGGATGCTGGGGGCAGGGGCCATCCCCAGTGCCCACCCTGCCTTGGGGACAAACCTCGTGCGTCCCAGCTGGGCTGGATGACACCGGTGACGCCACGTCCCACTGAGAGTAGCCCTGGCTGGGCACAGAGGTGGCACCTGTGGCTGAGCCACCCCCCACCAAAGGGACCCCCTTGTCCCCCTACCTGTGTTCAGCTCCTTCTGTAAAGACCACAGAAATAAAAAAACTATTTACTTTTGTAATATAATTGTATATTTGGTAGTTTTGGATATAAGGATGGTGCAGCTGGTCTCCAGCCATCTCCTCCTCCTCTGGGATGGGATGGATGAGGTGAGGATGTTCTTACAGCCACAGCAGGATGCTCAGCCAGTCCCTGCTCCTTCTGGGAGCTCCCCAGGGTCCTGGCAGCACTGTCTCTATCAGTTCTGGGGGTGGGGGGGCCCTGTGTCCCCCAGGCAGTGCTGAGGAATGAGAGRCTCAGTGCGAGTGGGGTACCTGGGTCTGTCCCCAGTGTCCCTGCTGGGTGCTGGGGGACACCCCCATGGTGTGCACGTGCCCCTAGGAAGGTCTGCTGGCTTCACAGGGACAGCAGAGCCATGGGACCAGCCATCCCTGGTGACACAAACCACTCATGCCACCATGTTCCAGCTCTGCTGCTGGTGAGGGGAGCCCCATTTCAGGGGTGGCCATGGAACTTGCACTGGGTCTTCTCCACACTCCCTCTGCAGCCAGGCCACCAGGTGAGCCCACTCAGAGGAGACCTGTGGGGGAGTGTTGGGGCTGTGATGGGGACACCTGAGGCAGGCAGGACCCAGGGACARGAGCACTTCAGCAGGTCTCTGTTCTGGCTGTGACCAAGCTGCTGCTCCCAGGTGGTGTTCCTCTCCAGCAGAGCTGGAAGTAGAGCTATGATGGGACAAGGAGGGGTGCTGGGGACTGGGACTCTTTGGTAGGACCAGGATCAGCCATGGGATCCTGCCAATGGTGGGGTCAAAACTGGGCTGGGCTTAAGAACCTTGAGGTGGGACCAGGGACATCCAAGGGACCAAGGCTGAGTGATGGGACCAGGCCATGTGGTGAACTGGGATCTGCTTGGATCAGGACCATGTGCAGGAGTAAAAGGACATGGTGGGAGRAGCACCATGCARARGACCAGGACTGACTGGTGGGGATGGGASCTTGTGGTGGGACCTGCACCTTCCTGAGGACCAGGACCACAACAATGGCATGGGAGGCCCAGCATCACAATGGGAACAGGACTGATTGGTGCATTTGGGACCAGGACTAACTGGTGGGAATGGGATCATGCTCAGGACCACCTGCAGGACCAGTCTAAGTGGTGGCACTGGGGCTGTGGGATGGAATGGGGCCTGGAAGATGGGCACAGGCTCTTGTGGTGGGACTGGGAAGGTGTGAGAYGTGGGACCAGCCCCAGGTGTGGGGCTGCCAATGGCTGCAGAGACGAAGCAAAGCCTCCAGCCCCATCAGTGCCAGCTGGGACCCATTGACACCCAGCCCCAAGCCCTTAAAGAGCCCCAGCTGGTGGGGTGGGGATGCTGCTCACTGGGGATGGAGCTGTGCRTGTTGGTGCTGCTGTGTGGGGCTGTGCTGGAGGTGGCAGGTGACTGGGGCTGGGATCCCCCTCCATTCCTCTCACTGGTTGTCCTGTGGGTGGTGGGTGCCCCTTGCTTTGCCCAGTGCTGGCTCCTGATGGTCACCTGGGGGCTGGATGGGGTAGAGGAGCCATCCTAAAGTGATCCCAAGCTCTGAGGGTTGGGGCGAGGGGCTGCCAGGAGCAGAGGAACCCTCCTAAAGTGATCCCAAGCTCTGAGGGTTGGAGTGAGGGGCTGCCAGGAGCTCTCCTGAGGTCCCAGCAGGGCTGGTGGGTCCTGGCTGGGGTGAGGGGGATCAGAGGCACTGGTGGGGTCTGTGGCTGCTGACAGTGGTGTCCCACCCCATAAGCAGCTCCTGGTCTGTCCCCTGCCCTGGGCAGGGTCACAGTGCTGGGAATGCTCCTGGTGTAWTCCTGTAGTGCAGGTGGGCTGGGGACAGAGGAGCCCCTGATGTGCTCCTGGCTGCTCTCCCTGCCTTTGTGCTGCTGTCCCCAGCAAGTCCTGGGGACACCTGAGGACCTGGATGTCCCTGCTGTGTCTGGGACATGCTACTGCTYGCTCAGCCCTTCCCTTGCAGGGACCACCGTGGCTCCAGTTGCCTCAGAGCCCCCTGGTCACACGGTGACAGCTCCAGTGATGTCCTCAGGCATGGGGACAGGGAGGGTTCCTGCTCCCCCCCACTCTGAGGAGCCCATCATGAACTTCACCTTGAGGCTCCTGGATGGTGAGTGCAGGAAAACACGGGGTGAGACCARGGGATGGGTCCAGCCAAGACCCTTGGGCTCAACCAGCAGCAGTCAGTGCCTTCTCCTGGACTTGCACCACCAGGAAAGGTGGCTGTCCCTGCAGGAGRTCCCCTCCTGTCCTTGTGCAGGGTGTAGAGCTTTGAGGTGTTCCCAGTCCTGTGCCCAACACCACAATGGGGTTTGGGGTCAGCTCTGCCCCGATGGGTGCCATGGTCCCTCTCAGCTCCATGAGGGGTCCAGGAAGCTCTGGAGAGCAGGGAAAGCAGGCCTGGGGACAGAGCCAGGATGGGAGGTGGGCTCTAAAAGGGGGAAGCTGTAGGGATGGTGGTCTGGGATGTGGCTGGTGGCCTCATCTCTGGTGGGACAGGTTTGGGGGTGTCACACTGAACCCACACTTCTCAGAGGACTCCAGTGCCACTCCAGAGAAGCTGCCAGTGCTCAGCTCTGGCTCTATGATCCACCTGGAAGCCAGTGTCCACTTCAGTCCCAGCATCTCCATGAAGATCCACGTGGATCAGTGCTACTGGAGCACCACAGAGCAGCCAGGACACTCCAGGAGGGTCTTCATGGTGGTGAACAGCCGTGGGTCAGTGCTGGTGGGGCAGGAAGCAAAGCAGGGGCTCCTTCTCCAGCCARCCTGGGGTCCTGCAGGACCTCCTGATGGAAAGGGATGTCCAGAGCCCAGAGACAGCCCTGGAATGTCCTGTGTCACTCTCCTGCCACAGGTGCCTGCARGGGGAGAAGCTGGGGAACGTGTCTGTCCAGCACCAGAGAGGYGGTTCTGTGCTCCAGCTCTCCATGCTGGCCCCCACGCTGGAGGGTGAGCCTGAGGAGGAGCAGGTGAGGTGGGGATGGTGCCCTTGCTGGTGGGATGGAGGTCCCAGGGAGGGGATGACCTGGGTGTCCCAAAACATTGTCCATCCTGAGACARAGTGCTCCTGCTGGGGTGGCCTCAGCTCCACGAGGTCATGCAGAAGGAGAGCAGGGTCCCTGAGGAAGGACGTGGTGTCCCAGCAGATCTATGTGCACTGCCTGCTGATGGCATGGGGACAAGGACGTGCCACCAGGTCCTGCTTCTACAGCCACACCACGGCCAGGTACGCTGGGTGTCCGGGGACAAGAGCACCCCATGGGTGTGCTGGGGGCACAACCCACCTCTGGGAAGACCAAGCCACCCCACTGTGGTCTGGATGTCACCTCTTATTCAATGGCAGACAGTGGTGGCATCACCACAGATCCCAGCTCCCGCATGCTGCACAGGTGCTGTGGAGGTGCTCGGAGACATCTCCTCTGGGGTGGCACCATGTGGGTCTTGTGGTGGAGTCTGGGGACCCCTAGAGCCACCCCCCAGCTCTGTCCTCTCCTCTCCCAGCTGGCACAARGCAGAGGACCCTGTCCAGAGTACCCCATGCCACTGCTGTGACACCGGCTGTCCCGCTGCTGCCACCCTCCATGGAGACGTGCCAGGTACCAGGGGTGGGACAGGGTGGCCCCAGGTTGTTCTGGGGTCTTGGGAGGGCTCRTGGACCTGGGCTGGACTGCATTGCACATATCCTCCCACAGCATTCCCAGGAGAGGGGACACTCCACTGGGAAACTGTTGGACCAGTGCTGGTGCAGAAGGAAAAGCTGCCATGGTACGAAGGTGAGGGACACCCCAACGCCTCTCCCATGTCCCCAAAACCCCCACCCCTTGTGCCGAACCCCCCTCTGACCCCCAGGTGTGTTTTTGCCGTTCCCAGGCCCGTGCTGGACGGTGCAGAGGCTCCTGCTGGCCCTGGTGGGCAGTGCTGTGCTGGTGGTCACCGTGCTGGGGGGGCTGCTGGGGCTGGCCCTGACCACCTGGCACCTGGGCAGAGCCCGGAGGGGACAGCGGCCACCGAGGCAGAGCTGTCCCTTCCAGGCTGAGCTGCAGAGCGTGGTGGYGGCCCTGCTCCTCAGGGAGACAGAYAAACAGGCCCAGATGGGGCCAGAGCCTCTTTCTCACCAATAAATGTGGTTTTGSTTTCTCTAAAGCTTCTCCTGGTTGGTAGCGTGTGGGTGCCACCAAGGGATGGAGATGTGTCCCTGCACTGGCAAGCCACATCCCCAGGTGTTGTGGCACTGTCCCAGCCTGCGGTGCTGGGGATGGCAGCTCCTGGCTGGGGGGATTTCATGTCCTTGGAGACCATGGATGTGGTGACAGCTCCTTGGGGACAGTCCCCAGGATGTCCCATGAGACTGTGGAGGTGGAGAAGGTTCCATGGTGGGGACAGCAGGGCTGCTCTGGGCAGGTGGAGATCCCTGAGAGARTGAGACTCACCCAGACCCATGTGTCCCCCAGGACAGGACAGGGCCTGGCCTTGGTGGCATCTCAGTATCACCCATCAGGGGTCATGTTTGAAATGGTTTATTAGGACCAGCGTGGGGCAGGGTGGCCACTCTGGGGGTCACCAGAGTGAGGGGTCACAGTAGGTGGGTCACAGCAGCATGCCTCAGTTTCCCCAGAGTGCGTGGGGTGGTGCTCAGTGGGACGCCGGGGGCTCTCCTGGCGCCCTGTAAAGCTTGCGGAGGCTGGAATCCATCAGGAAATCCACAGTCCTGCGGCAGGAGAGGGCGTCAGCGGGGCCCGGGCGTCTCTGGGGCAGTGATGTGGGATGGGTGGGGCTGTCCTTAATATCCCCTGAGACACCAGCGCCACCAAAACCAGGTTTAGCACAGCCTCACTGTGCTAATCCCGGCTCAGCTCCGGATAATCCCCGTCCTGGCAGGGACATGTCCTGGCTGGACCCCAGCAAAGCCCCTTTGGAGTGGAGACAGCCCGTCACCACCCGCTGCTCCCAGCCCCAAACCCATACTGGGAACGGTCCAAGGAGACAAACGCGCTCCATCCCTCCGGGCTCGTGGGGACGGGGTGGTGGCAGCGCCTGTCCGCCGCCCGGGGGTGTCCCGTTAGCTGTCCCCGCCCCGGGGTGTCCCCGTTACCTGTCCCCGCCCCGGGGGTGTCCCGTTACCTGTCCCGCCCCGGGAGTGTCCCGTTACCTGTCCCCGCCCGGGGGTGTCCCGTTACCTGTCCCTCCGCCCCGGGGGTGTCCCGTTACCTGTCCCGCCCCGGGGTGTCCCGTTACCTGTCGATGGGGGTGATGATGAGGGGGATGGCAGCCAGCCCCAGGGCAGTGGTGGTCCAGCGGCGCACGGGCAGGGGCCAGCGGGTCAGGGCCCCCAGCAGGGCCAGCGAGGCGGCGCAGAGCCGGTTGATGGTGAAGCCGGGGATGGCCACCGAGGCCAGGCTCTGCCACACGAACGTGTCCACCACGGCCACCCCCACGCGTGTGGGGTCCTGCGGGTGGGCCTGAGGGGACACAGGGCTCAGGGGAAGGCAGGGACGGAGAGGCTGGGGGTGAGGGGGGTGGCACTCACGGCGGCGGCTTTGCGACCCTTGTCGATGGCGTCGGCGGTCACGTAGGCGGTGGCCACGCCGTAGCTGGCCCACACCACCGGCACCGGCACCAGCGGGCGGAAGGACTCGCCCACCTCGTTGGCGTAACCTGAGGGGATGGTAGGGTCAGGGACCGGCTGTCCCCGTGTCACCCCTGCAGGGTGTCCCAGRGCCACCGGATGGATCTCGCAGGGGGTGTTGGCGGTGCCTGGGTCCCCTTGGACCCACTGCTGCCAGGACAGCTGGGCTGGGGGTGAGCACTGCCAGGGCTGGTGTCTGTGACTGCCCAGCGCTAGTGACAGTGCCCAGTGGGCTCTGTGTCTGTGCCCAGTGCCTGGCAGGAACCAGTAACTGGTCCTGGGGTCCAGTGTCCCTGCACGGTGCCAGTGGGTGGTGCCACTAGCCAGTGTCGGTGCTGGTGACAGTGCCAGGTTACCCTGTGTGCTGTGCCATGCCAGTGCACAGTGCCAGGGCCTGCTGTGTGGTGCTCATATCTGGTACCAGAACCCTACATCAGCGCCCAGTACAGTGTGCAGTACCTGGTGCTGGGTGTTGGTACCCAGTACCACGGACCCAGCGCKCTCTGGTACCAGTGCTGGGTGTCGGTGCCCGGTACCACGGGCGGTGCCCAGCACCCGGGGCAGTGCAGTGCGTGGTGCCCGCTACCCGACGCAGTGRCTGGTGTCACGTTCCTAAAGCAGGGCCGGCTGTCCGTGCCTGGTTCCTCATGTGGTGCCTGACGTTGGTACCCGGTACCAGTGTCTGGTGAGTCAGTGCCCAGTCCCTGGTGTTGGTACCCTGTGACAGGGGCRGGTGCCCGGTATCACTGCCCCGTTTGCACAGCCGGTACCCGATYTCAGTGCCCGGGTCCCGGTATTGGTATTTGACGTTAGTGCCCAATGTCAATGCCCAGGTCCCCATGCCTGTACCCGGTGTCAGTGCCCGGTACCCAGTGTCAGTGCCCGGTTCCCGGCGCTCTCGTAGCTCCCGGCGCCGGTACCCGGTGTCAGTGCTCTGTACTCAATGTCAGTGCCCGCTTCCCGGTGTCAGTGCTCAATGTCAGTGCCCGGTGCCGGTTCCCGGMMCCAGCGCTCAGTGTCAGTGCCCGGTGCCCGGTGCCGGTACCCGTTTCCCGGTGTCAGCGCTCAGTGCCGGTTCCCGGTGCTCACCCAGGTATCGGACCCACGTGTCCCGGTACAGGTCGGGCTCCTCCTGCCCCATGGCGCGCGCCACCGCTCCCGCTGCATGCCCCGCCCCCGGCGCTACGTCATTAAACCACGCCCACTCGAGACTGATTTGCGTGACCCCGCCCCCGTGTGTTACGCTCCTGCTCCGCCCCTCGGGGCCGCGGGATGGCGGCGGGGCGGGGCCTGGCCGCGCACGTGACCCCGCGGCCTTGCGTCACGGCGGTCACGGGGGCGGGGCTGGGGCTGAGGGGGCAACTGTGGGGCTGAGGGGCAGTTACGGGTCTGGAGGGACAGCTGTGGGACCGGGGGGCAGTTATGTGGCTGGGGACAGCTGGGTGGGTAGTTGTGGGTCTGGGGCACAGTCAAGGGGCTGGGGGAGCAGGTGTGAGACTGAGGGGGCGGTTGTGGGGCTGGGGCAGCTGGGCTGGCTGCAGGGTTGCGGAGGCAGCAGGGGCAGCCACAAACGGAGCAGAGCCCGCTCAGTCCATCCCTTTACTCCCCAGCCCAGGCAGCAGCAGCAGCAGCGGTGGGTGCAGCACCCACATAAGGCACAGAGTTTGGGGGGGCTGCGGGCGCCCGGCCCCGCCTCAGTCCGGCAGCCCCGGGGCTCAGCCCCGGCTCCATCTTCCCGCGGGGCCGTCCTGGGGGCGCGCTGCAGCCCGGGGGGCTCAGGGGCTGTGGTTCGGGGACTCCCCCTGGATCTGCTGGGCCGAGGCGGTGTCGGGCAGCAGCACCTCCACGCTGTAGCTCACCTTCTTGGAGTGGAGGAAGCTGTAGGTGTTGTCGAAGCGCAGGACATCTGCGGGGGGACACGGTGGGGGGTCAGAGACACATGGGTGTCAGGGACACGGGGGTGTCAGGGACACGGAGAGGGCTCGGCACTCACAAATGCCGGGCGTGGAGCAGGTGAGGGAGCCGTCCTCGGGCACCATGTGTGCGTTGTAGCGCTGGTTGGGGAGCACCTCGGTCATGTCGCCCGCCCGCTGCCGCTCCCCGACCTTGGTCTTCAGGTACACCCCGAAGCCGATGTCGGCGCCCTCGGAGCGGAACTGCCACCTGCAGGGCGCAGGGCCGGTGCTGCGGCGGGCTGGGGACACGGGGCTGTCACCCGCTCCCCGCGGCGCGGAGCCGCCCTCACCTCAGCACGCAGCCGGGGAAGAGGATCTCGTACTCGACCTGGTGGGACGAGCCCCGGTTGACCACGACCGAGTGCTCATATTTCTGTGCCAGCTGGTCCCGCACGTAGTAATGCTGGGGCACGTCCCCCCCGTAGTTTATCTGGAAGGGGTGGAGGATGTGGGGGTGGGGGAACTGCCCAGCACCCCTAAAGAACCCCGGGGGGGCTCCTCTTACCTTGCTGGAGCACTTGGGGTCCCCGTCAGGGTCTGTCAGTGTCCCCCCGTACTCCACCGGGATCTGRGCGGGGTCGATGTACTTCTGCAGGACCTCCTTCCAGTTGGCTGGGGGGGAGGACAGCGGGTTTGGGGGGCTGCAAGTTGGAGTATCCCCCCCTGGGTYGGGTGATAGCAGAGTGGGGATGTGTCACCCCCATTTGGGACACGCTGGGGAGGGGCAGGACTCACATCCCAACACCACGACCTTCTTGCGCGTGTCCTCGCTCAGGAAGTGCTTGACCAGGTTGTAGGCCACAGGGAAGAGCTTGGGGGCTGGGGGCAGAGGGGGGTGTCAGGGGGGCGTCAGCACCTGGATAAGGGCAGCAGGACCCCGGGGGCAAACTCACCTTTCACAATAAAGAGGTGCTTGAGGGACTCAGGGTAATTCTCCTCGAACATGGACAGGATCTGCAGACGGGGGAGATCAGGTCACCCATGCCATGCACCCAGCAGGAGCCTACCCAGAGCACTGGGGAGTGCAGGGCACTGCAGGGACCCGCTCCTGCATCATCCAGGGACCAGCCCCTGCGGTCCAGTGGSAAGGGGAGTGGGCAGGAGCCCTCACCTCCCCATACGTGTCCACAGCTGGCTTCCAGAGGTGCTTCAGGCCCAGGCCCTCACAGTCGTACACCATCATCACCATCTCAATCTTCTTGCCCAGCTGGGACAGGAGGATGGGGGGGATCAGGCAGGACCCACAGGGAGGTTCAGGGATGGGGTGGCCCCAACAGGCTGGTCACACCAGCCAGAGCCTCCTCCTAAGTGTTGGTGTGGGAGAAGGGCACCATGGGAGCTGGGACAGGGACCCAGGCTGAGGGACAGTGGGGACATGGACTGGTGGGGATGGGCAGGATGCAGAGTTGTGGGGTGGGAGTGTGAACCAGAGATGGACATATGGGATTGGCCATGGTGGGGTGGACAGGACATGGACTTGTGGGGCTGAGGGAGGTGAACTGGACATGGACCTGTAGGGCTGGCAAGTGAGGACATTGGCTGGGAGAGATGGACATATGGGGATGGACAGGACATGGACCTATAAGATTTATAGGGCTGTCAAGGACATTGTCTGGTAGGAATGGAGCGGAGATGGGCTGGGGAGGYCTTTGAGTTGTGGGAATGGACACGGACAGAGGGAAATGGACAGGACAGGGAGCTATAAGATATATAGYGCTGTCAAGGACATTGTCTGGTAGGAATGGAGCATAGATAGACATATGGGGCTGGGGAGGATATTGAGTGGTGGGGATGGACATGGACTTATGGTGCTGGCAGGGACATGGACAGGGGGAAGTGGACAGGACAGGGACCTGTAGGGCTGGGGAAGATGATGACTGGTAGGGGCAGACCAGATGTGGACACAAGGAGCTGTTGGGGCCAGCACAGTGTGGGCAGGTTCCCACCTTTTCACTCTGCTGTTCYCACGCTAGCCGGAGCAGTTCACAGTCCCGGAACTTGTTTTTGATCAGGTCCTGCTTGGAGGCGGAGAAGAGCAGCCCCTTGCCGTCCAGCGGCCCGATGATCTCGTAGCGCACCGGGCTGCCCTCGCGGTCGTAGCCGCACAGCCCGCCGGACATGTACTTCCGAATCACCTGCGGGAGCACGGGGGCTCAGGGCACCTCACACGCACCCCAGGGGACTCAGGGGYACGGTCCCCTCCAGGGCCACCCCCGGGAGCCCAGGGACACACCTCAGGTGGCTCCCAGGCGACGATGTTGTCGGCGTCCATGTGCTTGCGGAGCTCGACGTGCTGCAGCGGGGGCAGAGCGGGCCAGGGTGAGATGTGGGACAGGGTGAACCCCGTGGGTGGGTCCCCCTTGCTGGGGCTGGTGGCCCAGGGCACGGGGTCCCACACCAGGTCTGTCCCAGCACAGAGGGGTGCCCCAAAAGCAGCGTGCCCCTCTCACCTTGCGGAGCATCGCCTCTGCCTTGGGCAGGTCGAAGGAGCGCGCTGCAAGAGAGCAGAGCAGAGAGCTCAGACCCCGCCAGCCCCACGGGGGCTCCCCCTGCCAGCACTGCCCCCACCTCGGGGTTACCTCGGAGCCATTTCAGGAGGAAATAGTCGTCCTGGGAYGGCAGGGAGGGCAGCACGTCCTGCACCTTCTCCCGGAACTGCGGGGACAAGAGGGACAGTTGGTGAAGGGGTCCCTGATCCTCCCCAAAAACCTCAGCGCTGGAGGTTTGTCCCTTCTTCGTGCCCCCCAAAAACATGCCAACCAGGACTGGGACATTGCCAGGGGAGATGGACCACCCTGTTCCCCTCCCTGCCCCACATGCAGCCAGGATCAGCAGTCACCTGGCAGGGGACTGTCCCCAGGCCGGCTGCCATGCTCTGGGTGTCCCCAAGCCCTTGCATAAGGTGTGTGGGCTGTCACCACCCTGCTCCTCCCAGSGTGTCTCACAGGGACTGGGTGAAGCAGTCCCCTCCAGGGGTGTCCTTTGGATGGATGGAGGCTGTCACTGTGTGTACCCCTGCTCCAGTGACAGCCCAGTGAGCCACAGCCCCCCTGGCACAGGCAGGAAGGTGCCAGGGTGCAGGACTGGGGGGTTGGGAAAGCTGGGGCCCCTCAGAGGGGGCCCTGCAGGCACCAGGCAGGCCAGGCCCTGCCAATGGCATCCCTGGGATGAAGCCAGTCACCAGCAGATTGCCACATGTCCCTGTCTCAGTGACYCTKCAGTGGGGCACAGCCCTGTGACACAAGCAGGAGGTGTTGGGGTGCAGGACTGGGGGATTTGGGGTCCCCTCAGGGAGGGACCAAGCAGACCAGTCCCCACCAGTGCCATCCTTTGGGATGGACACATCCTTTGGACGTGTCCCCTGCTGTTTGTGACCCCCAGTGGGTCACAGCCCCCCAGCACAGGCAGGAGGGTGTTGGGGTGCAGCATTGGGAGATTTGGGGGACCCAGGGTCCCCTCTCCATGTGGCCCCGCTCACCCCAACCAGGCTAGGGCTCAAATCTCGGTACCAGCCGAGGCCCTTCCCTTAATGAGCCTGATTAGCTTATCTCCCGCTGAATTTAGGGGTAATTAAACCCGGGATTAGCTCCTTCAGCCTGGGACAAAGCCGGTGGTGGTGGACGAACGGGTTCGGCCACTCGCCTCCCTCACCCGCCCAGGGCCCGGCTGGCACCGGGCACGGTTTGGGCTCCGTGCCCCACGCCTGCCCCTGCCCCCCGTGCTGGCACCGGRGGGGTCATCGCCCGCCAGTGGAATTTGGCTGGGCTGAAAGGCAGCGATAAGATAAAGGCACGGGGGTGCCCTCCCGGTGCACCGAACCCCGATAACAGCTGGCACCCAAACACGAGCGGCTGGCAGAGGTGGCCAGGGTGGGTGACAATCACCGGCTCTGGGTGTCCCTGGGCCTGCAATCCCGGRGGGGAGGGCAGGAAGTTTTCCGGTCCCATGGGAAGGGTGGAAGAAGAAAACGGAGCTCGGCGGAGCCCAGCGTGGTGGGACAGCCGGGATGGTCCTTCCCTGGTGGGCAGCACCACGGGGGCTCAGCCCGTGGGACTGGGCTCCAGGGTGGGATGGAGGTGGCACAAGGGCACCGTCCCGAGGGCCCGCAGTGAGGCAGGAGGTTCCCGAGTGCCGGGGAGGATGGGAAAGGGATGGGGCCCACCAGCGGGATGGTGCAGGCAGCYGGACCGCCAGGACCCACCCAGGACGGTCCGGCCCTGTGGGCAGTGCCACAGTGCGGCTCGGCCCGCGTGTCTGGGGTCCGGGATGAGGGACGGAGGCAGCGGGAGCCTCCCGGGGCCGGATTTGGGGGGCGGGGTGGAGGCTGAAGGCGGTGGGACGTCCCCGGGGCCGGGAATCGGGGTGAAGCCGGGAGGTTTGGGGTGCGGAGCCCTCCGGAGGCCGGAGCGGGGGTGATGCCGTGCGTTTGGAGCCGGGGATGTGGGGGCCGGACGAGGCGGTGGGAGCCCCCCGTGGCCGGGAGCGGGGGTGATGCCGGTGGGTTTGGGGTGCTGTGGGGGGCTGCGGAGCCCCCCGSGGCCGGGAACAGAAGTGCTGCCGGTGGGTTTGGGATGCGAGGTGGGGGTGATGCCGGTCCCGCGGCGGATGCGGGCGCACATCGGGGAGGACAGCCCGGCCCTGGCCCCGGTCCCGGTCCCGGTCCCGGTCCCCCCGCAGCTCCCCGGTCGCTCCGTCCCAGCTCACCTGGGCCAGCACCTCCGCCTGCTGCGGGCTCAGGTCCCCGACGCGGCCGCTCATGGTGCGCTGCGGGCGGCTCTGCCCGGCCCCGGCGGCCGGGGAAGCTCCGAGCACCTCCCCGGGACCGCCCCCCGGCCCGCCCGGCCCGGCCCCCGCCCACCCCCGCGGCCTTGGACCCTGCCCGACCCCTGCCCGCCCGGTCAGCGCCCGCCGCCGCCCCGGGGTCGGGAATGGGGGTGCGGGGGGTGATGGAGGCAGGGGGGACATGGGGGCACAGAGGGGCTTGGGGACTACAGAGGGGTGTGGGGGTATGGGGGACTTGGAGGGATATGGGGGGCATGGAGGGGTATGGGGGTCATGGAGGGGTATGGGGACATGGAGGGCTGTAGGGGTATGGGGGCTATAGGGGTATGGGGGCATGAGGAGGCACAGGGGGGCTTGGGGACTATAGGGGAGTGTGGGGGCTATAAGTGATATGGGGGGTATGGAGGACTTAGGAGGGTTTGGGGCCTGTAGGGGATATGGGGGCATGAGGAGGCTTAGGGGGTATGGGGGCTACTGGAGGTGTGGGGGCATAGAGGGCCTTGGGGGTAGGAGGGACTTGGGGACTGTAGGGGACATGTGGGGTAGGAGTGCATGGGGAATATGGGGAACAGGGGGAATGGGGGCACAGGGGGCCTTGGGGGGCATGGGGAACAGGGATTTGGGGGGCCAAGGGAGAGATGAGTGTAGGGGCTTCTTGCGGGTTATGGAGTGTACAAAAGGGTGGGGGCTCTATGAGAGTTTGGGGGACACAGTGAGGTGGAGGGGGTGTGGGAGGACATTGGGGTATGGAGGGAGATGTGGCTGTGGGGTGGGAGATGGTGATATGGGCCAGGTGTCAGGGAGAGGGGACAGKAATGAGGGCAGTGACAGGGATGGGAGGTGGAAACAGGGACCTAAAGTGGGGCAGGGACTGGGGCAGGGTGCCGGGTAGAAGGGACAGGGATGGGAGGTGGGGACAGGGACAGATTGAGGGCTCAGGTGCAGTGATTGGAAGATGGGGATCAGGAGCAGGATGCCCATGGAGSTGTGTGTGTCCCATGGATGTCCCACAGAGCCCTGTGTCCCCCATGGACACATGGTTGTCCCATGGAACCCTATTTGTCCCATGAAGCTGTGGATTTCCCATGGGTGAAGTTATACATGTCCATGGATAACCCATGGAAACATCCCATGAAACCATACATGTCCCTGGGGGCRGTGGATGTCCCACAGAGCCATCTGTGTCCTGTCTGTGCYTGTCCCAAGGAYCCATTTATGTGCCATGGAGTCGTGTGTGTCCCTTGGAACAGGGACCCATAGATATCCCATGGAGCCATCCACYTTCTGTGGACCCATAAYTGTCCCCTGGAGCTGCAGGTGCCCAGGAAGCCACCCATCCATATCCCACAAACCTACGGATGCTCCACAGAGCATTCACACCCTTGATGTGTCCCCTCTGTGGGGCAGCTCTGGCAGGAGCCACTGCCAGGCCCCATTTTGGTGTTTCCCCCCCAAACCCACAGAGTGCCCACACTCCAGGCTGTTCCTGAGCCAGCCGTGCTCCCGGCTGTTGTTTATGGCACASCCAGACCCGCTGCAATCGGGACATTTCACCGTGTGGTTAAACCGGCTCCGGCTGCGGCCGTGGGAGGAGGGATGTGCCCACCCTGTGATTACACCCCCGCACTTCAAACGTGGATGGGGACACTGGGGACACGGYGACACACCCAGACCCATRCCATGGCACCCTGCAGCCACGGGAACCGGGTCCCACAGCCCCGAGTCCCGTTCCCGACATGGCCCCTGCCAAAAGCAGCTCAGCCTGGGCCCATGCCGCAGCTAATCCAGCCGGCAAATCCCCCGGAGGCACATGTGCTGGGCACACGTGGCCAGAGCAGGGCCAGGATGGGGCAC